>OY728162.1:1227893824-1228493824 GCA_963277665.1 Viscum album
TGACTGTTGTGCCATTAGGAGTTGTCACAGCTAACTCAACATCTAATTGTTGAGGTAATATGGATATACCCTTAGAAAATTCTTCAGAAATAAAAGAGTGGGTGGATCCATAATCAAATAAAACATTTTCGACTTTATAGTGGATGGTAAGTGTACATTTCACCACTTCATTATTGTACTCCACATCTCTGATAGTAATTGAATGTGACTTTTCTTTGACTTTAGCCTTAAGATTTTTTTTAATTCAATCATCATCAATAACCCTTGGATTAGGGCATTTATTGGCATAATGCACCATTTACTTGCACTTGTAAAATTAAAGTGTAGGAGGTGCATTTTGTGTAGCCTCTTCTTTATTCACACCATTAGACATCTTTTTCCCATCACTTCAGCATTCAATTTCCTGATGAACTTCTTTTCCACACTTAAAACATTTAATTTTCCATTTAAGGAAATTCCCTCCATGTTTATTTCCACACTTTGAGCATAAGGGAAAACTTATCTTCTTTTTAGTGTAGTCTATATTTTCCTTTGAATTCCATTTTCATCTTCTTATCAAACTCATATGACTGATGGGTTACTCCAATATCCATATAAACCTTGATAGCACATAGAACAATTTCGACATAGCTATTGAAGTCCCTTATGGCTAATTCCCTTTGGAGACTTGGTTTTAAGCCACTAAAGAATCGATCGATCTTACTCTCGGGTTGGATAATAATTCTAGAAGTGTACCTTGAAAGTGTTGTAAAATTTTATTCATAAGTACCAACAGATTCATCATCCTTTTTCTTCAGTTCAAGAAACTACTACTCCCTCTTTATTTGAAGAATACGAGGGAAGTACTTACTGAAAAATAAGTTCTTGAACTCGTCTCATTCCATGGACTCAATTTCATCTCTTTGCCTTTGATTCTTGATAAGATTCCACCATTGATCTGATTAACCTTCCAAACGATATACTGCTAAGATGACTTTATCATGTTCAGAACATTACAGGACTAAAAATATCTTTTCAGTGGTACTGATCCATTGTTCAGCCACTAATGGATCAGAAGACCCACTGAATGAAGGTGGACACTGCCTCATGAAGGATTCAACAGATTGTTTCTCCATCCTTTGCTCGTTTGGAATTCCAGAATGATTCATAGCTTGATAAAGATGTGTGAGCATGGCTATAAAATTTTTCATTCCATCTCCCATAACATTTGGTTGCTTAGAGAGACAATCATTGCATTGTCCATCGCATTCAGCATTAACACGGTTCCTTTGGGTTCCAGCCATTGACTAAAACCAAGAATCATAGTGTGAGAAACACTAATTATAATAGGAAAACCACATAATAAAGAATGAAATTTCAAATTAGGACACTTTAGGTTTTATCCTATATTATTCATGGTCATTTCTAAAACACAAGGATGGTATCCTATACTTAGACATGTCCTTAGGGATCTTACTAAGGTTTTCACATCCTAGTTTCCAAAGGTTAACTTTACTTTTCCTCTAATGCCAACTATAACGAACCATACTTTACATACATTGTTATTACTTCATAATTAAAGTATATTTATTACAACATATAACAAAACCATGACAGGACCATATAGGTATAGTGTCTTTAGAAACCAGGAAACAAAAACAATCGGTTCATAAAACATATACATTGTCTCCCATTTATTTCATCATAACTAGACTCTTTTTTGGCATATCATATTTAATACACTTATTCCTGACTTGGGGAAAAGAAACATAAAAAATGGTGAGCTCAAATTCTCAGTAATGGTAAACAAAGTAAATATCAATCATATCATATTCTTAAGAACATAACATTTGAAAATATTATCCTGCATAAGAGATCATAATATCATGTCATGGGATAAATCATAGAAGTGCAATATAATCCCAATAATCATAACATAAGACATGAAACTTTGTGTCATACACACATAAGTATATAAAATCATTTCATATTAGTCAAGACTCATTTCCAATACTATCATAGCGGAAAAATTCCATTACTGAACTGAGTTCACTCCTCGTTCCAGTCCTGTATCACTAAACCAAATTAACTTTTCATTCCAGCCATGTCTATCACATGAGATATAAATATTTAACCAATGAATTGGAAGGATATATAGGTCCCACCCATCTCATGATGAAACCATTCTTATGTGTTCCACAAAAACATAAATCATACATCATAGCATAACCCATGTAATAAAATGGGATTATTAAACATCATGTCATCATAACATAATCCATATAATATAAAAGGACTTCATAAAAATAATTCCATCATAACGTAATAAAATCAAAGTAATAATAGGGATAGAAAAAAAACCCTATATCATCTTATATGGAAAATTATTTTGATAAAACACTTGAACTTAGTTCTTGAGGAAAATATCCTTTCTTCTTCAAAAACATTTTCTTTTCTCAATATGTCGTGAAATTTTAAAATAAATGAAGTCAATTGAAAATAAACTTGAAAACTTTTAAAGGAAGATTCATGGAAATAATTCTCTATTAAATTGTAAAAATATGTTCATGCCATATAAGTTAAAAAAACATTCTCCTCATACTTTTTCCGAAAAAGTCAAAAAGTACCTCATATGGTAAACAAAAGAAATATTCCTTCCATACAATTTGGTAAAAGTAAAAAAAGGGTAAAAATAACTTTAAAAATATATGGAAGAATATTAAACATTTTATGAAAATATTTTTAGAAAATGTGGACATGGATTATAAATATAACCCTAGTAAATACTTACGAATAAAAAATCTTGGATAAAAACGAGATTGGAAAAGTTATCCCTTACCTTAGGTCCAATATGATTTGTATGTATGTGATCCTCTTATATAATGATTTAAATAATTTTAAAAATTTATTCCAGAATCATAATCATTTTTATTATAACATTTATGATCATATTTTCATCTGTTTGTTAGTAACATTTCATTATTACTCATTATTCGAGTATTAACTGCTTTATGTTCTTACGTATATTTTGTCAGATAAGTTATTATTTCTATTTTTAGGTTATAGTTATATCATTTACATCATGTAATTAGTATAATATATATCATATTTATTAATTAAATTCATTTATATAATCATTGTTTAATGAAGATCATGTAGAACGAATCACATCGCACCGTGGAGACGGTAAGCCGTACGTATGCACGAGCGACGATATCATTCCCATAATTGTTGAATGGTATTGAAGTGGATGGTGTATAGTATCTCAGAATTATAATAATATTATATTATTCATATATATGTATTATTTACACCATTATACCCATACAAGTAAGGGGTGGTGAAAAATAGATTACACCACTACGTGGAGACGGTAAGTCGTACGCACGCACGCACGATGATTTTGTTTTTTCGTAGGATGGATAGAATATGAAATAGGGTAGTTTTTTATTTATAATAAAATATCATTATATTATTTATAATAACGATATTATTTTATAATGAAACAACTAAATAATAGGAAGTAGAAGAAGAAAGAAACTTGGAAGAATCGGTAGAAGAGATTACCTCTTCCTCGACGTGCCTCCATTGAATTTCCACTTAGGGCACTAGAGTTGGTCTTTTGAGAAGACAAGAACCTCTAGAATGTTACTAGGTAAGTTTAGAAGAGTAATGTTCATGGGTTAGAAGATCTTGAAGGCTAAAAATGGAGTGAATAGGAGATAGAGGAGGTGACCTTTTACAAGAGAGGAGAGGGGCACTTTAGGAAACTCTCAAAAACATTAATTTATAATAAGATCAAACCCTACCCAAAAACCACCAAAGTGTCCCTAATTATAGTATGGGATTATATAGGTTGTAATATCATCAACCAATAAATTTTGGACAACTTATTTTGTCAATTTAAACCTTATATTTTTAATTGACCCTTTGTTATTCTATTAAAGTTCAATTTTGATAATAACATTCTAAATATTTAATGGTAATGAATATTTACTTATGTGGTGTTAATTGACCATAATGGATAATTTATGATATTTAAGACCTTATAATTATATCTTTTTAATTTTTAAATATTTTTATTATTTTTAAATAATTTAATAAAATGTTATGTTTATAAAATATCAATAGTGTCAATTTTGACACTATTCATTTATTAGACATTAAATAGAATTCACATAGAAGATAAATTATAAAAAAATATTAAATGCACCCCTAATATGTCATATTCACCTATAAAATTCATATAGAATGTTAATTAGTTCATATGATATTTCTTTTAACATTTTTAAAACCATTTATTTGATATTTCTATCAATAAAATAATTTCTACATAACTATTGTGTCATCATTAATGATAATTATTTAATATATAAAAATTATAAATAATTTTTTATGATGTGGGTAATTATTTTATCTTTCTAGAGACTATATATAGTCTATTTTATCTTCTATTTATCCATATATTGAAATTAATACACTTATATAAAAAGAGATTGTGATACTTTTCCCATTTCATTAGTTTTTATTACATTCATGTCATTTTCATAGGTAAGTGGAAATAAAGTGATTAAATTTCAAACAATATATGATAAGGGTCTAATTTAATCATCCAATAGTATTTTTACAGGTGTTAAGGTAATTTTATAATATTATTTTTACCCTTAATTACCTGATTTACCTTTAACCATGGTAATAAAAATAATTACCAAAGTTACTATTCATAATGCTCAAAAATAAAAGTAGCCTATTAACATAATTTATACCCAATGATTCCAAATATGTAATCCATTTTTCAAAATTCAAAACATAGAAGTTTCAGAAATTAATTTAAAATTAATCCCGTTGTTGAGAAAATGGGTTTTAAAAGTTAAAACATTACAAAAGATTGAAATGTTTTTACCTATGAATTCAATGTAAAATTAATGATAATGACATTAATTATATTAAATGGTAAAAATATATTCTATTTATAATTTAAAACCATTCAATATTATAATTTAACCATATAAATTATCTCAATGAAAAAATTAGTTTTTAATTAAAATTTAGCATATTTTTACTATTCATCAAAATATGAAAGTTATCAGAAAAATATCAAAAATTTATCCAAAGTAAATTTTTATACCCTACTTAAAAATAACATGTTTATTTTGTCATATAAAATCATTATTGTGTCAAAGTATTAATTTAAAATGGGTTCGACATTCAAAGGTGTAAAATTAACCTTTTAAAAAAAATACATCAAATAGGGTTTTATTCATAACCTATAACTAAAATATTCATTGAATGAATATAAAAAATATTTAATTAAGTATATAACACACATATATATATATATATTATTAAATTTATTACCAAAAATAATTCACTCTAAAATACAAATATCTAATTGATTTATAATTTTCATAATGCATTTTCATAAGTTAGTTATAATTATTCTCACTGACCTAACGACTAGGCTATAACTGTAATTTAATATTAAGGTCATCTCATAGTTTGTTTAAACACATGTTTGCTTGCAAATAAAGCTACTAAAGAATAAAAATTATTTAAATATTTCATAAAAACATACGGGCATTACAAACACATATCATATAAAGACCCGGATTTTCCACGTAATTTTTTTTATTTATATGGAATTATTATGAGACTGCAAAAATTGACAGTGCGTGATTCTAAGTCCCGGTGTGCCTGGAATAAATTTTTGGACTTTTTTAAGGTACGTTCAGTAAATGCGTGTGTGGAGTTTTCTATCTTTTGAACCGGTGCTTGGATTAAAAATCTGAGGGTATCGTTGAATCTGTAGCGCCAGGATTCGCTTAAGGGAGGCTTCACTTCAACCACAGTAGGTCAGGTGAAAAAAGTTAATTTTTTAGACTTTTGAAAGATTAATAAAATAACATGTTATGTTATTTTATTTCTTTTCTTTTTCTCCAGTGGATGAGCGGTGGTGGCGGGACCAACGACACGCTAAACAAATAAATGGCTTGACTTCCCCTTATTCTTGTAACCACACCATTGGAATTTGGAAGGTTCATAAATTAAATGAACCCCATTAATTACACGTGCGTTACTCACCCTCCCCCTCTCCTATTTATATGGAGCTGGGGGTAGAGTGTTGGCATGGATTCACCAAGCAATGAAGCTCTAGAAAAGTACCACGACGCCAACCACATGGAGGACGAGACTGGTTTCTACGAGCGGTGACAAGTGCCACCGAATCACAAACTAACAACAACGACGAAGGAGGTTCCATAGATCATCGTCAGTGGGCATCTAATATAGGTAGGGTATTTATTTGGTTTATGTAACACCCCAAGATTTCATATTACGTTATTTCTTCAAAGCAATTCAATAACTTGCACTACACGCAGCACTGAGTTCAAGCGCACCATGACTTACCAAACTAGTCGTTCAAAAGCGTTTATGAATAGTATTAACTGAATTTTTAATTTTATATAATCCTTATAATTTTAGAATCCATATTATGAGTTTCTTAGATGTAATATAAGAACAAATTCATTTTTTTCAGATAAAAGAAGTATTTTTTTCAAATGAAATTTTACCGCCTTTTAAGGGAAAACCCTTTTTAAATACAATATTTGAAAAAATTATATATTAAATTTGAAAAAATATACTTATTTTTCAGAATAAGGACATAAAAATTTAGTTTTGATAAATTTTTGGTGTTTTTCTGATAACTTTAATATTTGGGCGAATTGTGAAAAATACTAAATTTTAACTAAAATCAACTTTTTTAATCGAAATAATTTATAGGGTTCAAATATAAATTTTAATGTTTTGGAAGTATAATTATATTATATTTTTACCATTTAATCCAATGTTGGTTATTGTAAGTAATTTCACTTTGAAATTGGACATAAACAAGTGTCAATCTTTTTATAGTTATTATTTCTTAAAAATACGCTTTTTGATTTTGACAACGGGAATTAATTTTAAATTAATATATGAAATTTATATGTTTTGAATTTTGTAAAATGGAATTCATTTTTGGATTCAGAATATTGAAATTATCTTAGGGTGAATTTTTGGTATTTTTCTGAAAACTTTCAATTTTTGATGAATAATGAAAAACACTAAGTTATAGTTTAAAACCTAATTTTTATTTAAATAATTATTTATTTTATTTAAATTTATTTTAGGTCAAAATATAAACATAATACCTATATAAGTTCAATTTAATTCATTGGATTCAGTTTATAATAATTTTAGATATATAAAAATTTTATTGAACTTTTTACTGTCTTTTACCTACCTCCTAGGAGTATTTGCAAATTTACATAAACCTAAATTTTACCGCTTATGTGAGTTGAATTTCGAAAATCAGAGTGACATGGTTAATATAAAGGACTAAAATTTGGTTCAATAAGATCAAAATAATTTTTTGGTGAATAGTAGCTTTTTACTTTTATTTACCACGGTTAAAAGTAAATAGGGTAATTAAGGGTAAAAATGATATTATTATTACCCTAACACATGTCCTAATTCTATTGGATAAGTATAATTAGACCAAAAACAAACTTAGGAATAAAATATGAACCTCTTTGATCCACTTGGATGAGATTATGACATTTATTATTATTTAATTCAAAGAAGAGTTAAAAGTGTTAAATTCAATGTTTAATAACTAAATCATTTTTAATATAGGGTTACACATAAGATAAATTCAACTATAAATATTCATTAGAAATATAAAAATATTTCTTACATAATTGTATTTTATCTATACTTTTTAGACATTAAATAATTTAATTTATTTATGACACAATGATAAAGCAGTAATTACTTGATTAATGAAATATTAAAATAATTGATATTATAAATATACAAAGAAATTTAATTTGAGACTTTTTATGAATTAAAATAATTTTATATTTTAATATGACATGTTAGGGTTGGTTAAATGAATTTTCTTATAAGTAATAATGTTATTATAATTTTAGAAAAAACAAAATACCAAATAGTGTCAAAATTGACATAAAAGAGTTTTTAAAAAATATATTATATTATTAATTGATATTCTATTCCTAAAAATATAAGGTTTGGTCAAAAGAATTATATAATGATATTTGTATCATTAATGAACCACTTTGGGTTCTATTGTAAGTATATAGTAAGATTATTAACCATATAATTTAAAAATACAAAGAGACATGGTAAATGTCAAACTATTTAACTAAGAGTTAAATCTAAAATATAAGGTTAATATAGTGACCAAAACCCGTCTAAAACCTATTGGTTGAGTGGTTTTAGAACCATCCCCACCTTATACTTTAAATAATCCACTTTGGATCCTTTAGAAACCGAAAATTATTTTATTATAAAATAATATTTCTAGCTTTTCCTAAGGTGCCCCTCACTCCTCTTATAAAATGGCACTCCCCCTTCTCTCTAATTCACACATTCAAAGCCATTTGGCTCAGACAAACCCTGTCCAAATACCCTCTAAACTATACTAAATTCATCCTAGAGGCCTTACTTTAGTCAGAAAGCCAACCTAAGGATCCCTTTTGATCAAATCAAAAGGAATAATCCGAAGACGAGGTAAATATTTCATCACCACTTTCAAGTTCCTTTCTTCTTCAACTTCCTCTTTCTTTGTTGTTTCCATTCTAAAATAATAACTACAGAATATTCTATATATTGTGATTTTATTATAAATATGGTACAACCATATTCATTATTCTATCCATCCTTTGAATAACATGTCACCATACGTGCGTACGTACGACTTACCGTCTCCACGTCATGGTGTAATTGTTATTCAATACATTATTATTTGGATGGGTATAATAATGATGTTTAATTTATGTAAATAATAAATATAACATGATAATTATTATGTATATATCATATAACATCCAATTATATATTATTTTAATATCAAAAGAATGATATTGTCGCTCGTGCGTACGTACGGATTACCGTCTCCATGAACATGATGAGATTCATTTCCACGTTCACCATTCAATGATGATTATAAAATATATATAATCAATAATTATGTAATATATGACATAATAATTCTACTTTATATATATATAAATATATATATATGTACTTACATATATCTTATTCACTTAGTTTCATTCAATACGATATGAAAATGGAAACAGTGTTTATGCGTACGTACGGACTACCGTCTCCATAAACAGTGTTTTCGATTTCATATATATGTATATTATACATATTTATATTCTAAATATATATGATATATAAATAATGTTTTATATTCTGGAAGTATTTAAATCTTGATCTAAGTGATACAATCAAGAGCAACAAATTAAAACACGTACGATAAAGAAAGCGATTATTACCCGAAATGTTAATTTAACATGAAATTATTATTAAATGGGTAGTATAAATTTATAAATGAATCATGTATGATATCATAAGTATTAATATGGTTCTGGTATAATTTAATAACATACTAAGGTCTTCATACAGGAGGTTAAATGTACCCTCGACTAAAGGAAAGTGCAAGGTAAGGGTTAATTCTACAATCTCTTTATTATCCGAGGTTATTTATACATAATTATATACTAGGACCTATTTATCATCCACATCCATGTTTCTTAAAAATGTATTTCAAAACATTGTTACCATTTTATAGACTATGGGTTAAAGTCATTTATACCCTTATTTGACTTTTATAATATGTTTATAAAGGAATCTTTCCATCATTTTCCAAACAAGGTCATTTATAACCTTTTTGACAAAATTAAGGTAATAATGTCTTTTTTTAACTTATACATGGGTGCGGCTATTTTCCACTGTTATAACATCTTCTAAGCTTCCCTTACAAGATTATGATAATATTTTCAAAATAAATTTTTTCTTTATAATTATGTTACTCTTAAATGATTTCAAAATAGAATGAAATATTTCTCTAAAAAAGGTTTTGATTTCATCTATGTCGACATCCTTTGATGGATTTTAAGTTTATTTGAAGTTGATTTATTATGATACAAAACTTCCATATTGTATTAAAGGTTTTGTGATATGTTTAACTATGGATTTGCTATTTTTATACCATTCATGGTTTATGGTTAAAGTATTTACATTTCGTATGCTATTTTTAATACAAATGTTTATGTTTTATTTTAACATTTTCATATGAGGAATGTATTGGACTTAGTAAGTGATGGGTGGAGCTCGTTATAGCTCCTATATGCATCGGTAGGTCTCATGAGACAACTAGGCGTGGAATTGGTTGAGGCCTTTCCCAATTTGATATATAGTTTTGGATGGGGCCTTAATCATTTTTAGACGTCTTGGTCAAGGCCTTCACAAAATGTTTCAGAATGTCCAACATTATACATTACCTCATTATGAAAGTAATATTGATGGTTCATGTGGTCATTAGACTAGTATAACACCCATGATTATGTTTTATTATGGCATTATTTACTCAGATCATATTCCTACCATAAAAGTATTCATGTTTATTATTGGTAAAGGCATGAGGTTTCAATTATTCACCATGCTTAATATTTATGTTATCTTCTATTTTATTGCTTACCCTTACTGAGTGTTTGAGATCACCTCTTTCGTATGTTTCATTTTCCTATGATATGAAGAAGTTAGTTATGAGTGACTTGCATACATTATCTAGGAGGCTTTGATGTTTCCAATGGAATAAATTCATGTTGTATTTCTTTTCAAGTAGTAAAGTTGAACTTATGTATGAATCTTGTTTCCAATAATACTAAAATGATTTTGAGACATGATTTCCATATGATCATTCCAATGTTATGTAATAATGCACCGAATCTAGGTAACTAAGGTCGGGGCGTTACAGTTTATTTTTAAAATAATTGTTGAATTTTATTCTTCCCTTATGTTATCAAGCTAACATAAAGGGCGCAGGCCAAACGAACAAGGCTCGGCCCCTCCACTGCCTTGTTGATCTATGCGTTCTTCACTGATTTTTTATTCGGGTTGGGAGGAACCTACAACGGTGGGTCAAGCAACGAAGAGGGCGACCCAGGGAGGCTATTGATACCTTTGAATGGAAAACAGGCCATCAGAGCTCACTCGGTGACCCGCGGAAGACCTCCAGCGTGGTGGGTGATGGCGGTGGCCAGCAATGGTCGGCCGTAAAGGAGATAGTGGCACGCCATCGTGCGCCGCTGACAGAGAAGGTTGCGGTTGTAGCCATGGTGGGTGGAGACAGCAGTCGGCTCGGGCAGGCAGTGGAAGGTGGAGTGGCGCGCAATGGCGCGTTGCTAGAGAGGGTGGTCACGGCTCCGACGCCGCGACAGCAAGGACCAACTCCCTGCAGGTCCCATGGAAAAACTAGGCAGCACTGCTGCATGAACCGAACGACCTTAGCTGTTCGGGAAGATCGGGGGTCACTCCCCATGTGCTAGTTAGGGCGATCCCAGCGGGACGTGCCCTCTGCGGGCCAGGTCACGCCCCCCTGCAGGTCGGGCCAGACTAAGGCCCAGTGGTCCAATCCCACCATGACCTGGCCCGGCCATGTCAGACCCGAACTGGGTCAGATTAGATCAGACTAGACCTGGACCCAACCAGGCCCAGTTTCGCTTAAAGGGCCATAACTTGTGAACTGGACGTCCATTTGATGAACCGTCTATGGTGATGGGATCCTTGGAGCGATATGGTCCTTTTGGTTTACTCCACTTGAGTTTTGGAGAAAGTTGGAGTACGTTTGGGTTGGATTGAACCCAAATCCAACTGGGCCCTCGACATTAAAATGCATATAACTTAAAGGTTGGGCACCTGATTGATGTGCCATCAGTCATGTTGGAACCCTTACGACATGGAGGTCCTTTGGTATACTTATTTATGAAACTTAGTGGAGGTTGAGGTATGACTGATGGCTTGATGAGTGGATCCTCACGGAATCCAGTGTGCTTAGTGTGGGAATCTAGGGGTTGGTTGTAACGTGAAGAAAAACATCGATCTTATGTGGGTCAGCATTTATCAATCCTATGTGGGTCAGTATCTATCGATCATATGTGGGTCAGAATTTATTGATCCTATGTGGGTTAGCACTCAGTGATCCTGAGTGGGTCAACGCTCACCAATCCTATGTGGGTCATCATCGACCAATCCTATGTGGGTCAGCAGCAAAGCCTCTTGACAGAATAAGATGATCCAGCGATACGTTTAATCATTAGTATTTTTGTACTTAAGTTATACCTAGTGTGAGCTGAGTCTTTACATTTTTGGTACTTTTACCTTCTTGGTGTTACCTTCATGGTGTTACCTTTGTGGTATTCTCCCCTAATGGATCAGTTATGCAAATGGCTTAAAAGTTGGATCCTTATGTTTCCTCATGAATGAGACGAGTATTGTTTTGATAACTTAGGTATATGTATGGGCATATACCTAATATAGTTGATAACAATTGCTTCGTGCTTTGTGGTTGAGGTATTTCTTTTTGGTTTTTTCTTTGTGGAACTCTGGGAGACCTTCGGGGGTCTTGGGGTCCCTACTAAGTATTGTTATACTCACCCCTGCACGGGCTTCGCCTGCACCTTGTTCTGTCTTGTACAGATGATGAGCAGCTGGGTTGAGACTTGAGGGAGCCAGGACCAAGTGGTATACAGAGGAGATGGGTTGATGTAGAGCATTGTGGAGACAATCTGTACCTACCCTTCAGGTAGGATCCTCGGTGGATGATCCAGGAGTTGTTTTCTCTTTTCAGTTGTACTTGTACATTTCAGTTGGGCTTGTATTTCGGCCCCTTTACTTTTAGTACACTTTTTACTACAGTAGTTTACTTCATTTTTTCTTCTTACTATATTATTGGTTTGTGTGTTTATATATGTTTAAATTCAATTCCTTCCCGTTATAGGGATACGACTTTTGGTGCTAGTCACCAGCCCCTGCCCTACAGAAGGTGGGCTTGGGGTAGTCATGGCACGGGCCCCCGGGGATGGGTCATGACAAAGTGTTATCAAAGGAGTCGGTTCTACCAAAGAACTAGGACTCTGATCTTTATAATAGATCAATAGTGTTAAGTATTTCGAGTGTGTTTTTTAGTTCAGGGAGTCCAGTGTTGGTGCGACGGCCAACATATCCATACACCGGGACCCTGAATTCTGATTTCCGACTCGGTGCATGAAAACACTGATTGCGTTTGTTTTGGAAGCATTTTAATTTTGATCTCATTGATTCATCTCACTAGATATAAATTATTGATTGTGGTGCACCTGTTTCCTTTTAGGACGCCATGATGAAGACTGCCAGGCAGGATTCCTGAGAGAGTACGCGATGACGGCCCACCGAGAAATGAGGCTTCAGTGCAGGGCCCTCTTATGGCGTTATCTTCTTTGGGTGGTGTACCAATAGCACCACTACCCGTTGGGACACCGTTTCCACCATCCCCACCAGTAGATGGTGCATGACAACTGAGCATGTTGCGTGATTTTTAGCAGTAGAGGACTTCGAGGTTCCGAGGCAAGACGGATCTACAGGAGGATGAGGACTGATTGGAGGTTGTGTCCAGAGTTTTTCACCTGGTTGGGACACCAACCGACCATATAGTGATCCTATCTGCCAGCCTATTCCAGGGAACAACAGGGAGATGGTGGAGTCTGATTCTCCAGATACACGACGAGGTTACCCTCACCTAGGCGGACTTCGAGGGACTTTTTAGGGAAGAGTTTGTCCCAGTGACTCTATGCTCAGTGCGTATACAGAATATGTTGCACTTACAGTAGGGTAGCATTACCATGGCCCAGTACTCGATGAGGTTCACTGATCTCTCCCGCTACTCCACTGACATGGTATGGGACCTTTTCTTCAGGTCCTAGACCTTTGACCAGGGTCTCCGACAAGAGATCAGAGCATCGATGATATCGCTCAGCATTCTAATGCAAGTTGGGTGCTAGAGTGAGCAATTTTGGTGGAGAGCTTCCTAGATGAGCAGGCACCGATAGTGAGATCCACCACCTGACGTCATATAGAATATTCATCTGTAGTAGTCAATAGACGAATGATGTAGAGGCCCAAGCAGGCTAGACCTTCTGGTAGATGACCTCAGGATATAAGGTCGGTGGTGTGGGGCTCATAGTACATAGGAGGAAAGATGAGGAGTAGGAAGTGCTACTCGTGCGGTGGGTAGGGTCACATGGCTCAAGACTTCCTGACCTGCTGTATGGATGACCATCAGACGGTTGAGGGACCGTCGAGGCAGAGTCATAGATTCAATTGGGGAGGTCTGTAGGGAGTAGGCGGACATGGCAAAGGAGTTGGTCGTGCAATAGGCGGTGGGCAGCGATTCAAGGTTCTACTGCCACCACCTCTAGGTGGTCCACCCCGAGCACAAGGATCAGGTGGATAGGGGTGAGCACAACTACAGGTAGCAGAGGCCTACGACCATGACACTTTAGAGATGATTCAAGGTATGATATGTGTCTACTCCACCCTAACTGCAGTACTTATAAACACAGGTGTTAGTCACTCTTTTATTTCCACAGCCCTTGTTCGGAGCTCAGAGATTCTAGTGGAGCTGTTGGCTCGATCCTTATGGCTATAGACTTCTACAGAAGGGTATTCGACGATTACACACTAGTGCTAGTAGTGTGAGCTAACTATAGGAGGTGAGATCTTCAGTTGGGATCTTCTAGTAGTGGTGTTGAGGCCTTCTGATGTCATCTTGGGTATGGACTAGTTATCTACAGTCCATGCTCAGATTGACTGCATTAGGCACAAAGTGTGGTGCTTCCGTGAGGATGGGACTAGGTTATCCTTCATCAGAGAGAAGGGAACCTTTTCATCATAGGATGGACTTACCCAGAGGAGGGTGCAGCCAATAACACATCAGTTGGCTATCCTTACCCTCGGAGCAGTTGATGTTGAGAGTCTGAGCTATCTTGTAGTGGTGGAATAGTATGTCGATGTCTTCCCTGATGATGTTCTGGGACTACCTCCTCACAGATAGGTGGAATTTTACATCGACCTATACCCTGGGACGGTTCCGATATCTACACCATCATAACGGATAGATCCTGCAGAGCTTCGTGAGTTACAGGTATAGTTGGAGGACTTGAAAAGGAAGGGGTTCATAAGGACCGGTGTTTCACCATGGGAAGCCCTTATTTTGTTCACCAAGAAGACATATGCGAGTTTGAGACTCTGTGTGGACTATCGATTCCTGAACTAGGCGACTGTGAAGAATAAGTATCCACTTATGAGGATTGATGATCTTTTCAATCAGCTGAAGGGAGCTCGTTGTTTTTTGAAGATAGACCTCAAATCGGGCTATCATCAGCTTAGGTTACAATATGAGGATGTGTAGAAGATGACCTTCAGGTATTGGTATGGCCACTATGAGTTCTTGGTTATGCCTTTCAGTGTGACCAATGCCCCTATAGTGTTCATGGGACTCATGAATAGGATCTTCCATCCATACCTCACTACTAAAAAAACGGCCTATATCAGCGCTAAAAAAGGGCTTTAACAGCGCTAAAAAAGCGTTGTAAAGCTCAGCGCTAATATAGGGGGGTCCCTTTTATCAGCGCTCTGAAAAGCGCTGATAAAGGCCCATTTTATCAGCACTAAAAAAAGCACTGATAAAGGTCAAAAAAATAAAAATAAATAAAAATAAATAAAATATAATACGAAGGGAGTGCTTTTATCAGCGCTTCACACCCCCTTTATCAGCGCTAGGAGGTCTCCCGCGCGCTGCCCTTCCTGGGCATCCTCATACGCGCGCACCCCCTTCGCTTCCACCCGAACTCAAACACGGGACCTCCCCCCTTTCGCTATTGCACCTTTACCACTATGCCATTTCATTTTGTTCTCAATTTAGTGATATATCTATATATATATAGTTATATTTATTCATATATTGATTCATATATTGATATAGATTCATATTAATATAAATATATTTATTCATATATTAGTATATATATATTAATTCGTATATTAACATATTTATATATATATATTTAGTTATAATTTTTTATACATATATTTATTTTTATATTAATATATACATATAAGATTACTTTTAAATACATTTACGAAAAAATATGTTTTTTATGTGTGTTTATAAATAAATAAATACATGCATACATACATACATAGATATATACAACACACATACATATATATATACAACACACAGACACACACAGACACACACACACACACAAACACATTTATATTTACAAATAAATACATATATATGTGTATTTAAAAAGCCATAGAATGTACATATAAGATTATTTTTAAATGCATTTATGAAAAAAAATATGTTTTTGATGTGTGTTTATATGTAAATAAATAAATACATATATACATATATACAACACACATAGACACCCACACACACACACACACACATATATTTACGAATAAATACATATATATGTGTATTTGAAAATCTATAAAATGTTAAAACGACCATAACTTATAATATAGAATTCTATTTCAATGCCACAACCAGTCAAATCGAAGAAAATAAAACAATATTAGATATGATATGTGGTACAGGCCTAACGAACATCCGGATCAAAAGTTATACTTGTTTGAATGTTAAAAAATCGGGGTATCCTGACTAAAAACTCAGTTTTGGAGGCCTTATGGGCCTTTTTTGGGCTCGAAAAATGTGATTGAGGCATTTCCTGGGTTACTAGCACGTAGAGCTCATCACAGGATTTGATTTGATATGTTGTAGAGCTCAAACGGACACCCGGATCAAAAGTTATGGCCGTTTGAAGTTTGAGTTACATTTTCAACGTATTTTAGATCTTTTATTAATTGTTTTTATTTTTTTTGTCCTCAAATTGTTATTAAATGAATTTAAATTGATAATAATTAGAAAATTATTGATTAATAATATTTTTTTAAAATATTTTGAATCCATTTTCACTAAATTTCTTATATATTAAATGTAATAGTCTATTTATATGTATCTATAACATATTTAAAAAATCTATATTTTATTTATATCAATATAAATATACTTATATAAAAAAATATTATTTTTCATGAAAAAATATATTTTTTGAAACTCGACATTTATCAGTGCTTGGGAAAAGCGCTGATAAATCTCCCCTTTATCAGCGCTACTAAAAGAAGCGCTGATAAAGGGGTCCCCTTTATCAGGGCTTTTTTTGAGCGCTGATAAAGGGGTCACGCTTCCCTTGCCAGTTTTTGGCGTAGTGCCTCGATCTCTTTGTGGTGGTCTTCATAGACAACATCTTGGTTTACTTAGTGATAGTGGAGGAGCATTTCTATCATCCACAGATAGTAATGGATAGACTTTGAGAGAACCAGCTTTATGGTAAACTCTCGAAGTGTCAGTTCTGGATATAGAAGGTCCACTTTCTAGGACATGTTATCTCAGAGGTTGGAGTTGTAGTAGACCTGGTGAAGATAGAGGTTGTTCTTTCTTGGAAACCACCCAGAAGTGTGACTGAGGTGCGGAGTTTCCTAGGGTTGGCTGGGTACTATCGGAGATTCATACCTGACTTTTCCAGAGTTGCAGCACCCTTTTCAGTGTTGACAAAGAAGGGACAACCCTTCGTATGAATGGAGAGATGCCATCAGAGTTTTCAGGATCTAAGGAAGATATTGAGGAGTTCCCCCATCTCGAGGCTACCGAAAGAGGGCGTTGGGTATGTAGTCTACTGTGATGCATCAGGGACCGGACTTGGATGTGTCATGATGCAAGAGCGGGTAGTGATCACTTATGGTTCATGATATCTGAGACAGAATTAGCAGAACTATGCTACCCATGACCTGGAGTTAGCAGTAGTGTTCTTCCCCTTGAAGATGTGGTGACACTACTTGATGGGTGAACGTTTTACTATTTATTCTGATCACAACAGTCTCAGGTATATCTTCTCACAGAAGGACCTAAACCTGAGACAGTGACAATGGCTAAAGTTATTCCAGGACTATGACTTTGAGATATTATGTACTCTTAGGAAGGGGAACGTGGTGGCAGATTCACTCAGTGGGAGGTATGTTTTATAGCTGCTGAGTGAGGTGACAGAGTAGCTAGCCACGTTGCAGATATCCTCTGTGGATACAGATTGAGCAACTTACCTCCAGTCTATGACTATCACTCCCCCACTTCTTTAGTGATTTCAGGAGGCACATCTTGGGGACATTGATTGCAAGGCTTGAAGTTCTCAAATATCCACAGGACATGCACCTGATGGATTTTCTGAAGGTGGGGACCACGTCATCCTCTTCAGAGGACACACCATGGTCATGGTGGCACTACAGGAGGAGATTTTGAGGGAGTTCCATACATCCCCTCTGGCGGTACACCCTGGTGTAGAAAAGATGTACTAGGACCTTCAGTGTCAGCATTGGTGGCTAAGGATGAAGAAGGCAGTGGCTGAGTTTGTTTCACGATGTCTCACTTGTCTGCAAGTAAAGGTCGAGCATCAGGTTCTAGCGGGCTTAGCGCAACCACTATATGTACCAGAGTAGATTTGGGATGGTATCTTCATGTAATTTGTGACAGGGCTACCATGGATGTTCATGGGACATAATTCCATTAGGGGGATCATTGATTGAGTCACCAAGTCAGCCCACTTCCTACCCATCTGAGAGCAGGGATCGGCAGAGGGCTTGGGATGCCTCTATGTACAGGAGATTGTACGTCTTCATGGGGTTCCATCAATGATCATCTCTAGACATGATGCATGTTTTACATCCCTATTGCGAAGGGGTTTACAGGAGGCATTTGGGACTCAGTTACATTTGACCACCACCTTTCATCCACAGACAGATGGTCAGACGGAGCGGACCATTCAAACACGGGAGGACATGCTTCTTGCTTGCATCCTAGATTTTTTCCACAATTGGGAGGATCACTTTCCCTTGGTGGATTTTGAATACAAAAGCATCTATCACTCCACCATCAGTATGGAACCATGTGAGGCCTTATACGGTCAACCTTGCAGATCACCTCTATGCTAGACAGACCCAGGGGAGTCAGCACTTATGGGTCCAAAGTTGGTACGAGATACCACTGAGAAGGTGAAAATCATCCAGGAGCAGATGAAGACTACATAGAGTAGGTAGAAGTCTTATGATGACAGGAGATAAAGACCTTTGGAGTTCAAGTATGGAGGCCATGTCTTCCTACGGGTCTCACCTCAACGAGGTTTGTGGAGATTTGGTTGGGGCGACAAGCTATCTCTAAGGTTCATCGGACCCTTTCAGGTTCTCAGTAGAGTTAGAGAGGTGGAATATCACCTAACTCTTCCCCTATAGATGCATCAAGTGCATGACATTTTCCTTGTGTCGCAACTATGGAAGTACGTGCATGATCAATCGTACGTTATCGACTGGGGTGAGCTAGACATATATGATTGGGTGACTTTTATGGAGGTTCTAGTGAAGATTGAGGATCGACAGGAGTGGTTCATTCATGTATGATCAATACCTATGGTGCACATTCACTGGTAACATTGGGACCTCCAGGAGAGCACATGGGAGTGGGAGGCACAGATTTGTGCTCAGTACCCCCATTTGTTTCCTTAATCTATGTTGTGAATTTTTGGGACGAAAAGACCTAAGGTGAGGAGAATGTAAAGACCCAGATTTTCCATGTAATTTTTTTTAATTATATGGAATTATTACGAGACTAATAAAATTGACGGCGTGTGATTCTGAGGCCCGGTGTACCCGAAATGAATTTCTGAACTTTTTTTAAGGTACGTTCAGTAAATGCACGGGTGGCGTTTTCTATATTTTGAACCAGTGCTCGGATTAAAAATATGAGGGCACCATTGAATCTGTAGTGTCGAGATTCATTTAAGGGAGGCTTCACTTCGACCGTAGTAGTTCAGGTGAAAAGGTTAATTTTTAGGACTTTTGAAAGATTAATAAAATAACATGTTGTGTTATTTATTTCTTTTATTTTTCTCCAGTGGATGAGCGGCGATGGTCGGACCAACAACACTTCAAGAAAATAAATGGATTGACTTCCCTTTATTCTTGTAACTGCATCGTTAGAATTAGAAAGGTTCATAAATTTAATAAACCCCATTAATTCCACGTGCATTACTTACCTTCCCCCTATCCAATTTATATGGATCTTAGAGTAGAGTGTTGTCACGACTTCACTAAGCGACGAAGCTTTGGAAAAGTACCACAACTCTAACCACTTGGAGGATGAGACTGGTTTCTACGAGTGGTGAAGAGCACCACTGAATTACAAATTGATGACAACGATGAAGGAGGTTCCGTCGACCATCGTCAACGGACGTCTAATCCAGGTAGGATTTTTTATTTAGTTTAGTTTTAAAAGAATTGTTGAATGTTATTCTTCTCTTATGTTATCAAGATAACACGGAGGGTTCAAGCCAAACGAATAAGGCCCAGACCATTTTCTACCTTGTTGATCTATGCGTTCTTTGTGGACTTTTTATTCAGGTTGGGCAGAACCCAGAACGGTGGGTCAAGTGGAAAAGAGGGTGACCCAGGGAGGTCGTTGATACCTTATGATGGAAAAAAATAGGCCACTGGAGCTCACCTAGTGACTCGCATAAGACTGTTAGTGCGGCACTGACATGGCATCATCAGCGATCAGTGCGGTACGTGACGATGACGGCGGCCGGCAACGGCTGGCCGCGAAGGAGATGGTGGTGTGCGACGGCGCGCCGCCGGTGGAGAAGGTCACAGTCGTAGCCGCAGTAGGTGGAGATGGAAGCTAGCTCGGTGCAGCTGCAGAAGAAGTAACGGCACACAATAGCGCACCACCGGAGAGGGTGGTCGCTACTTCGACGTTGGGGCAGCAAGGATCCACTCCCTTCGGGTCCCACAGAGAAACCAGGCGATGCCACATGGCGTCACTGCTTGAATTGAATGACCTTAGCTGTTCGGAAAGACCAGGGGCCGCTCCCCACGTGCCAGATGGGGTGGGCCCTGCTCTAGTGGGTCGTGCCACCATCCAACCATGGAGACCCAGCGGGTCGTTCCCCTCTGCGGGTCGGGCCATGCGAGCCCATCGGGCCGTGCCCTCCCCAGATTGGGCCGCACGAGCCCAGCGGGTCGCACCCTCTACAGGATGGGCCACGCCCCCCTGCGGGTCTGGCCAGACTGTGGCCCAACGGGCTGATCCCACCATGGACCAGCCCAGCCAGGTCGGTTCGGCCCAGAATGGGTCAAACAGGGTCAAACCGGACCCAGACCCAACCAGGCCCAGTTTCACTTAAAGGGCCATAACTTGTGAACCGAACGTCTGTTTGAAGAACCGTCTGTCGTGATGGGATCCTTGGAGCGAGAAGGTCATTTTGGTTTAATCCACTTGAGTTTTGGAGAAAGTTAGAGTATGGATGGGTTGGATCGAACCCGAATCCAATCGGGCCCTTGACATTAAAATGCATATAACTTACAGACCGGGTGCCTGATTGATGTGTCGTCAGTCGCATTGGAACCCTTAAGATGGAATGATACTTTGGGATACTTCTTCATTGAACTTCGTGGTGGTTGAGGTAAAACCGATGGCTTGAGAATCAGATCCTCCTGAAATCAAGCGTTCATAGTGCAGGAATCTAGTGGTTAGTTGTAACATGAAGAAAGAACATTGATCCTATATGGGCTATCATCTATCGATCCTATGTGGGTAATAATCTATCGATCCTATTTGGGTCAGCACTCAGTGATCCTGAGTGGGTCAGTGCTCACCGGTCCTATGTGGGTCATCATCTACCGATCTTGTGTGGGTGAACAGCAGAGCCTCTCGACAGAATATGATGATCTAGCGATACATCTAATCATCTATACTTTTGTACTTAATTTATACCTGGTGTGAGCTAAGTCTTTACCTTTGTGATACTTTTACCTTCATGGTGTTACCTTTGTGGTATTCTCCCCTCGTGGATCAGTTTTGTAAATGGATTAAAAGTTGGAGCCTCATGTTTCCTCATGAATGAGATGAGTATTTTTTGATAACTTAGGTATATGTATGGGAATATAATTAAGTAGATTTGATGACTATTACTTCGTTATTTTTGGTTGATGTCTTACTTTGTGGTTTTTCCTTTGTGGAACTTTGGGAGACCTTCAGGGGTCTCAGGGTCCCTACTGAGTATTTTCATACTCACCCTTGCACGGGATTCACCCACACCTTATTGTGTCTTGTGCAGACGATGAGCAGATGGGCTGAGACTTGAGGGAGCTAGGACCATGCGGTACATAGAGGATATGGGATGACTTAGAGCGATGTGGAGATGATATATACCTACCCTTTAGATAATATCCTCAGTGGATAATCCAGGAGATGTTTTCTCTTTTCAGTTCTACTTGTACCTTTCAGTTGGGATTGTATTCTGGCCCCTTTACTTTTAGTGCACTTTTTACTATAGCAGTTTACTTCGTGTTTGCTTCTTGTTGTGTTCTTGTTTTGTGTGTTTGTACAAATTTAAAGGCAATGTCTTCCTGTTATAGGGATACACCTTTTCGGTGCTAGTCGTCAGCCCCTAGCCTATGGAAGGCGGGCTTGGGGTAGTCGCGGCACGGGCCCTGGGGGATGGGTCATGACATATCAAGTATAGATAACACATAAAGGTACCTTGGTACATTATTATACTTTTCACTCTTATAAATGGAATAACCATTTGGTCAACTTCCATACATGACACTTTTACAAATGGAATAGCCAAACGGCCGACTTCCAT
The DNA here is from genome assembly GCA_963277665.1 of Viscum album. Lineage (NCBI taxonomy): Eukaryota > Viridiplantae > Streptophyta > Magnoliopsida > Santalales > Viscaceae > Viscum > Viscum album. The sequence goes on from OY728162.1 coordinate 1,227,916,453, forward strand.
ACCCAATTCATTAGAGGTTATAACGTAACCAACCATCCTTGGTATATGAAAAAACCACGAGTCATTGGTTTATCAAGTAACCACCCATAAAATTTCCAAGTACTATAATATAATCATAAAACCTAAAGGATTGAAATTTTCATCATTTCACTCATAAAATTTCATTTTCAATCACAAGAAATTGTTTAAAAATATTGAAATAATCAATCTATTTTCAAAACCCATTTTTAATAAAAAAATAAACCAAAACTAAAAATAGGGGTTTCATATTCTTTTAAAAATATGAAGGATTTTATAGGAATCCACATACCAAATAATGTTCTTAGTAGCAAAGAAGTTGTTGTCGTCGTATATGTTAAAAAGAACATTCTTTTTATTGTTTGTCAAAACGTTCCATATAAAACACATAAAAAGTTTCCTTTTTAAAACCTTTTAATGAAATTAAAAATAATCATAAAATGTACATTATGATCTTTTTATATCCATATAAACATGTAAAATAATATCAATAATATTTACATGGAGAAAAGGATGTGATAATTTAATCTTTAAACATTCAAGGTGTCCCATACCACTCTTAACATTTAAATATTAATCCCCATAAAATAATAACATTTAAAAAACATTAAATAACATTATAATAAATAAATTAATGACATGATAAGTAAAATCATCTTTATATACACCTAATAAAAGAAGTTTGGTATGTAACATCAAACTATGCCTCAATGAAAGGAGATTGAGACGAAGTCCCTTACCTCGAGTTTGATTCATCACGCATGTTCTTTATCTTCCTGAATAATAAACTTAGGTTGATTATTTACTTTATTGGGATAATTTTTAAATTTTATTGTTTGTTTTATATCACTTATTACTATTTTATAACAATTACTTAATTATTTTAAGTTCTCAATGGACGTTTTGATGATATTCAGTACATGAGTCCAAAATGACTTTAGTAAGATGTCAATAGTCATAGTGGTCATTAGTACATCATTTATAGAATAATATTAATGAAATAATAATAACTTTTATACATCAATTATACTTTTTAATCAAACCATTTTTTTATGGTTATGAAAAATGAACAACATTATAATCATGGAGACGGTAGGTCGTATGTACGTATGAGTAACGTTTCCATTTTTATATGATCATTATAGAAAGAAGATATGTATTATTTTATCATTATATAATGATAATAATATAATTAATATTATATTAATAATTTAAATATACTTATATATATTATTTATGTGATTTGGTGATTAAAATGAATCACATTACTTCATGGAGGAGATAGTTCCTACGTATGCACAAACAAAGCTATCATTTTTATGTACATGGAAGGTAAGAATGTAATTGATATATTATTCCCTTATAATGATAAATATTTCATGAATATAATATATAAAAACCAATTCCATCATTATATTCAGTCTTGAGAGATGGTAATGGAAAAAAAATTATATCGGTTCGTGGAGGTTATAGTTCACCCGTACGCATTCGTCTCTTCAGACTAGGTTTCACACTAGGTTTTCTAGACAAGTCCTTATCTTATCCCATGTTCTTCTCGTAGTTCATCTCTTCAGATTTCCTTGTCTCTTACAAGGATTATCCTAGGGTTCATCCCACTAGTTTCCTTCGCGACTAGTCCGCTACCAGTCTTCCCTAGGTTCTGCCCTTCGCTTTGGCTTCGGCGAAGACACTTTGGTTTTACCTTAGGGTGTCTCTACCATGCTCTAATATTGCCTTCTATTACTCCTCTCTAGGTCATATCTAGAGTGATGGATTCACATAGATTTTGGTCTTGAGGTTTCATGGCTATGGTTCTGCTGGGTGTTTTCCCCGTTTCCCCCCTCTTTTCTTCAGTCTTGTCTCAATTTGGGTTTCATCCTCAGTTTATTTTGAGTTTTATCCTAGTTTTCTTCTTTCTAGGGTTCCCTATAGGGTTTCATACTCATTGGTCTTCTTTATTTTTTGGTTTATTTTGTTGTCGTTTTTGTGTTCTTTGGGTTTTTCGATGTCTCTTCTGGGCCTGTTGGTCAGTTTTCTACACCGGATGTCTGAAGTTGAGTTTCGTCGAGGTTTCTGGCTGCCCACCCTTCTCTAGATCCAGGTCTCACCTACTCTCTCCGAGGTGGATTGGTGTGGTGGTATTCCCAGTTCTTTTGGGTGTGGTTTTGAGTGGTCTCTGTCATCTTGATGTGGATTTGTCTTTGCGGGCTCTAGGAGGGAGAGGATGATGGCTTCAGTGGTTCTACTCTATTGGTCGTGTTTCTCGTAGGTTGTCGGTGGATGTGCATTGAGGTATTCAAGAGGATCAACGGTTTCTGTGTGGATCGTTCCCTCCAAGTGCGATTCTCGATAGAGATGGAGGGTTCTGATGGTAATTCTAAAGTCACTAGTGGGTTTGCTGGCTTGGTGCTGATGGAAATGGTGCGTCAGGGTGTGCTTCCTATGAGACTCTGCACTTATTTCTTCCAATGGTCTTCTTTAACGGTGTGGAGATAAAGATGTCGATGGTTCCATGATGACTCAGATGGTGATGTATTTCTCTGGTCTTCCTCTCTAGCGAGGTTCATGGAAGCATTGATGGGCCTGTCAACAGTGGTGGTTCGACGTCACTGGTTTTCGAGGTTCAAAGTTGATCTGCAATAGAAGGGTGAACTTGGCCTACATGGTTCGATAGTTTGGTCGTCAGTGTGATTTTGGAGGCTTGGAGACATTGCGATGATGCTGGTCTCTATATGATGGTTTTTTGAAACTTGAATTTTGAAAATTTGAATCTGGTGCTGCTTTTGAGTTGGTTTGGTCTTCTCGTGATGGATGGGGGTTCATGTCATGTATTGAGGTGGGTTTGCTCGTGGTTCCAGGTAGTTTTTGAGTGTTTTTGATTTTTTGAATTTTGAATGTGGTGTGTGTGGCTTTATGGGTGGTGGGATTTATGTGTACTGTTGGATCATGTATGGTTCCCACTTACCCATAAATTGGTTTTCAAATAATACAAAAAAAAGGATTGTGTGTGTGATAGCTCTTCTTCAGGTGATTTCCTTTGATTATAAGCTTAACACCTCTAAAAAGGGTGTTCTACCTAAAATAATGCCTCTATAAAGTTCATAGAGATTATAGGAAGGTATTTAAGTAGATATTTTTTGAACTAAATTGGTTTTGAAGTTTGAATAAATGATAAGAATTGGTACCCTTTTATAAGAGAGGGGAGGGGTACTCTTGGAATTCTTCAAAGTATTAAATTAATATAAATTAATTTTCTATTCCAAATGGATCTAAATTGAGCTATGTAGAATATATAATGATTATGGGTCAAAATCCATTCATCCAATGAAAATTATATAGGTTTTTATTATTTTTTAATCCTTATCTTTTTGTTTTAACCCTTATTTTACCCATTTAACTCTTACTATGTTATCATGTAATTTACACTTTGAGGGTTAATGTAATTTCATAACATACCAAACAACTAATAAATGAGTTATTTATGAAATTTTAGGAGTTATCAAAATTATTTTTCCAAATTTTAGATTTTTTTAATTTTATATCATTTAATAAAATATTATATATTTTAAAATATCATTAATGTCAATTTTGACACGATTCATTATTTGACATTTTAAAAATATCATGAAAACTTGATATCTTCAAAAAAACTATATTAACTCATCCCTAATATGTCAAATTCATCCATAAAATTTATGGATGAACTCAATTATTTCAAATTATATTTATCTTAATATTGTTAATAGTATTTATTTGATTCTTCCATTAGTAAAACAATTATTTCATCATCATTGTGTCACTATTTAATTTAATTATTTATTTCCTAGAAAATATAAATAAATTACCATTATATAGGTAAATATTTTATCTTTCTAAATAATATTTATAGTTTAACATATCCCTTATATAACCCCGTATTTAAAATATTTTACTTGTTAAAAACAAGAGTGACAAAATTGATTTTTTTTGAATAAAATACTATAAATGTCATTAAGTCATCCAAGTGGCTCTAAGAGCTCAAAAATTCTGCCCAAATATGATTTTGGTAAAAAATAATTCATCCAATTAAATTTTTACAAGTTTTAGGGTAATTTTATAATATTTTATTACATTATTTTTACTCTTAATTACACAATTTATCCTTAACCATGGTAATAAAAATAATTACTAAAGTTACTATTAATATTTTTTCAAAAATTAAAGAGAACTATTTTCTAATTTTGGAACTTATGATTCAAAATATGGAATTCATTTTTTAAAATTCAAAACACCTAAGTGGGGGAAATTAATTAAAAATTAATCCCGTTGATAGATCAAGAAACGGGTTTTTAAAGTAAAAACTTCAAAAGTTTACAAAGTTTTTATATCCAATTTCAATGTGAAATTGATTCCAATGACCAAAATTGGATTAACTGATAAAAATTGGATTTAATTTTACTTTAAAACAATTTAAATATATAATTTAACACTATAAATAAATTTGGTGAAAAAGCAGTTTTCAATTAAAATGCAGTATTTTTTCACTATTCATTAAAAAATGAATCTTATCAAAAAAAATATAACAAATTCAAAAAAATTAAATTTTTATACTAATATTTCAAATAATAAGTTTATTTTTTCAAATATAATTAATAAAAGTGTCAAAAACTAGATTTAAAACAAGTGTGTCATCAAAAGGCGACAAATATGCCTTTTTAGAAAAATACTTCTTTTATCCGTAAAATTGGATTTGTTCTTATATCATGTCTAGAAAACACATAATATTAATGTTAAACATTATATTTAATATTATATATATATATATATATGATAAATAATATAATCCAATAAGAGTGATTTGATTATTTTATTGGTATAAAATACACATGTGCACTTATAAATAGTTTTTCAGAAAAACATTTACTTTTATTTTAAAAAGGGTTTTATATTAATTTATAATTAATTTATCACAAAATAATTAATTATATATACATTGTAAACCATATGTTTATGATTAAATTAATCATATTCATTCCCTCCATTCTAACAGCTATATGATAACTACCATATTAAATAATAATATTTAGTTGTTCATTTAAGCTCGATTTGACATATCATGTATTCTATAGAACATAGTGTTTCCTTTTAAAAACTCATGATGTTGCATTCTCCCCCTTCCATTTAATAAATTTCATCCTCTCAATCTGAACTTGGGATCGAAAACTAGTGGTTTGACTTTTCAAAATACCTTTTTTGAAATCTCGCATCAGAAAAATAAATAAATGAAACTTAAACTTTAAAATAAATAAAGGAAAGTATGATGGTCATATGATATAACACATACAAGGGTTAAATTTAGTAAAACTTGGACACAGAATAGAAAAATAACTATCAAGTTTTGATGGATATTGATATAGAACATCATCATGAGAAAGTTAACAATCACAAAACCATAAATTTGTGATGGGATAAAATGTCATTGATTTCTTACTAAGAAAAGTAAACAGATAACATTTTTTATTAAAAATATTTTTTCTAGAGTTGAGGAATTATTTTACTATTTTTACTAAGAATGGAAGGAAATATACTTACTTGAAAAGTAGAGTTTCATCCTTTAATAGAATGTTTTAACTTCAATGTTTAACTTGTATCTCTAATTTTGTATCTCAACCCATAATTAAATCAACATCATAATTCATAAGTATTTTATATATTGACATTTGACATTTCATCTCCCTATGATTTAATAAAACTATTCCAAGAAGAAAGAACGTCGTACCTTGATCATGGTGTCCACCAAATTTCATCATCATTTTGTTCGTGTAAATAAAAGGTCCACTCATTGCAATAATGCTTTAAATATTCTTCAAAGTATCTTTCTTCCTTTTTCCAAATACACCTTGTAAAAATTTGGTAGCATAGGTGTTCACAGAGAAATAGTTTTGGAAAATCATTCTTTTTAACATATAATTTCAAAACATCTGATAAAATTTTATTTTTATAAAACATTCGGACTAAGTTTGTTTTGAAACGTTCAATCAAGGGTCCTTTTAAAATACCATAAGTATGTTATTGAAGACTATAAGTTAAAAACTGTAAAGACCTGGAAATTTCAAGGAAATTTTTTTCTTATTTTCTTTGAAATTTTGCGAGTGCGCGGTTTCTGACGGCACCTGATTCCGAGGCCCGATGTGCCCGGAATCAATTTTCAAAGTTTGGCTCGGGTACGTTCAGTGAACGAACGAGCGGGTTTTTCTATCTTTTTAACCAGTGCTCGGAATTGAAATCCGAGAGCACCGATGAAACCGCAGCGTCGGTAATTGCTTAAGGGGACCTTTGCTGTAGTTGCATTTTGAGCAGGTTGAGGTTTAATTTTTGGGGTTTAGTTGAACTAAATAAAATTTGTCATGCACAAATTTTATTCATGGAAGGTGGTTATTTCAACAAAGGAGGAGTTATATGTGGGTCCCACACCCACATAACCTCCCATGGGAGAGTTTAGTTTGGTAGGGCCCACACAAGACCCTAACTCCTCACCTCCCCCATAACCCCCTTGACCTCCCCATAACTCACCCCCCTTATTTAAATGCATGGAAACTCCACACATTTATTGTGGTGGAGCCTCTCCACCTCTCAAGATTAATGAGACTGACTAGGATAATTAATGACCTTATTAATTATCCTTGTCACACCTCTTGACTTTTTGAATGGCTTGGAGATATTTTAAAAGAATGAGGCTTATTGAGATATTTGTTTTTGGGAAAATATTTTGGGAGAGCTTTCTTCCTCCGTGAAGAACGATCATCCATCTTAAGGAAGAACATCCTCATTCCGTGAAGAATGGCCATCAACTCTTCTCTTCCTCTGCGTCAAGGGAGAATTCGCCGACCGCAGTGATCATCGCCAACGACAATGTGCCTTCCTACTTCATCTACTTCATTGAAGAACGCTACGTCTCCGAAGAAGGACATCTACTTGGCGGTCCCGGAATTCTCCATCCACTTTCTCTTCCATGACAAGGAAGGAGACGCTGACCGTGGAGACCGACACCACCAACAACGTTCTTCTTCTTCTTCCAACGTCGACGGAATCGATACCGTTCTTCCATGACACCGAACTACCGTGACGTTCGACTTCCACGACTCGACGACGTTCGACGTCAATTTCGAGGTAGGGGTTTAATCTTCGCTCAAGTTTTATTTAACGAACTTCTTTGATAATTGTTGGCCGCTTTCTATCATTATAACGGGAGGAGGTCAGACCGCACAAACACGGCCGACCCTCCTCCCCCCTTGCTGTCATACTCATTGCGGCTCGAACGAAGGTGACACGGTGCCATATCACCATACAGAAACAAAGAATAACGGGCGAAGAAGCGCGGCGCCATCGCGCCACATCGGAAAACCACGAAGAAGTCGCGGTTTGTTTATTTGACGTACGGATCGACGGTCGATGACGGAACGGGCCGCAGAGGCGTTTTGAAGACTTCGCAGTGAAGAGAAGGTCCCGGGAGGACCGCTGGTGAAGACGGAAGGCAAATCGGACCACCGGAGCGCGTCTGGTGGTCAGCGGAAGACCCTACCGGTGCGCCCCGCCGGCATGACGGCGGTGTCCCGGCGCGCCGCCAGGAGGGACCGTCGCGGCTGAAGCCGCGGTGGCAGGCGACCGGTCCCGCGGCCGCGCGGGACCCGGGTGATACGTGGCGCCCATCGCCGCGTTCGTTGGCAAGGATCGGCCCCCACGTGGAGGTCGCGGTTCCAATCAAGGGGGGCAGCCCCCCCCCCCCCCCTTTCCGCTCAACTCAGAACTGGTCGAGCTGGCCACGCGTGTCGCGCGCGTGCGCCAAGCCCACCGCCCAGGCCGGGTCGGGCCGAGCCGCACCCACCGGGCAAGGTCGCGCCGCACCCACCGGGCCGGGCCAAGCCCTAATGGGCCGGACCCGGACCCGGGTTGGGTCGACCTGGTTCGGGCCGACCCGGGGGGGGGGTATCGGACCGGGCCTGAACCGCCTACCTTCGAACAGATCCGTTCAAATGCTTATAACTTGGGATACGGACCTCCGATCGATTCACCGTCAATTGCGATGAGATACTTGAATCGAGACGGTCATTTCGGTATATTACACTCAAGGTTTCAGAAAACTTTGGGTACGGCCGGGTTGGTTCGAACCCAAAACCAACCGGGCCCTCGGAGCAGAAACGCTTATAACTTGAGCTCCAGACGTCTGATAGACGTGCCGTCGACTTTGTTGGATTCCTCTTGATGAGATGGAACTTTTGGAATAATTCTCCTGAGGTTTGGATGTGGTTGGATAGTGGCTGGGTTGGATTGAACCTGAAATCCAACCGGGCCCCTGGAACAAAAAAACCGATAACTTTCAGACCGGACGTCCGTTTGACGAACTGTCAGCGGCGTTGGTGATCAAGTTGAGAAACGGTCCCTATGAGTATACCCTATGAGAGTTCGGGGTACAGTTGAGATGCAGTCGGGTTGGTTCGTACACGAAACCAACCGGGCCCCTGGGACGAAAAGGCTAATAACTCACAGATCGGGCGTCCAATTGACGCATCGTCTGTTGCGTTGAGACCCCTATGACGAGGAGATCCTTGAGATACTTCTTCATGGAACTTTTTGATACTTGTAGTATTGACATGTAGCTCATGAAGCGGACCCTCCCGGAGACGATCGTACGGAGTACGGAGATCGTGTAGCTGGCTGAGACCTGACGACTGCTTGACCGAATCGACTTGGAGTGAGTCGACTTGCCCAGTGGATGGAGCACTACTATGTTTGGGTGCAGACCCACGATGGACGGAGCTCCTGGTAGCAAGCAGCAGACTCGCGGTACTCAACAGAAGGAGTACCTCTGCAGGCTATTAGGGGGGTGCACTACTGTGTTTGGGTGGCAGACCCTGGCGGGAAGCACTACTGTGTTTGGGTGGCTGACCCGCAGTACTCAACAGGAGGAGTACCTCAACAGTCTTAGGTTAGTGAGCAGTACCTCAGAGTTGTGACAAGATCACTGTACTCGTTAGAGATGGAGCTCTTCAGCAGTTACGGTTTCGATAAATGAAAATCCCGGTTTGAGTTGAGTCTATAACCTTTGTGTTTACCTCATGATTGATATGGGTCACTTGATAACTTAGGTATATGTATGGGCATATACCTAGGTAGTGGTTATTCTTTGATTTCATAACCTTTTTGTTTCATCATGATTGAGATGGGTTACTTGCTAACTTGGGTATAAGTATGGGATTATACCTAAGTAAGGGTTATCTATTGAGATCCTTCTTTGTGGTTATCCTTGTTGGATTTAGTGAGACCTTGAGGGTATCGGGGTCCCTACTGAGTATCGTATACTCACCCCTGCACGGGCTATGCCGGCACCTCGTTGTGTTGGTTGCAGACGATGGGCAGCGCTGACAGAGGCTGAGTGTTCGAGGACTGGACGGTACCCGGAGGTGGACCTCACGACGAGTCAATATCCGGAGGTGGGCTTCACGACGAGACGATACTCAGAGGAGGTTGACAGGCGAGAGCATTGTGGAGGCTATCTGTACCTACCCTTCAGGTAGGATCCGTGGTGGACGATCCAGGAGCTGCGCTATCTGTACCTACCCTTCAGGTAGGATCCGTGGTGGATGATCCAGGATCTGCGCTATTTGTACCTACCCTTCAGGTAGGATCTGAGGTGGACGACCTAGGATCTGCTTCTATTATTCCAGCTGTTTGTCTTTTATGTTGTACTATCATTCAGTTGTAGTTGTACTTTCAGTTGGGTTTGTATTCTTGCCCATTTACTTTTCATCACTTCTTTTGTACTTAGTGTATTACTTCCACTTATACTCTGTGGTATTTTGTTTACTTTTATAAAGGCAATGTCTTCCTAGTTATCGGGATTTATGCCTTTGGTGCTAGTCACCAGCCCCTGGCCTATGGAAGGCGGGCTTGGGGTAGTCACGGCACGGGCCCCGAGGACGGGTCGTGACATTACCAAATTCATTTTGGACTCATGTACCGAATATCATCAAAACTTCCATTGAGAACTTAAATAATTAGGTAATTGTTATAACATGGTAATAAGTGATATAAAAGGAATAATAAAATTAAAATAGGTTCTAAATAAAGTAAATAATTAACCTAAGTTTATTATTTAGGAATATAAATAACATACATGATGAATCAGACTCGAGGTAAGGGACTTTGTCTCAATCTCCTTTTATTGAGGCATAGTTTGGGTGTATATAAAAATCCTTTGAATTATCATGTCATTAATTTATTCATTATAATTTTATTTAATTTTTTTTAAAATTTAATTCTTTTATGGGGATTAAGATTTAAATGTTCAGAGTGGTATGGGACACCTTGAATGTTTATAGATTTAATTATCACATATTTTTCTCCATGTAAATATTATTGATATTATTTTATATATTTATATATATATAAGGTTTATAAAGGAAATTTTATGTATATTTTTAATTTCATTCAATATTTTTCAAAAGTAAAATTTTACATGTTTTATACATAACATTTTGACAAACGATAAAAAGAATGCTCTTTTCAACGTATATGGTGACAAAAAATTCTCTGCTGCCATGACCATTATTTGGTATGTGGCTTTCTATAAAAGCCTTCATATTTTTAAAATAAAAATAATCCCCTCTTTTCCATTTCTGGGTATTTTGTTATTAGAAATGGGTTTTGAAAATGGATTGATTATTTCAATATTTTGAAATAATTTTTTGTGATTGCAAATAAAATTTTATGAGTGAAATGTTGAAATTGAAATATTTTATGTGTTATGATTATATTATGGTACATGAAAATTTGATGGGTGGTTATGTGATATACCAAGTATAGGTGATTCTGTGATTAAACAAGGATGAGTGGTTACATTATAGCCTCCAATACATTGGGTATAGAAGTCGGTTGTATGGCTATTCCATTTATAAGAGTGATATGTATGGAAGTCAACCACATGATTATTCCATTTATAAGAGTGAAAAGTATAATATTGTTCCAAGGTACCTTTATTTGTTATCTATGATTACTATATGTTTTATGGTAATATATTTATTAAAATAAGGGTAAGCAATGAGATTAATTTCAAAGGAAAGTATTTAATACTTCTTAAGGGTGAACGTACTAATTTATGATAAAGTATTCATGGGTTTTCATGTTTTCAAAAGACCAAAAGTTTTCCTTATTTATATATCCCTTATCGATATTTTAATGCTCATCCCAAGTTTTAATTTTTTTTCATAGGATTTAAGGGAGAATAGAGACAAAGATAGGATTAAGAGAAAAATTATGATGATTGAACATGAAAAGAAACCATGTTTCTTTTTAAAATCTTTTGTTTTGTGAGAAAAATGGATATTGAGTAGAAGTGTCTACATTGTAATATTTGAGTTGTTATGTAAGAATTATGGCCTAATTCCCTAAAATCTAACTTGAAAATATCATCAATGTGAAATAAAGTAAAATTATTGACTTAACTCAAGATTATGTAATGTTTAAGGACGGGTCCTTATAGCTGGTATCAAAGGAAAGGTTTAGAAAACTTTAGGGATTAGGAATTTTGGTTAAACATAGGTTAAGTTTCTACGAAGATTATTTTAGTTAAATCATTGTTATATAACTTTTTTAGATCAAGGAAAGATAGTTATAATTGGAAGGAGGAGGATTTCAAACAACATTCATATCTTTTCCTAATGACTTGCTTACAATAATTGTTGAAAAGTCTTATCCTGATGATTCTGAAACTTTTTTTACATACAACTCTCTTGCAGATAGTTGTATAAAATATCAAAAACCTCCTCTATACCTCAATACCATATTAGTTCATGGGTTGTTTTTAATAAAATCCTATTTTCTAAATATTCTCATATTTTCAAAAAAGGTAAATATTATCAATGATTTTTTAGATATTTTACTTTATCACAAGATGTTGAAGCATATTATGATTTTGATAAAGCTGCTGAAGAAGGAACGCAACCTATTTATATTTGTTTTTGTCACGACCCGTCCTCGGGGCCCGTGCTGTGACTACCTCAAGCCCGCCTTCCATAGGCCAGGGGCTGGTGACTAGCACCAAAGGCGTAAATCCTGATAACTGGGAAGGAATTCCCTTTATAAAATTAAACAAAACACCACAGAGTACAAGTGGAAGTAATATACTAAGTACAAAAGAAGTGCTGAAAAGTAAATGGGCCAGAATACAAACCCAACCGAAAGTACAGCTACAACTGAACAAAAGTACAATACAAAAGACAAACAACTGGAATAAAAGAAGCAGCTCCTAGGTCGTCCACCTCGGATCCTACCTGAAGGGTAGGTACAGATAGCGCAGCTCCTGGATCGTCCACCACGGATCTTACCTGAAGGGTAGGTACAGATAGCAAAGCTCCTAGATCGTCCACCACGGATCCTACCTGAAGGGTAGGTACAGATAGCATCCACAACTCTATCACCAGTCAACCTCCTCTGAGTATCATCTCGTCGTGAAGCCCACCTTCGGATATTGACTCGCCGTGAGGTCCACCTCCGGGTGGTGTCCAGTCCTCGAACACTCGGCCTCTGTCAGCACTGCCCATTGTCTTCAACCAACACAACGAGGTGCGGGCATAGCCCATGCAGGGGTGAGTATACGATACTCAGTAGGGACCCCGAGACCCTCAAGGTCTCACTAAATCCAACAAGGATAACCACAAAGAAGGATCTCAACAGATAACCCTTACTTAGGTATAAGCCCATACTTATACCCAAGTTAGCAAGTAACCCATCTCAATCATGAGGAAACACAAAGGTTATGAAATCAACGGATAACCACTACCTAGGTATATGCCCACACATATACCTAAGTTATCAAGTGACCTATCTCAATCATGAGGTAAACACAAAGGTCATAGACTCAGCTCAAACCAGGATTTTCATTTATCGAAACCGTAACTGCTGAAGAGCTCCGTCTCTGATGAGTATAGTGATCCTGTCACGACTCTGAGGTACTGCTCACTAACCTAAGACTGCTGAGGTACTCCTCCTGTCGAGTACCGTGGGTCAGCCACCCAAACACAGTAGTTCCTCCCGCCGGGGTCTGCCACCCAAACACAGTAGTGAACCCCCCCTAATAGCGTGCAGAGGTACTCCTTCTATTGAGTACCGTTGGTCTGCTTCCTTCTACCAGGCGCTCCTTCCGCCTTGGGTCTGCACCCAAACATAGTAGTGCTCCATCCACTGGGCTAGTCTACTCACTCCAAGTCGAGTCGGTCAAGCAGTCGTCAGGTCTCAGCCAGCTACACAGTCTCTGTACTCCGTACGCTCGTCTCCGGGAGGGTCCGATCCACAAGCTACAGGTCGATACACCAAGTATTAAAAAGTTACACGAATAAGTATCTCAAAGGACCACCTCGTCATAAGGGTCTCAACGCAACAGACGGTGTGTCAATCGGACGCCTGATCTGTGAGTTGTTAGCATTTTCATCCCAGGGTCCCGGTTGGTTTCGTGTACAAACCAACCCAACCTCATCTCAACAGTACCCCAAACTCTTATAGGGTATACTCATAGGGACCATTTCTCAACGTGATCACCAACGCCGCTGACGGTTCGTCAAACGGACGTCCGGTCTGAAAGTTATCGGCTTTTCCGTTCCAGGGGCCCGGTTGGATTTTGGGTTCAATCCAACCCGGACACTATCCAACAGCGTCCAAACCTCAGGAAAAGTATGACAAAATTTCCGTCTCATCAAAATGAATCCAACAAAGTTGACGGCACATCTATCAGACGTCCGGAACTCAAGTTATAAGTGTTTCTGCTCTGAGGGCTCGGTTGGTTTCGGGTTCAAACCAACCCGGCCATACCCAAAGTTCTCTGAAACCTTGATTTTAATATACTTAAACGACCGTCTCGATCCAAGGATCTCATCGCAACTGACGGTGCATCGATCGGAGGTCCGTAGCCGAAGTTATGGGCGTTTGAATGGATATGTCCGAAGGTAGGGGTTCGAGCCCGGTCCGACCCGGCCCGATACCCCCCCCCCCCCCCGGGTCAGCCCGAACAGGGCGACCCAACCCGGTTCCGGGTCCGGCCCATTAGGGCACGGCCCAGCCCGGTGGGCGCGGCCCGGCCCGTCCTGGGCGGCCGGTTGGCCTAGTGCGCGCGTGCGGCCCGTGTGGCCAGCTCGGCCAACGCCGAGCTGAGCGGAAAGGGGGGCGGCTTCCCCCATTGATTGGAACTGCGGCCCCCATGTGGGGGCCGCTCCTTGCCAGAGGACGTGGCGCTGGGTGCCGCATCTCCCCCGGGTTCCACGCGGCCACGGGACCGGTCGCCTGCCGTCGCGGCTTCAGCCGCGGCGGTCCCTCCTGGTGGCGTGCCGACAGGGTCTTCCGCGGACCACCGGACGCGCTCCGGTGGTCCGTTTTGCCTGCCATCTTCGCCAGAAGTCCTCCCGGGACCTTCTCTTCACTACTAAGTCTTCAAAATTCCTATGCGGACCATTCCTTCATCGCTCGTCGATCCTCACGTCAAATAAATAAATCGTGGCCTCTTCGTGGTTTTTCAGCGCGGCGCAGCGGCACTGCGGCTTTGTTCAGCCTCCACGGCGCGGCGTGATGGCACCGCGCTTCTTCGCCCGTTCTTCTTTGTTTTCGCACGGTGCGATGGCACCACATCACCTTTGTTCTAGCCGCAACGAGTATGATAGCAAGGGGGGAGGAGGGTCGACCGTGTTTGTGCAGTCCGACCTCCCGTTATAATGATAGCAAGCGGCCAACAATTATCAACGAAGTTTGTTAAATAAAACTTGAGCAAAGATTAAACCCCTACCTCGAAATTGACGTTGCACGTCGTTGAGTCGCGGAAGTCGAAAATCGCGGTAGTCGGGTGTCGTGGAAGAACAGTATCAATTCCGTAGATGTCGGAAGAAGAAGAAGAACGTTGTTATTGGCATCGGTCTCCACGGTCGGTGTCTCCTTCCTTTTCGTGGAAGAGAAAGTGGATGGAGAATTCTGGGACCGCCAAGTCTATGTCCTTATTCGGAGATGTAGCGTTCTTCAATGAAGGAGATGAAGTAATAAGGCATGTTGTTGTTGGTGATGATCACCGCGGTCGGCGACTACTCCCTTGATGCGGAGGAAGAGGAGAGTTGATGGTCGTTCTTCACGGAATGAGGATGTTCTTTGTTAAGATGGATGATCGTTCTTCGCGGAGGAAGAAAGATCTCCCAAAATATTTTCCCAAAAAGAAATATCTCAATAAGCTTCATTCTTTTAAAATATCTCCAATCCATTCAAAAAGTCAAGAGGTGTGACAAGGATAATTAATAAGGTCATTAATTATCCTAGTCAGCCTCATTAATCTTGAGAGGTGGAGAGGCTCCACCACAATAAATGTGTGGAGTTGCCATGCATTTAAATAAGGGGGCGAGTTATGGGGAGGTCAAGGGGGTTATGGGGGAGGTGAGGAGTTAGGGTCTCATGTGGGCCCTACCACACTAAACTCTCCCATGGGAGGTTAGGTGGGTGTGGGCCCCACATCTAACTCCTCTGTTGAAATAACCACCTTCCATGAATAAAATTTGTGCATGACAAATTTTATTTAGTTCAACTAAACCCCAAAAATTAAACCTCAACCCGCTCAAAATGCAACTACAGCAAAGGTCCCCTTAAGCAATTACCGGCGTTGTGGTTTCATCGGTGCTCTCGTATTTCAATTATGAGCACCAGTTAAAAAGATAGAAAAACTCGCTCGTTCGTTCACTGAACGTACTTGATCCAAACTTTGGAAATTGATTCCGGTTACACCGGGCCTCGGAATCAGGTGCCGTCAGATACCGCGCACTCTCAAAATTCCAAAGAAAATAAGAAAAAAAAATTCTTGAAATTTTTGGGTCTTTACATTACTCCCAGCTTAGGGATTTACGTCCCTGTAAAGCTTTAACACAAACTAGGGATACAAAAGTGGTATTGAGCACGCTTCTGAGCCTTCCGCTCCCATGTGCTCACCTGGAGGTTCCCATACTGCCAGTGAAAGCGCACCCGAGGAATCGACCGTCTACGTAGGATCTGCTCCTGTCGATCCTCAATCCCCACTGGAACCTCTGTGAAAGTCACCCCATCGCCAAAGTCCAATTCCCCATGGTTGATGACATGCGTCGGGTCAAGCATGTATCTCCTCAGTTGAGATACTTGGAAGTCGTCGTGCACCTAATGCAACTGAGGTGGATGGGTCAAGTGGTAAACCACCTCGCCTACCCTGCTGAGGACCTATAAAGGTCCGTTGAACCTCGAAGATAACTTGTCGCCTCAGACACATCTCCGTAAACCTCGTCAAGGTGAGACCTGTTTAAGGACGCGATCACCATCCTCGAACTCTAGAGGCCTCCACTTCCTGATTAGAATTGAAACTCAAAACTCCTGCTGCCACGAGGGTAAGGTTGGTCGACCCAAGAGTGATCGGCCAAACTCTCCTTTGCATGAGTTCATCATGTGCTTCCTAGGGTTTCCTTTTCACCAACCAAGGAAAACCCATCCCAATGTTGTATTTAGACCACAACCTTTTTGCCTAATACAATCAATCTGAGCATGAACTATGAATCCAATCCATACCGAGACCAACGTCGTAAGGTCTCGACACTGCCACTAAGAGATTCCAACCGAAACTATCGCCTCATGGGTCAGACCACACTGTCAGCGTAAGTGTGATTATCGAGTCTCATCCCAAGGTATCTCCAGATGTGAGGGTCAAGTCTACGGATTACCGGAAACTCTAGGTCTGGGACAAGATTCATGGAAGGAAGGAATGATTCATATCAATGCATGTTACTACGACATCTAGTAGTGGACAAATATTGTCCCTTGAATCATTTTTAGAGCCATTGAATCAAACTCATTGACCACATGTAGCTTCACTCTTCCCCTTCTCTCCAACTCCCTGGCTCTGCCTCCACGTCTACAGCTTCGCAGACTCATCTCTCCTTAATGCTTCCTCTTCTTGAAACATTTAACACGCCCGAGTCTCTAAGATTGGTGCCAGTTTCCTATTTCTTACTGAACTGTGCAGTCTTCATCCACTCATGGATGATCTTCACCTTCTCTGTCGTAACTCGTACCATCACTAGTCGGTAGGAAGTTTGCCGACGTGGCAAGTCGGTCAACGACCACCCTTCTTTGACTACGATCCGTAAGAGTTGCTCAGATTTCTCCTTTGTCGAGAGGAGAAACTTAGTCTCATCCCCTGGATGAACCACGTTCTTTACCTAATACAGTCAATCCTGACATGAACGGTACATTCATTCCATGGACAACGTCGTAAGGCCTCGATGTTACTACCAAGAGATCCAACCGTCACTCTCGCCTCCAAGGGTCGAGTTACACTGTCGGCATCAGTGTAAGGTCACTGGGTTTCCTCCAGTATAAATATCAAAAGTGAGGGTCAAGTCAACAGTTTTAACCGGGACCTCTCAGTATCAACCAAACAAAAGGACAGGAAAGTAAACATCACGAAGATAAGTGTCTTTTATTATTGCAGCTCATAGTATAAAGACACAAATACGACAGCAACATGGAACTAGAAGTACCAAGAACAATGGTAATCCACTAGTTCCACTCCTATCCACCTGCTCCCGGAGCTCTACTGCCTTGTCCACTTCTCGGCTGTTGCTCAAGCACCTGTCGTTGCTTCTACCTCAGTGGCTCCTCAAATGCCTGCGGATCAACTGTGCGGGGGGTCGGACAGTCACGTGCCAGGTGACCCTTCCTGCTGCATTCATAACACTTCCTGATCCTCGTATAGCTGGCTCTGTTCCTCTTGGACCTCTCCATCATCTGTCTACTACCCACAGATGACTTGGCTACTGATCGAAAATCATGCGGCAAAGGCAGCAGCTCCTGAACATGCTCGGGGTGTAGAGTCACTGGTATGAACTCCACCCTGAAGAAGGTCTCAAAGTCTTCCCAAGTGAAGGTCATCTCATCACAAAACTAGAGCATCCAACTCCACTACCTGCCTGCTGCTTCCTGAAGGAGGATGGAAGCAAAGATCACCATGAAGTCTGCTGGTGTACCCACTATCCTGAAAACTCTCACCACAGCCTCCAGCTAATCCTCAGCCGCCTGTGGGTCCGTCTCTCCCCGGAACCTGGGTGGCCTCTGGCACTGGAACTTGTGCAGCACGCTCAAGCGATGTGCACTCTCTGATGTTGGGGCTGGTGGAATCAGTGGCCCAACGTATGGTAGTACCGTTGGTGCCTCCGATGGTGCCTCCGATGGTGCCTCAACTGAAAGAGGGCCTTGTACCGAAGCATCGTCACTCAGCAGGCTGTCAGTACGTACATCCCTCTGGGCTCTAGCTGGTCATCCATGGAAAGGCATCCTGAAAGAAACATACGTGACATGGTCAAACGATTTATACCTGGTGAGCTGACCTAGTTTGATCTATTTTAAGAGAAAACCTTTGAAAACACACACGCAATCAATGTTTTCGTGCACAAAGTCGGAAATCAGAAGTTAGGGTCCTGGTGTATGGATACATCGGCCGCCCGCACCAACACTGGACTCCCTAAACGAAAACCACACTCGGTACTCTTAATACTATTGCTTCACAGAAAAGAAAAATCAAAGTTATAAGTTCTGTGGTAGAACCGACTCCTCTAATACCAAATGTGACAACTGGGTCCCAGTGATAGCACAATCACCCCGCCATAACATGGTCGTCGGGTCCTGGCCTGCCAGGTACCACCAGTTGCCCCGCAGACACATGGGGCCCACCCTAGGGTCCACCCATGTGCCCGAACAGGTCATCTGACTGATGATTGTCCCCACAGGCCAACACATGTCATTTCCAGTGTGTTTTGTCCTCACTCACACAACCCTGAGAAACTTCCCAGGAGGCCACCCATCCTAATCACTACTCCAGGCCAAGAACGCTTAACTGTAGAGTTCTAATCAGGTAGGCTCCCAAAAAGGAAGGTGCACCTTGTTGACATGGGTAGTAACATTTAGCCTTTTAAGTCTCACTTTTCCAGGGGTGTTACAGGTAAGATGTCAATATTCAAAGTGGTTATTGGTCCATCATATCCTAAATAATATTAATTAAATAATAATAAATTTTATAAATAAATTATACCTTTAAATCAAACCATTTATTTATGTTAATTAAAAACTAACAACGTTATAATCATGAAGACGGTAGGTCGTACATACGCATGAGTAACGTTTCAATTTTTCAGTGATCATTATGGAATGAAGGTGTGTATTATTTTATCATTTAAGAATAATAATAATATCGTTAATATAATATTAATAATTTAAATATACTTATATATATTTTTCACATGATGGGGTGATTAAAAATGAATCACATCGCTTCGTAGAAGTGATAGTCCACACGTGTGCACGGATGATGTTATCATTTTTATGTACATGGATGATATGAATGTAATTAATATATTATTCTCTTATAAAAGTAAAAATGTCATGAATATAATATATAAACATTAATTCCATCATTATAACTATTCTTTAGAGATGGTAATGGAAAACGAATTATATTGGTTGGTGGCTGTGATAGTCTACACATATGCACAAACAATTAATTTGCTTCTCATTTGATGGAATTGGAGATGGATTTAGGTGATGATATTAACATAATAACATCATAGTATATTGAATATATTGGAGTTATTATTTTATCATGGTTGAGTAATATTTTAAGGTAGTGTAAGAAGAAATAAAATAGAAACACTTAAATAAAAATGACACCTCTTCTTCAAGCGATTTCCTTTGATTATCACCTTAACACCTCTAAGGAGGGTGTTGTTCATAAACTAAGGACTCTAGAAATTGGGTAGGGATTATATGAATTTATTTAGGTAGATATTTGAAGAACTAAATTGGTTTTGAAGTGTGAAGAAATGACAAGAAGTAGTTCCCTCTTATAAGAGAGGGGAGGGGCACTCTTAGAATTATTCAAAGTATTAAATTAATATAAAATAATTTTCTATTCAAAATGGCTCCAAATTGATTTATTTCAAATATAGTATGAGTATGGGTTTAATTAAATTCATCCAATAAAAATTATACAATTTTTTATTGTTTTTTTAATCCTTATCTTTTTGTTTTAGCCCTTATTTTACCCATTTAACTCTTACCATATTATCATGTAATTTAAAATTTAAGGTTTAATATAATTACCATAACATGCCAAACGACCAATAAATGAGTCATTTATGAAATTTTAGGACTTATCAAAATTATTTGGTCAAAGTTTTTTTTAATTTTATATCATTTAATAAAATATTATTTATTTTAAAATATCATTAATGTCAATTTTGAAACTATTCATTATTTGACTTTTTAAAAATGTGATAAAAACTTATCTTCAAAAAAAATCTATTAAATATTCCCTAAAATGTAAAATCCATCCAAAAAAATCATGGATGAAATCAATTATTTCAAATTATATTTATTTTAATATTTTTAATATCATTTATTTGATTCTTCCATTAATGAAGATATCACTGCATCATCATCGTGTCGTCATTTAATTTAATTAGTTCTTTCCTAAAAATTATAAATAAATTAAAATGATGTAGGTAAACATTTTATCTTTATAAATATTATTTACAGCCAAAAATATTCCCTATATAATCCCATATTAAAATTATTTTACTTGTTAAAAACAAGAGTATGACAAAATTGACTTTTCTTTGAATAAAATGCTATAAATATATTAAAGTCATCTAAGTGGATCCAAGAGATAAAAAATAGGACCAAGGGTTATTTTTGTCAAAAATAACTCATCAGATTAAATTTGGACAAGTGTTGGGGTAATTTTATATTATTTTTACTCTTAATGACTCGATTTACCCTTAACCATGGTAATAAAAATAATTACAAAAGTTACTATTCATATTTTCTCAAAAATTAAAGGGACCTATTTAATAATTTTGGACCTTATGATTCCAAATATTAAATTCATTTTTCAAAATTCAAAACACATAAGTGACCTAAATTAATTTAAAATTAATCTTGTTGAGGAATCGAGAAAATGGGTTTTTAAAGTAAAAATGTTCAAAATTTTACAAAGTTTTTATATCCAATTTCAATGTGAAATTGATTCCAATGACCTAAATTTTATTAAATGATAAAAACTTGATTTAATTATTCTTTAAAACAATTCAAATATATAATTTTACACTATAAATAAATTTGATGAAAAAGCAGTTTTCAATTAAAATGCAATATTTTTTCACTATTCATTAAAAATGAATCTTATCAAAAAAATCAAAAATTCAACCCAAATAAATTTTTAAAATCCACTTTAAAATAATAAGTTTATTTTTTTAAATAAAATTAATAAAAGTGTCAAAAACTATATTTAAAAAAATGTACGCCATCAAAAGATGACAAATATACCTTTTAGAAAAATACTTCTTTTATTCACAAAATTAGATTTGTTCATATATCAGGTATATAAAACACATAAGATGAATTTTAAACATTATATTAAATATATTATATATATATTTCATTAATATAATCCAATAAGAGTGATTTTATTATTTTATACGTATAAAACACACTTATACACATTTATATACTTTTTTAGAGAAACATTTCCTTTTATTTTAAAAAAGGAGTTTATATTCATTTATAATTAATTGGTTAAAAAATAATTATTTCTATATATATTTGAAAACAATTTTTTCATAATTAAATTAATCATGTTCATTCCCACCATTCTAATGGCTATATGATAACTACCATATTAAATAATAATATTTAGTTTTTAGTTTAAGCTCGATGTGGTGTATCATGTATGCTATCAAACATAGTATTTCCTTTTAAATAATCAGGATGTTACACTATTAGGTTATAAGAAGGATTTCACTAGAATATGTCAGCGGTTTCAAAAGGATTCTAGGAATATCAAAATCCCAAAATACCTCATATTTTATGTGGCGTTTTTTATTCATTACGTGAAATTTTAGATCTTGGTATAAAATCAATGTATTTATAATAGAAGACGATGATCCACTATGTTTTATGGATTTAGTGGGATTTCATGTGTTTGTAAAAAATCATTAGATGGGTTAGGTATGGATTTATGATCCAATGGTGGAAGATACAGATCTTGGAGAATGGTGATGATGCAAATCCCAGAGGGTTGTAGTCTCATTGGATAGAGAAGTCAGTAAAAAGTATTAAAGAAAACTGGAATTCTATGACAGTAAGAAAAATGATTTTTCTAGAGTTTTGTGATCAAATTTTATTCATGTTCCCAAAAGGAGTTATCAGAGGATAAGTCAGTTAGACCGATGATAATTGGTGGAATATTTAGAGGTATATTTCTTAGAAGTTCAAATTTTAGAGGTTCTACAAACTTGTAGTAAGGGGTGACTGGAAAGTTACCAAGTGTTTTCTTGAGACCATCACAAGAATAATATGTGGTGTGGAATGTTTCCCATGTTAAATGTATAGTGATTAGTGGAGGGGAAGGAATAAATTATAATACCATGGTAGAATTCACTTCGAGGGTTCATAGTTATAGAAGGTATAGATAGGGTTCAAATATCTAGAAGGTGATGACTAGAAGGAGTGATGTAATTCTATAAATTAGATCACCAGAATATGGAATCAGATGCATGGTTTTCATGAGAACACTAGATTGATAGATGAGTAATAATGATAACTTCTAATTTGTATGAAGTATTATTGGAACTCAACGGTAGAGAGTGAAATATTTAGTGGAAATGGTTGGTGTTCTTTTCTTGATGTTTTATCTCAGGGAAATACATTTTGATTAAAAATACCTTTGTCATAATATTTAGAAGAACCATGAGGTATATGTAATGTAAGTTATTCTAGAAGATGGGAGTGTTGATAAAGAGGTTAAATTTTAGAATATGAAATTCCAGAGGATACTTTATATGTTCAGTGGAAAGATATATGTTCTCACATATGTAAGTCTATGGAAAATGTGGACTTGGGCCACACTGAATCCATATAAAGGGAAACCCAAAGTATTGTCATGCATTTATTTTCAAGGATTTTATAATTTGTGGAAATAGTTATTGAAATATTTTCATAGCATCAAAACGAACTCTGGTATGGAGGTGAGATCCACAATGGGTTGGGACCAGGCAAAGAAGTGGGAATAAAGGACCAAAAAGGCCTTAGATGCACCGAGTAAAAGTTTTAGTGGGAGTTCATTATGATGATGAAAATAGAATTTCTGGTAATAGTATATAGTGGTTGGTTCTAATGGTGTAACTAGATTTCAGTTACCTAAATATCTCAAGTTGTAGGAACATATTTGGAGTATCAGATATAGATGTCCATAAGAGAAAGTCCAGGGACCTTGTGCATGGTGCAACTTGTTGACCATAAGTTTAACAAATTCATAGGATGGGAACTCATTTCTTGTTTTCTTTGTAGATATTCCATAGAGACATTTAGATGAGTTTCATGATTTTAGTGGAATAATAAATCACGGTTCTAGAGTTTGAATGAGGATATCTTTCAATAGGAGCCTATATGATCAGAAATATCATGGAGTAAAGAACCATGTGGTTTCTAATAAATGTGGGTGAATGGAATATATCCAATGAGACTTTGGTTTGATCATGATAATGGTATTCAAGTGGGATATTGTTGGACTCAACCTATGAAAATAATTCTCAAGTGGGAGATTTTCAAGTTTGGGGTGAAAATTATGTTTAGGGTCTAGTGTCAGGGCTCCAAAAGTTTAGTCACCAGTAGCAACACTTGGGATAATTTAGATGGATGCAATGAACCAACACCATAGAAGTATAGGTTTATAAAATTGAAGTCAGTTCATTGGAAGTTTGGAAGGTGGATGAGTCAGTTCACTAGTTTTAGAAACATCATTTGAAAAGAAGTTGTATGAGGGGATTTTGAATATCATATCAATGGATGTATTCCTAATGATGTGAAACCATTGAGAGTTCAGTAGGAATAGTTGAACGGATGAGTCCAATGATGAATAAAATGTTGTAGTTCATGAAATATAGTGAGGTAAATGGTAGGGCTATCTATAGATAGCCAAAATAAGTTCAAAGTACCGATAAAGAAATTGTGAAAGTTTATAACTTGTGTGAAGTCACTCATGGAAGGACATGGGAGATTTACTTGAAAATAAAATGTTTTTCAAGGAATCAATATGGAGAGTGATATGTAATTAACTATTCACTATGATTCAATGGTCGATGCAATGAATGCTATAGTAAATTATGAGTTTCAAAGTCTGGATGATAGATGCATGCATCTATCAGATGGAAGTGCTGACTGGATGACTGGTTAGGGACCTCTATAAGAATTTCATTGGTCTACATGTGCAAGGTACATTGATAAATGATAGACTGTCATTATTTAAAGAATATTAAAAAATGAATAGGTGGATTTAAATTGAGTTCACCTAGTCACATTTAGGTGTCGAAGGCGGAAGACCAAAGTGAGGAGTATTGGAAGATACAATAATTGGGAGATGGAATTAGTGAGACTTATTCTGGTAGTCTGAGTATGATTTATTATATATTATTTATCCTTTTAACTCAAATGATCTTTCCATGGTGAAAAATATGTGATGTTTTTATTATCCTATGCACATATGATGAAATTCTAAAGCATATAATCCTTGTGTGCATTTTTTTGTGTTGTTGTGCTTGCATGTGTCAGCTATGTGCATGATTTCTTGTGAACTTACTATAAGGAGGATCATGAAGTGATGAGTACCAAAGGGATCCAAGTTGAGGATAACTCAATGTGGTTTCTAGGGTGTGAGGTATTCCCAGTTTCAGTCTTTAAATTCATGGGGGTTGTTTCAATCAAAAGTTTCTCTACTTATGATGGTTGATGTTTCTGCTACATAGGAGAACTTGTAGTATGAACTAGTGATGATTCGGAGTTGCATTATCCCAATCCCCAATAGTAGTCCCACTAACCAAGGATTGAATCAATTTAACTAACACTAAGACTTTTGGAAGTTGATTCCAGGTTGTCAAGACAATTCTCACTACCCATATCTGGGTCACGACTTCCATCTACCTCAGGAGAACTCTCGAACCATAATTTGGAGGAAACCCTCCCATCACACTACATCAATACCCAAAGGACTCACCTCACTCATAATACTCACCAAGACTATGATTATAATGATTCAGGATTTTCATACATAAATATTACATCATAAAAGAAGATTATTCAATAAATTATACAAAAAATATATATGCCTGAGGACTATATAATTTTAGTGTATTTGGAGATTAGATATTAATTTTCTTATTTTATGAAATATCTTCAACATCTCCCATAAATATTTTCCCTCATGGTACTCTTCATAAGCAGACCCTACTAAAAACTTTCTTCATAACCTGGGGAAAGGAAACATAAGAAAGGGTGATCTCAGATTCTTAATAAGGGTAAGAATGGGAGATATCAATTGATAATCATATAAAAGAACAAGATAAGAATAAGGGCATGAGATATTGACCATAACTTAAAATTTTCATACCCAATATAAAAAATATCATAAACATGAGTTATGGCATAAAACATTAACATTTCAAAATATATGAATCATAAGAATGAGAATTCATCATAACTAAATCATGAACCATAAGTTCATGTCATAAATTTATATGTAATTTTCATAAGTATAAAGACGATTTCATGTATTAAGGTTAACTAACAAGACCATTG
This sequence comes from Viscum album, assembly GCA_963277665.1. NCBI lineage: Eukaryota > Viridiplantae > Streptophyta > Magnoliopsida > Santalales > Viscaceae > Viscum > Viscum album. The sequence continues at coordinate 1,227,942,172 of OY728162.1, forward strand.
GATTAGGAATTAACACATGTTTCCCATAATGTATTAATCACATCAACTTGTTTCCCATAACAAATCAAGCACATCGACTTGTTTCCCATAACTGGTCAAGAACATTGGCTTGTTTCCTTTAACTATCACATGAGATATAATCCTTTACCCAATACATTGGATGGAGATACAGGTCCCACCTGCCACATAATGAAAATCATACATATGTATGGAATAATATCATAAATCATTCATCATATCATAACCCATGAAAATAAATGTGTTTCATAAATATTTCATCATAGCATAACCCAGGGAAAATAAATAGGTTTCATAAACATTTCTTCTTTTTATCATAAACATAAACCAGATAAAGAGAAAATAAGGATGATATCCTTGAATCATATCCCCAATAAAGTATAAGTAACATAAAAGTATATCATCTTAGATGGAAAATGATTTTGAAATATCAATTGGAAAACTTCTTGAAGAAAATAACTTTTCCATTTTAAAATCACTTCTCTTTAAAAAATGCACACTTATAAATGAAAAAAATTTATTTGAAAATAAAATTATAAAATTATAAATTAAGATTAAAATCATTTAGGTTTCATGATGGATGTAAAATATACTCATTCCATATAAGTTAAAAAATATTACTTCTATTTTTTTTCTTCATAAAAGTCATAAGGTACCTCATTTGGAAAATGACAAAAATATTCCTTTCAAACCATTTTGTAAAATGTAAAATAAGGGTAAAAAGGAATTTTAAAATTAAAATAGAATAGTAAAAACATTTTTTAAATCACTTTTATAAAACATGTATATGGAATAGAAATATTCTCCAGTGGGGACTTAAACCTAAACAATCCTAAATCATAAAAAGATTGTGAAATAAACCCTTACCTCATATCTCGTCTTTCCTTATTCACGTTCAAACCTCATGTATAATAAATATAGATTTATTATACATGTATTTCATAACCATATTCATATCTATAATACCATTTATGATTTATTTATAACATATTATCACACATTTATTAATAATTTGTTATCAAAATCCCTGTTTTGGGTGATAACTGCTTCGTTTTCCAAGCATGTTTCGATTCAGTGGTCTCGATCCTTATAATTTAATAATGATCCCATAATTTATAGAATTTTAATCATGGTATAAAAATAATATATATTCATTATATATATATATATTTATAATCATTCATAAAAATATAAATAGAAAAATGAATTACACCATTCATGGAGACAGTAGGTCGTACATACGCATGAACGCTGTATTCACTTTTTGAAGGATGAAATGAAAGAAAGGTAAATAATAATTCACCATTAAAGAATCATTATTATATCATTTATATCATATATATTCATAATATTCATCCTACTTACCATCCAAGTTAAATATAAATGAAAAAAGAATCATATCCCTTCGTGGAGATTGTAGTCCACACGTACACACGAGCGACGTTATCATTTTTCAATGGTTTGAAATGTAAGAAATTAGATATTATATATTCATTATAGAAGAATAATTATGTCATAAATATCATAAATAATCTTTAAACTCGTTATAGTAATCATCCATAAAATATGGTGATGTAAAATGAATTGTATCTCTATGTGGAGATACTAAGTTATATGTACGCATGAACGATACTTTCACTTCTGGTTTGATGGGAAAGAGGGTGTATAGTGGTAGTTTAATAATCATGATAAAATTTAATAATATTAAGGATACTTAATTTATTATTTTATGATAAATATAATATATTTTTAGGATTTAAATAAGAGTAGAAAAAGAAAGTGATTGGTTAGGTTGATTACCTCTTCTTTGAAACGACTCCATTATATCTCCTCTAAAGGGCTCTAGGGTTGGTATTTTAGAAATACCAGGACCTCTAAAATGTGAATTAATAAGTTGAGAATAGATTTTTTTCAAGGTATGGTCAATCTATAAGGCTCGTGGTGGTGTAAATAAGCAATGGGGGAGGGCCCTTTTATAATTGAGGTGAGGGGTACTTTTGGAATTTCTCTAAATATTAAATATAATAAAACTATTCTAGAACCAAATGATTCGAATGAACTATAAATGAATATGGGGTGAAATTTTAGACCATATTTTATCCCATTTTTAATTATTTAATATTTTTATTATTTTTAAATAATTTAATAATATATTATTTTCATAAAATGTCATTATTGTCAATTTTGACACTATTCATTACATTGACTTTAATAACATCAAGAAAACAATATAAATTCAAGAAAATTATTTTAATACATACCTAGCATATCATGTTAATCTATAAAATTCATGTATCGCATAATTTATCTCAAATTATAATACTTTAAATATTTTTAATATCATTTATTTGATTTTTCCATTAATTGAATAATTATTGTATCAACGTTGTGTAAACATTTAAGGTAATTATTTCTTCCCTAAAAATTAAAAAAATTAACATGATAAAAATAAATAATTTAAATTTAAAAATACTATTTATGGTTTAACTTATCTTCTAGATAACCCCATATTTAAATATTATATTTATTAAAAATAAGAGTATGACATTTTTGACTTTTCTAGAAATAAAATACTATAAATGTCATAATATCATCCAAATGGCCAAAAAATTTCATATAACCAAAACTTATATGAGTATGGACGAAATTAACTCATATAATAAAATTTAGTAAAGTTTTGGGGTTATTTAATAGTCCTTATCATTTTTATTTTTAACCTAAATTACCTGATTTACCCTTACCGTGGTAATAAAATTTCTATAGTTAATATTCTTAATGACCAAGAAAAGGGACCTATTTACCAAATTTGGACCCAATTATTCCAAATATGGAATCTATTTTTTTAATATTCAACTCAAAGAAGTGGTATAATTTAATTTAAAATTAAACATGTAAAACGTAATGAAAAACAATTTTCTTGAAAAATGCATTTTTAAGCCCAAAAAATTACGTATACAAAAAGAAGGTTTAAGGATGATTAAAATGTAATTAATTATAATATATATAACTAAATAGTACTTAAGTTACCTTCATATCAAATTTAAATCATGAAGGGACTTTTTAATATAAATAAAATGACAGTTTTATAAAAATATGCATTTTTCACTATTCAATGGAAATTAAATCTTTTCAAAAAAATCTCAAAAAAATAATCATCCTAAGATAATTTTGATATGATGAATTTAAAATTTAAATTAATTTTCTCAAATACATTTTTTATAAAATATTCATAAATTAATTATAATATTTACTCACAAGAAAAACCATTTTTTGAGAAAATGTATTTTTGAATAATAAGATAACTTTACTAAAAATTAAATGATTATTTACTAAGAATTTATCATTACATTTATATTGAGTAGGAAATTTATATATATTTCATAAAGTATTTAATCATATTCATACTCTCTAGATAAATAGCTAGGTTATAATTATCACATTAAATAATAATATTTTAATAGTGTATCATAGTTTGTTTAGACTTGGTGTTGTGTGTAAAGTAGGACATCAAAGAAATAAAATTATTTAAAGATAAATATTTTCTAAAATATCGGGGTGTTACATTCTCCCCCTTTAATAAATTTCATCCTTTCAATTTTAACTTGTGATTGGAAATCAAAGGTTTGACATTTGAAAATTCCTTTATGGAAACCCACAATGTAAAAAGGTTTAATAAAACTTTCTCTTGAAAAGAGAGAAAGTGAAGTACAAAGGTCATTTGGGATTACACATATTAGGTTCTAAAATAGAAGAACATTAGTGGGAAGTGAAGATATGGACATGGAAGAAAAGTAATTTCCATATATCATTGGTCACGAGAAAGTGAATGATTTTGAGAAAGTTAAAAATTATAAAATCATAAACCACATATGTGGAAAATACCATCAATTCATCAGAATTGAAGGTTATAAGACATCATTTTTTTTCTTAATATCCTTTTCCTAGAGTTGAGGCATTCTGTTACCATCTCTACTAGGAACGTAATGAAATATACTTACTTGAAAAGTATAATTTCATACTTTAATCAATTTCCACCATAATATAATCTTTTGATACAAACGATGAATAAGATAAAAATTTCATGCCTTAAGAACTAAGATCAACTTCTCCAATGGCCCGAAGGCCTTCATTTTTTATTGATTTTTGATAATCCACCTTTCAATGGGTGAGGTGGAACCCTTACATGGCTCGTAGGCATAAGTATTACATGGCCCATAGGCCTTATAGGAATTCATTTCCCATAGGCTTCAAATATTACATACAACCTAGACTAACTACTTGGAACTACTCCTCCCCAGTATCTTCATCATGAAATCATCTCTCCACCTTCATATGGTCATTCGACTAGGCTTTCTTGTGCATGAATAGGCTTGTCCCAGTAGTAGGTGACATACCCTCTCATTCTTGCAATCCGTTTATCTTCTACTATGGTGAAAGTTCCTTGCTCTTCCTCCTTATGAAGATTGTTCCTTGTAGGTTGTCTGGTTTGCATCTGCACTGAAGGTGGCCCAAAGGCCTTGAGGTGGCCCGAAGGCCTTACTGACCTGAACTTCTGGGTGGACCGAAGGCCTTAAAGGACTCGAGGACCAAATCGGTGGCCCGAATGCCCAAACGGGGGCATATTCCTGGCTGCTATAGTGCCAAACAGTGTCTGCTAAAGTTCCTGCTACAATTATGCACAGTTCCTGCTACAGTACCTTCTACAGTACCTGCTACATTATTGCTACAGTACCCGGAAATTAGCCCCCACCTGGATTTTATTCTGGGTCACTTGGATGCACTTAAGGAGTCCTCACCAACTGGTCTAAGGCTCATGTGCAACTAAGATCAACTTCTAACAAATCACATAATCCACAAAAGAATAAAAAGATACTCCTCCTATATTTATATATTAACCAAAACTAAAATGGTTAGAATCTGTTATCCAATATAGATAATACATTAATTTACAAAATATTAACAATAATTCCCAAGGTTTACCTTGATCCAATCCATAAGCAGTTAATCATAAAACTTCTCTAAAATATGTCTGATCAAATTCAAGACCCAAAAATTTAGAAAGAAATTAACTATGATTTCAAAATCAACTTAACATTAATCCCCAAAAGTATATCTTAATTTCACATACCTAATATATGAAAACCTTGTTCATATATTCTCTAAAAAATGATTATTATAATAAAACCTTAACGAAAACATGTATGATTCCAAAAATTAACATTATCCTTTTTTTCTCAAATAAAACCACGGACTATTGAATATATTACTTAAACCCAAAATGTAATAAACTTTATCAAAGATGAATTAAATAAAACTTTCATCAAATCACTAACCAATTTCAAGGCTTCCAATATTATCCCATTAGTGTCAGTCATCTCTTTATCCAAAATAAAAATTATTATCTCCACACTAGACACATATTAAGGATTATTTTCCCTCGATCATGTGTTTTCTAAAAATATCATCTTTCCACTAAATCACTTTTCTTGTTTATTGGTACCATTCAACATATAATTTCAATTCCTTAAAGAAAAAAATGAGTAACAATCCATAGATTTTTCATGATTCTTATAATCTAGTATATTATTCATAAAACACTTTTACAACATAATTCTCAAATCCCAATACATAATAATTTCAATCATTCTATTTCCTTCTTAATCCATTAACTAAGATTCATCATCTTATTCCTTAACACTACTTTCCTTTTATATTTCATTCATATTTTCTTCATCATCAATGGAAAAAACCATTAGTCGTACAACCTTACTGATCCTTTTCTTGAGATTTCCCCCTAAGACATCAATTTTCATAATGCCCATAATTTCCACATTTGAAAAATTCAATCGTCAATGATACCTTATTGGAACCATTAATCACATCCATTATGTTAACCTAACCATTCACTTTTCCTCAGTAATTACTTTCTATATTTCCTTTTCTACACCAAAAACATATTCATGTTCCTTTGAGGCATTCTCCTCCATGCTTCTTCCAATATTCTTGATGTGATGAAAATTGAACTTTCTTTCCTCTATGGTCATCATAAAACTCACTTTTCCTCTTTTTAGGTGTGTTAGTAAACTCATATAAGTTGAGATTTTTTATCATATTGTGAGATTTCTGAGTAGCCATAATAATAAGGTTTCATGTTCCAGATCTTATTTCATTTGGTTGTTCAAAAGTAAAATCATTCCATTTTCCATCACATTCACCGTAAACTTGAATCCTCCTAGTTCTAGCCATTATCTAAAACCAAAAGCATAGTTTTGGAAACCATAATCATAGTGGAAAACCACATAATCATTTATAGGATTTCTAAATCATAACACTTTCTTTTCAATCTATGAAATCTTAGGTTTAACCTAGGTCATCCATAATTATCATCTATTCAGATCCTTCATAATGGTTGATAAAGAAAATACAGATTAACCCAAAGCATATCCCTAATAGTATAAAACAATGTGTGCAACAAGGCTCTTTTCCATGTACTAGGTGAAGATCCAATATAGCTCAATGTACCCTTTTCATGGTTATTACCCCTAGGTAAAACTATTCTAGAGCCACATTTTCTTGTAGTACCCATACATAGATGTAATTTCTTATAAAATCACATAATATATTCCTTATCAAAGCTTTAGGATGTTATTTTATACTTATACTTATCCTCAGGATTTTCACCAAAGTTTTATAACCCTAATTTCCAAATATTGAATAAACCTTGCTCTGATACCAACTATAACGACCTAGGATTTTCATACATAAATATTACATCTTAATAAATGAATATTAAATAAATTGTATAAAAAAATATTCTTGGGGACCATCTAATTTTAGTTTATTTGGAGATTAGATATAAATATTATTATTTTATGAAAGATATTCAACATGTCCCATAAATATGTTCCCTAATGGTACTCTTCATAGTCACATCCTACTAAAAACTTTCTTTATAACCTAGGGAAATAAAACATAAGAAAGGGTGAGATCAGATACTTAGTAATGGTAATCATAGGAGATATCAATTGATAATCATATGAAAGTATAAGATAATTATAAGGTCATGATATCTTGACCATAACTTACAAAGTTCATACCCAATCTGACAAAGATCATAAACATGAGTAATAGAATAAACCATTAACATTTCAAAAACATGAATCATAAGAATAATAATTCATTCTAACTCAATCATGAACCATAAGTTCATTCCATAAATGTGTGTGGAATAATTATAAGTATAGAAACCATTTCATATGTCAAGGTTCACTACCAAGACCATCGGATCAAGAATCAAAACCTATTTCTCATAACTGATCAAGCACATCAACTTGTTTCCCATAATGAATCAAGCACATCAACTTGTTTCCCATAACAGATTAAGTACATCGACTTGTTTCCCTTAACCATATCATAAGATATAATACTTTACCCAATACATTGGAGGTAGTTATAGGTATCACCCATCATATAATGAAAACCATATATATGTTTGTCATAAGATCATAAATCATTCATCATATCAGAACCCATGAAAAAAATGGGTTTCATAAATATTTCATCATACATAACCCATGGAAAGGAAATGGGTTTCATAAACATCTATTATTTTCATCATAAACAAAAACCTTCTAGAGAAATAATAAGTATGATATCCTTGAATAATATCCCCAGAAATGTATAAGTAACATCAAAGAATGTCATCTTAGATGAAAAATAATGAAATATCACTTAGGAAAAAAATTGAGGAAAATAACTTTTCCATTTTAAAATCACTTCTATTTAAAAAAATTATGCACTTATAAATGAAAACATTTCCATTGAAAATAAACTTATAAAGGATGATTTAAAGGATTGAGACGTCATAATGGTAGGAAAATCTTCTCATTCCATATAAGTTAAAAAATCATTCCTTCCATATTTTTTATGAAAAGTCATAAAGTACCTTGTTTGGAAAACGAAAAAAAAAGATTCATTTCAAATTATTTTGTAAAAATTAAAACATGGGTAAAAAGTCCCTAGTAGGATGTCGCATTATGTTGTGACCTTGAGGATCATGGGAGCCTGAGTTTTAGTTTGGACCAAAGATGGGTTATTGAGAGCATGTGGTGGCTATTTATTGGATGCTAAGATCCAGGGTACTGAGAGAGGCCACATGCTTTGTTGGCTGAGAGTTGATCGGCACTGCTAGTTCAACTATTTGGATGGTGAGTTCAAGGTTGGATCATCCCAAATTCTTTTTGTCGTAGGATTTTATGTTTGAGGTAGATTCTTCTTAGGACTTTGGTTTGAGTAAAATACCCTTAGGATATCTTGGATCGGGTGTTAACCCTAAGTTTTGATCTGGTTCTCTCCTCTATTGGTTGGTTGTAGTTAGATGGTCTTATGGAGATAATGGAAAATATGGATGAGGGTGACCTCCTTCTAGTTTAGTGTGACACCATGTATATAGAGGATTTGGTCACATGAGGTGTTGAGGCACTCATAAAATGGGTTTTTCTCTTCTATGGATATTGTTGTGCACCCAAGGCATGTGGATGTTATTCGTGATCCCAGGTTATTTCTGGATCCCTCCTTTTTGGGTCTATAGTTGGTGACCAATTTATTCTATAGGACTCTCAAGACTGATAGGTTCTCTAGCTGTGTCAACCTAGATGTTCTCGTCGCTATTTCAGATCATGCTACTTGAGTCTTAGAGCCCGGTAGATGCACATTGTTCATGTGGATTCATATGGTTACACCCTGGGGTCCGGTAATCATGAATATTGCATTTAGACATCTTTGAGATCATGAATAGACTTGATGGATGCACCAATTATTGTGTGGCTCAGTGAGATGCATTATATAAATCCTCTAGAAGGGGCCAAAGTGGGGGTAGTTTTACCTCGGGTGTCAGAGTAGAACCTGTGGTTGGCTATTTTCCTTATTCCCCCACCCCTTCTTTTATGCAGTTGTTTTCTTTATGACAGCTATTGTTAGTTTTTAGATAGGTTGGGAACATCATGTATTCATGCACTTGTTAGGATGGTAGATTTATAGGTCCATTGTTGGGGGTGGTCTAATGAGATTTATTTCTCACCCCTGTATGTTCACCTCAGTGTGCATAAAGACTTGATGTCTACTTTTAGGTTGGATCATGGGTTGCGTGATATATGGGACCAAGGCCTAATGTTGTTTGATCGAGTGGAGTCACTCATGTGGAGTCCCAGGATCGAGCTGGTGCAACTCGAGTGTCATAGAGACTAGGTATGTGGTTTGGATCGGTGTTGGCAGTAGGGCATGTTGTATTTTATTTTTAGTTGTTTCTTTTTTATATGTGGTCAGCCCAATGGATGAACAATTGTTGTTTATTTCACACACTTTGAATTTGTAGGACTGTATGCCTCATTTCATCTATTATAGCATTTTTTTACTCTAATTATTAATTATGCGTACTTTGATGATTATCCTTGTGAATTTTTTGGTTATTTCTATTATTATTGTGCTTTGACCAGAGGGGGCCTTTTTCATTCGAGGAGGCATTCTTGAGGCCTTGTGGTGAGCTAAATCAGGTGATGTGTTTTGTCGACTCGAGATGGTTTGTTACAAAGTGGTATCAGAGCTATTCAGTTTTATGATTTGGGGACTTAGTAGACAGGTGGTATAGGAATTTTTTGGAGCTTGTAATGTATATAAAACTAGTGTTCCATGAACACCTTTTTCAATAATAAGTTCTGGTTTCTAAGGCATGGGATTTCTGTTCTTGGATTTGGTTTCATGGTTTTGTGATTTAACCTAGTGTGATGCACTGGGGTTTGTGGATTTATGGTTTATTCTAGTTTTTGAATCTTGGCCCATGGATAAGAGGACACTATTCATGCATCATTCTAGGAACATAGGATTTACATGACATATGTATGTCTATGGTGTTTAGTTGTTTAAAGTGTCAAAAACTGCTCATATGGTGTTTTCTCATGTAAGTAATTGGTGGAATTATACTCAACTGAATCACATGTATATTTTATTCTGATGACAGCTCATGTGGATCTTGTGGCAAGAGGCTCACCAGTATTTTAGATTCAATCCCTTTGACGAGGGATGCATAGAGACCTGTGTGGGTTGGAAATGGGCTTTAAGTACCCAGTTGGTGGCTCGATGAGGGAAATGATGCCTGAGAGATCTTTAGATCGGTCTTGAGTTTCCCTAAGGTTGTGGTTCCCATGAAGTCTCAGGTTCTCATTTCTTGGGAAGGAGAAGTAGTTTCCATGTGTTATTTATTGGGTCATGCGGTGGGGCCCATGTTCCTATTATCACTGATGGCTTGGGTGGGCGTGGTTGTTCTTCCTTGTTCGGGTTTTTGAGGTCTGTTATTATCAAGATGTGGTTAGGCATGAGGATGTATGGTTTTTGAGAAGTGGAGCACTGGTAGTGTTCCCTATCTCATGGGTGGATTAAGAGGGGAGGTTTTGTTGGATTCGTGGCCCTATTCATTTTGGTTGTGTTTTGGGTAGTGCAATGGGAGTGTGGTTAGATGCTTGTGGCTTTGGATCCACACCCAAGTGGAGGGTGGTCGTGTGGTTGATCTTATCATGAGGGAGATGCCTTGTTTTTAAGAGGAGTGTTGAGGGTGCACCAGTTTGTTGGAATTGACCTGTGTGAGGAGCATGGTCGGTGGTTTTAGGGTGTTAGCCTAGTTTCTTTAAGACTTGGCTCATGTAAGCGTGGGTCCTATTGCGCTTTCAAGAGAGGTTTAAGGAAATCCTTATGGTGGGAAGTGCATCATAAAATTTTAGAGTTCATGAGCTTCATTTAAGTGGTTTTTTGAGTGAATAGGCTGAGGTTTTTGTGCTAGTGCTCAGGTGTGAGAGGATTTTACATGTCTATTCATTATGTTCAGTGATAGACCTAGTGAGGGCTGTATGGTTTTCCATTTGGGCAGTGGAGAAAAAATAAGGATACTCCTAGGCTGGGGAGCATCAAATCAGTCATGGTTAAATGCCTCTTATGTTGGGAGAGAGTTGTGGGAATTGGTTAGATGGTCAAGATAGTATTGGCTTTATCAATGCTTGGGGGGATATATTGGTTGTTGGCTGCCCACCGAGGCCTCTCAGGGGCGATAAGAATTTGTGGTGGGGAGTTTATGAAAACTCACATTGTCATGGGTTGTGAAAATCAGGGGAAATTTGAACCTTTGTTCTCAATAATTTTTAGGGGAAAATAGTAATTTCTCTTATGATATGATCTCAGATAATTTTTATGACCACTTCATTGGTCTCAAAATATAGTATTTACCCTAGGATGGGATTTTGGTGGAAATTTGAGCTGTTCAAATTTTCATGGAATATTTAATATTTAATTAATTAAATATCAATTTATTCGTGCATGTTTGTTTGGTTTTATCTTTTAAATGGAGTGTTGGATTGAGATTTTATCTCTTTCATTAAGTCTAGAATGGGTGGGTTCCTAGGTGAGGCATAACCTTAAGCCAGGCATCAGGGTCGGGCCCAAACCCTTTTTCTTTTCTTTTTCTTTTTTTCCTTTTTTTCTTCTTTTCTTTCTCCCTTCCTCCTTTAGATTATCATGTATACGAATCCCCCCCCATGTGTGTGTCTCTTGACTAAGAGAGTTAGATATAGAGGGAGAGGGAGAGGGAGAAGGGGAGGTGTCGCTGCGAAGGTCGGGTCTCATCGAATTGTCGTGTGGTAGTTGTGGATCGTGGATCAGACCAAAGTGTCGGCAGTTTCCACCCAGAGGTAGGCCTATTTTTAATTTTATGCTAAAAATATCCATAGATTTTTTTTAGATTTTATAATCTCATTTTTGGGTTTTTGGGGACCCCGAGTGGGTTGATCTATGGCTTTTGCATCGAAATCGGGGGTTTCGGGGCATTTCGGGGGATTCCCATTCAGGGGAACCCATGTACACGGTGTATGTTTTTAGGAACACATGTTGTGTGTTCTTCCTGATCGAGGAACATGATGTTTTGGTAATACACATCGTGTACTTGGGAGTACACGTTGTGTAGTGGGTTTGGGGGTGTGGATGAGTACTCAGCAAGACACCTCGTGTAGGGGTACTTGGTCGTGTGGGCTACACAATCAGTGCCTATGTGGGGTGAACATCATGTAGGTGTACACACCCAGTCAGAGTACATGGATAGGTGTGCGGGAAAGTACCACATGTGGGGTTTCACACCATGTACAAGTGGTACATGTTGTGTACTCGGACGTTTTACATGCCGAGTGGGGGATGTGATACACAGGAAGGTACCCATCTGAGGTGCAAGCTGTGTACAAGGCATACATGTCATGTACTTTGGAAAAGTACACATTGAGTGGATAGAGTCACATATCCAGGGAGTATCTCTAGGTTACATGCCATGTACCCCTAAGAACATGTTGTGTATTTTTCCTTAGTCTATTTTTCATTTTTTTCACCCTGGTGTTAGAATTGGACTTGTAATCAATCCATTCTGATTGTTTATCCATGAGGATCATGATGGTGGAATCCTTATGACATTTAGAGGTCATCTGGATGGTGTTTTGGATTGTGAGAGTTTGATAAGATGTTTTCCTCAGGGTTTGGTTTTTAGAATCCTCCTGGGGCTTGGGTTGTGAGTTGCGAGGCCCATGTGAGGGTTGTGAGCTCGATGATCATCCTGGATCGAGTGTGCTATTGCGATCTATTTGATTTTATTTGGATAGATTTTGGAATATGGATCAAGTAGTATCTTTGAGGAGATATTGGTTTGTCCCTATGTGTCGGAACTGGTTGCTTGAGGTTAGATCAGTTGAGGTTTAGCTCCCATGTTTGAGGATCAGAGTTGCTAGATCCTTTGATCTGGGTTGATGCTTTTATATTGTGGTTACGGCCGGGTGTCGTTGTGATGTTGATATGAGTCTGAGGGACTCTTGAGGATTCCCTAGTGAAGTGGTTACTGATCAAGTGATCATAGGGTGTCGTAGTTGGTTTTTGATGATGCCTTAGTGCCATGGTATTGTTTGGATTCACTTATGGGAGAGTTAGTACCTATAGATGGGTTATTTTTTGGGAAGGATGGTTGAGGTTTTTATTGTGTAGGATTTTCCTCGAGGTTTAGTTTTGCTGAGGAGACCTTGTGCAGGGTCCTACTTTGGGGTGGTCATGAGGACCATTGTGAATTCCCCTGTTGGTATGTTTGTGCTTTTAGATGACCCTTTTTGGGCACATTGTTGATTGAGGATCAGTTGGGGCCACTGAGGTCCATTTGGGTTGTTGTTCCACTGGGTGTGTCCCATGCTTTTGAATGAGCTAGAGGAACCCCTCACAGGGTGTCCTTCTTTTTCTATGGACTTTGGGCTATTTTTGGATTCGTGGGTGGGCATGGACCGAGAGCTTGGGTAAAGCAGGGGAGTCCCTAGTAGGACGTCACTTTATGTTGTGACCTTAGGGACTGTAGGAACCCTGAGTTTTGGTTTTGACCTAATGTAGGTCATTAAGAGCTTATGGTGGCTATTTTTCAGTGTTCAGATCCAAGGTGTTGAGATAGGCCCCATGCTTTGTTGGCCAAGATTTAATCGACGCTACTAGTTCATCTATTTTGGTGGTGGGTTCAAGGTTGGATCGTCCCATGTTCGTTTGGCCATTACGTTTGAGGTAGTTTCTACTTAAAACTTTGGTTTGAGGAGGAGACCCTTGGGATATATTAGATTGGTTGTTGGCCCTGATTTTTGACCTGGTTCTCTCCTGATCTGGCTATTTGTGGTTATACGGGCATAGGGAGCTAATGGACGATCTGGATGAGTGAAACCCCCTTCTATTTTAATGTGACACCCTAGCTAGAGAGGCTTCAGGCTCATGAGGTGTTGAGGTACTCACAGAATGGGTTTTTATATGTCGTGGATGTCGTTGTACTCCTAGGGCCCATGGATTTTTTTTATGATGCTAAGTTATTTAAGGATCCTTCCTTGTTGGGTCCATAACCAGTGCTTGATTTGTTCCACAAGACTCTTAGGACTAACAGTTTCTCTAGTTATATTGACCTAGATTTTCTTATCACCAGTTTAGATCATTCTATTGGATTCTTAGAGCCCGTTAGATGCACGTGGTTAGTGTGGATGCCTATGGTTACGACCTAGGGTCCAACATTCGTGTTTGTTTCATTTAGACATATTGGAGATCCTATATAGATTTGGTGGACATGCTGGTTATTGTGTGGTTGGGTGAGCCACGTGCTGTAAATACCCTAGTGGGGGCCATAGAGGGGGTTGTTTTACCTCAGGTGTCAGACTAGAACCTGGGGTTGGTTGTTTTCCATGTTTTCCCCTTATTTTATGTATTTTTTTCTTTACGATAACTACTATTAGTTTTTAGCTAGTCTAGGCATATCACATGTTCATGCACTTGTTATGATATCATATTTAGAGGTTTATCATTGGGAGTGTCCTACTTAGATTTATTTCTCACCCCCTATAGGTGCACCTCAGTGTTTTCTTTCAAGTTGGAGCATAGGTTGCACAATGGTTGGGGTTGAGGCCCAATATTTATTGATCGAGTGAAGTAGTTCGTGTGGAGTGTCAGAATCAGGATGGTGTAACTCGAGTGTCGTGGAGACTCGGTATGTGGTTTGGATCAATGTTGGCGGTAGGGCCTATTTTATTTTATTTTCAGTTGTTTTTTTTTTGTATATGTGGTCAACCCAATGGGTTGGAGACTGTTGTATGTTTTGCATGCTTTGAGTTTGTATGACTATATGCCACATTTCATCTATTATATCATGTTTTTGTTCCAGTTATTGATTATGTGTACCCCGATGGTTATCCTTGTGGGTGTTTTTGTTATTTTCGTTATTATTTCACTCTAACCAGAGGGTATAGTCTCACCACTGTATCATTTATACCCTCACCACTAGTCGATAGCCTCTGGCATTTGGGGAGGCATGCTTGAGGCCCTGTAGCAAGCCAGATCAGGTGACATTTCAGGTCAACCCGAGCTGGTTCGTCTCAGTGGGATTCTATGGTATAGAAAAATCGACACGTGGGATTGGATTAGAAGGGTTTCAAGACACTATTATTTCAATAGTTTTGTTCAGAGTTTCTAATGATAATGGCGTCCCTGGAGTTCCTCTCTTTATAGTAGGGGGATCGTTTGGTTTCAGAGTACACCAACCATTTTGTGGAGCTGGTTATTTTTTCTCTAGAGGTGGTGATGAATGATCAGTTGAATTCTTAGAAATACTTATAGGGTTTGCAACCATATATCTGATCACAAGTATATATGCTAAACCTTACCACCAATGCTGAAATGGTTGATAGGGCTATGATGGAAGAAATGGATATGATAATAAATATTGACTTCTTTATTTCTTCTCTTCCATATAGTGGTAGTTTTAGTGGCATGCTAGGAAATAAGAGGAAGTGGTGGGATAATTAGAATGGTGGTGGAGGTGGTTATCGGTAGCAATCCCCCATTGAACAATCAGCAGTAGTCAGTAGTGTGTCCCTAACTTTCTCTAAGTGTGTAAAGGTAGGGAAAACCCAACATTCTTTCCCCATGCCTGTGAATATTTTCAATGCTTGTGGTCATCGAGGCCATCTGTAGAGGTTCTATCAAGTTATGTTTATGCCCATCTATGGTCAGGGTTCTTCAGTTCCAATGGCCATTGTGGCACATTTATATGCTTCAAAGTCTACAGGGATCCATCCATAGGCCTCAAGAGTGAAGCACCTTCATGTAGTGGATAATTTTCTTATGAAGGTTGATGTGGGCCTAACTATAGTGAGAGGTACCATTTTCATTGTATCTTCTATAGAAACTTCTTTATTTGATATTGGTTCCTTGAACTTATTTATATCTACATGTTTTTTTGATGCGCTAAAGCTTCCAATGGATCTCATGCCCTTTGTTATGGATCTAATTATGCCTCTTAGAAAGAGGAAGGAGTAGTGGTTTCAGTGTCATGCATGTTCTCTATTGATAGGGGGTGCAGAGTTAGTGTGGGATTTTTTGGTTCTCGATCTGGATTTGTTCAACGCCATCATTAGGTTGGATTGACTAGTTTCTCATCATATTTAGATTTGTTGTTATCATCGGTATGTTTCATTCTCTACCACTAATGGGAGTTCATGGGTGTTTTGGGGAGAGTGGGATCTGAGGTCTGGTTATGCAGGACTTTCCCACCCAAAGTGTAAAAGATTGTTGTCCTCCTTTTTTGTTGAGAATGATAATGTTTCTTCTATTGGAAATCTTACCTTGGTTGTCAGGGACTTCCTTAATGTTTTCCCAGAAGACTTATCAGGTCTTCTTATAGAGAGGGAGGTAGAGTTTATGATTGATCTGTCACTGAGTACATAGTAGATTTCTATACCCTCTTATTGTATGACACCAACGGAGCTGAAAGAGCTCAAGATCCGGTTGGATGATTTGATGGAGCAAGGTTCCCTTCTCTTGTGTGTGGACTATCAAAAGTTTAACCAGGTGAATATTAAGAATATGTACCCTATACCTCATGTGGATGACCTTTTTTATCAGTTAAAGGGGGTGAAGTGGTATTTGAGAATTGATCTTCGGTCGGGTTATCATCAGCTCAGGGTTCTGGAGTCTAATATTCTGAGGACCACTTTCAGGAGAAGATATGTCCATTACGAATATATTTCGATGTATTTTTGTATGAATAATTCTCATGTAGTTTTTATGGCTTTGATGAATCAGATATTCCATCAACACTTTGACACCTTTTTCATTATCTTTGTGGAAGATGTCCTGATTTATTTGAGATCTGAGCGTGAGCATGAGCGCCATCAAAATTTGGTTTTAGAGATCCTGAGGAATCACTACTTAAATGGGAAGTTATCAAAATGCAATCTCTGGATCCAAAAAGTGAATTTCTTGGGTCATGTGATTTCTCAACATGGGATTTCAGTTGATACTAAAAAGGTGATGGTTGTCTTGTCATGGGAAGAACTACAAAACTTCTTCAAGATACGAAGATTCCTAGGTCTGGATAGATACTATCAGTAGTTTTTCAGGGGATTCTTGAAGCTAGAATCACCTTTGACTACTCTTACCAAGAAAGGGGTGAATTTCACATGGGATGCTAAATGTCAGACTTCTTCTAATGGGTTAAAACAGATTCTAACATCATCTCTTATTTTGATTTTACCTGAGCCTGATAAGGGGTATGTGGTGTACTATGGTGCTTATTATACTAGTATGGGTTGTGTGTTTATGCAGAATGGTCACGTTGTATCCTATAGCTCTCATTAGCTTCAGCTACATGAGAAAAATTATCACACTCATGATTTGGAGCTTACCGTAGTTATGCATGCACTTAAGTGTTGGAGATACTATCTTTTTGGGGAGAGGTTCATAGTATTTTCTTATCATAATAGTCTGTGTTATATCTTTTCTCAGAAAGAAATGAATCTCAAGAAGAGATGGTGGATGGAGTACCTCCAGATGTTTGAATTCAATATCACCTACACCCCTGGGAAGAGGAATGTCATTGTCGATTCTCTTAGTAGGAAAGTTCCATAGCGGGCTATCTTGGAATCAAAGGAGGAGTGGAACCTTATGGGGAACTTTTCTCAACCACATATGGTGTGGGAGGATGATTTTAGTATGGTTCTGACTAGTGTTTAGTTATCATCATCTCTCCTTGATTTGATTCAGTAGGATCAGCAGTAGTATGATGAGTTCAGGGGAATCAGGGAAACTTTATATGGTGTGGATACTATTTCTAGTTGGTCACTCCCTTCTGATGGTATTCTATGCTTTGGGAATCAGTTTTTCATCTTGTCATGCATGAGGAATTCAGTGTTTCATGACGATCATAGTTCTTCATGGGCCATTCACTCTGGCACTAAAAAGATTTATTATGACATGAGATGGCGTTTTTGGTGGCCAAGTATGAAGCGCGAAATTATTGATTTTGTGTCTCGTTGTTACACCTGTCAGTAGATAAAGACATAGCACCTGAAGCCTTTTAGTCTTCTCTAGCCACTTTCAGTTCCAGTTTGGAAATGGGATGAGGTTTCCATGGACTTCATTGTTGAATTTCCATAGACTCCCCAAGGAAGGAATGCTATTTGGGTGGTGATTGACCGGTTGACAAAATCAGCTCATTTTATTCTGGTGAAGTCTTCAAGAGGTGATGAGGACTAGATCAGGTTGAGTGCAGCTTACCATCCACATACAGATGGACAGACAAAGTGTGTTATTCAGATCTTGGAGGATATGTTTTGTGCATGTGTCTTGGATTTTAGTGGATCGTGGGATGGCCAACTGGGAATAGTTGAGTTTTCTTATAATAATAGTTACTGATCGTCGACCAGAATAACACCCTTTGTGGCCTTGTATGGTCGCTTGTGCAGGCCAACTCTTTGTTGGGAAGAGGTGGGTTAGGCCTCTCTCATGGGAGTGAGTCTTGTTCAGGAGACGTACGCAAGGATTCGTGATGTACATCGATGATTGGTTATATATCAGAGTTGACATAAATCGTATGCAAGTCGCCGGCATCGTCCTTTGGATTTTTTCATCGGTGATCGGTTTTTCTTAAAAAAAATTCCTCGGTTAGCTCATCGCCAGCTTGGGAAATAGGGAAAGATGGCTCCGAGATATTTTGGACTATTTGAGATCACAGAGTAGTTTGGTCAGGTTGCTTATCAGTTGGCGTTACTAACTCAATTGATAGACATGCATGATATTTTCCACATATCTTAACTCAAGAAATACCACACTAATTCATCCCATGTTCTGTGTTAAGAAGATATTGATTTGGAGGAAAATGTTTCTATTATAGAGCAACCAGTGGAGATCATTGATTCTCAGATGAAAGTCTTGTGTGAGAAGTCTATTTTGTTGGTCAAAATTTTGTCGTGGCCCAGATTGGATTCTCATCAAACTTGGGAGCACAGATCTTCAGTGAGGGAGCAATGGTCTCAACTCTTTCCGGAGCATCCTCCTTCTACATGAATTTCAGGGGACATAAAGTCCTATGGTGAATATAATTATAACATCTTGGTTAAGGTATGATTTTTTTTAAGTTTAAGAGTTTTTACTTCGGATTCGGGTAGTACTGGAGGCAAGCTGGGAGTTTTATAAGGGAATTGGGCTAAGCACTGGCTCCAAAACCAATTCACACCATGAAAGATTTATTCACAAAGTGAACGTGTTTCAAGGAAGAAGCCGTGAGTCGGGTTCATAATGTGAAAACCATTCATGACATGAAAAGTATTCACATCGTGAATTCATCATCTGGGTTTTTTTTAATTGAGGCAATGCTTTTTTGGTGTATATTCAAACCTAGGAATTCATGTTGTGAATCTAGGATTCACACCATGTAATGTTTTTTGGCCAGTGGGTTTTTATGCACCACATGGTTGGCTCCTCTCTCATTCGGAAGGCACCTTCTCCCTCGGGCCCTAGGGCTACTCTAGACGTTTGAAGGTGGATTTTTCTCTTCTGGGATCCTCCTTTTGGCGCTTTAATCCCCTACTTGGTTGAATGCTCTTCTTTTAGTAAGTGCAATCATTCGCTTTTATGGCATTTTGGTAGGGGTGTTAGGTTGCATTTATGGGATCTATAATCGTATGATGATGCTTCTTCTTTAGTCCATTTTAGATTTTTTGTGTGATCATCTTCTGAAGGCCGAATCTTATGTAGATTATGGTGCATCGCCAGAGTTTCTCAAGGTATGTGTTGATCTAACTTCTCTGTCGACCCTTTTGTTTATGGAATTCAATTCTAAGATGTGAGAATTAATTATAGGGCTTTTGTTTGTTGTTTTGTGTTCATTCCCTTCTAGTGTGTGTGGATCCCATTAAGGTTAGTGTGCGACATAAGTTTGAGGTAGGTGGTTTCATCTCTAGCCTATAGAATTTGAATAGTAATTTCATTTGTTTCTATGAATTGTTTTATAAATGAAATAGCATGATCATGGTATTAGTTGATTTGTGGGTGTAAACGGGTTTTTGAGAAAAAATGATTTTCCACTCATTTTGGTAAAAGAAAGGTGTTTTTCAAAGCATTGTGAAATGAATTGTGAAATTTGCTTTCAGAGCATGTTTTTTAATGATGAAGGGTTGTTTGGAATGGTTTATGAAATGTGAAAATCCCTTTGAAATTGAGTTGATATACATACACCACATGGGGATCCTTGGGTACCTAGGTAGAGGGTTCAATATTGGAGCTTGTTCGTTGAATTGTGGGGAAGTTCACATTTATAGGAGATTTCCTATCCTAGATCATAGATGCATGAGCTCTATGACCTAATTGACATTATAGGGGGTTCACTTTCTAAGGTGCTCCTTTGTTCCCTAAACTTTGATGCATGGGTTTTAGGAACTTGAATGCACATTGTTTGTTAATTGTTGTTGTGCTACAAGTGATCCAGTTATCCTGACCTTTGTGATCTTATGCATGTTTACCATTGTGATTTGGCTTTGTACTATTTTGACTTTGAAATGAAATGCTACATGCTTTGATAAATATTTATGGAAATTATGCTTTGAAACTTTTTTACTTGGTTTGTGAAAGATTTGGAAAAAGGGGATTGTTTACCATGCTTTTGATATAAAAATTGTTTAATTGTTTATCATGTCATGTTTTTCGTAAATTGAGTAATTGATATTATTGTACAGAGATTTGATATGAAACGCTTGGGTGAGATCCTACTGAGCTTGCTTAGCTGACACCCAACACATTCCCTCAGGATGTGTAGACCTTGTATTGTCTTTTGATGTAAGAAAAGGCAAAGCGTCGTGGTGAGGTGGTGAGACTTTGTTAGATGGGTACGGGTAGCTAGTGGTGAGACAGTGGGGTGTCGCCCATTTATCACATGCAGTAGTTGTTTCTATATTTCATTGGCTTTTTTGGTTGTTGGACATGTGCTTTGGGTTTTTGTTTGTCTGCTTTTAGGTTGTATCGCTACAGTTGTTTCTCTTCTTTATGGTATATATCTTTTCTGATTGTTCTTCTACATGTGTATATATGTCGTGTATCTTATTTTAGATTAGTAGAAATTGTTTCCTCTAGTTGTTGTCCAATGCCCAGGTGTTAGTCGCCAACGTGCGGATCGGGAACTCCTTTCGGATCTTGCCACATTCTGGTTCGAAGCCTAGTCGGACGGGTTATCCAAGTCGGGATGTGACAGTTGCAGTGTGACCCAATGGGTCATGGCACAACACCCCATCTATGGATTCCCCTCTCTACTACGCGACCCAACACCTCATAGCACGGTCTTCCCCTTCAGGGAACTCGCCATGGCGTGCCCCCTTTGGCCACAATGTAACACACCACTCCCAGGCAAGACCAAAATCTCATGCCCATGGTCATTATGGCATGGCCTCCTACCTCATGGTGTGGCACCCTACTCTGAGATGAACCGCAACTCCCACAGTCAGGCCTTCATGGCGTGGCCTTCACCCACACGGCACAAAACTTCCTCACTGCGACCCTCATCATGGTGTGGCTCTAGGGGTCACAACATAATCAGTCAGTCCCCTTATTGTTAGCAAAGTCTGGAACTCTTGCTTATCGTCACCTTGAGAAAACCTTTACATAGTCACACTTTACTATTTTTCCAACCAACACAGGAAACCCTTATGCATAGCCACCCTTACACATCATAAGGTGGCCCTTATGCATGGGGGCTTAGCTGATTTCCCAACTCCAATGCATCTACCACATCGTGATTCCCACCGATCACGACATGACCTTCACCTACACGGCACAACACATCCTCACTGCAACCCTCATCATGGTGTGGCCCTAAGGGTCACAACATAACCAGTTAGTCCCCCTCATTTTTGGCAAAGTTTGAAACCCTTATTAATCAACCCATACGTATCACCTTGAGAAAACCCTTACATTCCACATGGACCACCACACTTTACTATTTTTTCAACCAACACAGGAAACCCTTATGCATAGTCACCCTTACACATCACAAGGTGACCCTTATACATGGGGGCTTAGCTGATTTCCCAACTCCTACACATCTGCCATGTTGTGACTCCCACCGATCACAGCTTGACCTACTACCTTCACGTCGTGGTTCCAACTCTTGGCACAACATGACTAGCCTTCACTATATAAAATTTACAGTCATACGTAAGGTTTGCTAGACCTCATACGTAAGAGCCCCCCCCCCCCCCCCCGCCACGACATGACCCTCATGCGTAAGGGTCTTTCCCTTCCAAATATCCAATACGTAAAGGTTATCATCACAATATAACATTGTCAATCATGGTGTGACTTCTCCTGACCCTTACATATTAGGCTCCACACTTTAAATCTCACACAATTTTGTCATGTCATGACTCCCACTTGTCACGACATGACTTACTGCCTTTATGATGTGCTCCCAACCCTTAGCACAATGTGACCTCGATCAAACACTCATCATGGCGCGACCCTCACCCCGTCACAGCGTGACGACACCTTCAACAAAATTCACAACAAGGCCACCCGACCAATCTTCGAGACTAAAAGATTTAAACATCATAATTTTAATTTCAAATATGCAAGGAGAATTACATTAAAAGTTATCTTTAGATTTTCTTTTTAAACGGGGGATGAAGGATTTAAACATTTTTTAGAACTATCCTCAAGGGTTTATTAGATTAAAAAGGGTTTGAAGGTCATGCATTTAAAAATCATTAAGTCCCAAAGTTTGAGTGAGAATACTTAATGTGAAGGCTAATTTTTTTAAGAGTAGTGAGAGTAAACCCTGCATGTGAAGGAAATCCAATGAGAAAGAAGTACGTAAGGCCCAATGAGAGTAGCCCACATGAAAGATCAAGAAGGATGCCTTCCCACAAGTAAAGCAATGAAGCCTGTATACAAGGCCCACTGGAAAGTCTAGGAAGCTCACATGCCCTTCTTAAAGGTGCATACCGGCTTAAAGTTTGAATGTCAACATGCCATAAAGAGTTTGCATGTTTTCATGCCTGCATGCCAAGATGATTGCATGAGAACTCTGCATGCATGGTTTAGTCACCACCATTGCTTGTTTGCATGTCATGAAGTGTTTGGATGGTTCCACGAACACTGCAACCCTGACCTGGGCCGTAAAAATCTATGAAAATTGACTGTCGAGGGAGTGGGGTTTTGAACCCTGGTTACATACCAACCTAAACGGGTTTGGTAGTCGTGAATTTCAACAGACAAAACACTAATCATGGTTGAACTAAATTAAATATTCCGAAATACCTTAAAAGCATGGTTTGACATTCATGAGTAATTTAAATATTATAAATTAAGCATACAAATATTTACAATAAAAACATTGCATAGTTACAAAAAAAGAAAAACATTTCATAAATTTAAGCATGAGACTGCACTTAGAAAGATCTCATTTTTCAAAACAATTTTGATAAGTTCAAAATCATGCAGATTTTTAACATGTTATTAATATAAAAGTTCATATTTATTAAATATTCCATAAATATTCAATAATTAAATTATGAACAATTCACAATTTAAATATAAACGCTACATATCATCAATATTTTAAATTTTACAAACAATTTATAAATTTGTGTTCTCTTATTAAATGGTTTTTTTTGTAACTGTATCGCAATATGTGACAGTCATATTGCGTCCCCTCCAAAATACAAGCCGAAAGGGACAATGATTAAATAATGCATTGCAGTTTGTCTTGTAAATCGAGAATGTGAAATTCATCACCTCTCCAAAAGCATCACCATTTCACAGTGCGGGGTGTGAGGGAACATATCCACCGCCATCGCTTTCACTGGTTGAAACGCCTCCGATGCAGGCATTGATTTGGCTCGGTGCCGAGCCACCCCGGCACTACTCATGTTCCTCCACCCCCAGTTCCCCTTATTCCCTCTCTCAGCCATTTTATCATAGCTGGATGGTGTGCAAAGCTCGATCGCATTTGCAACTAAGCTTTCCGGATTGCAAGATATGTATCTGCCACCAATGAAACTGATCAGTCTTCCAGTTAAGAGCATCAAATATGCCAAGTGTTTGCATAATATGATACTAACACGAGCCTCCTCAAATTTGAATGAGTCCTCAGAGCTTTGATCACCTGCATTTACGCCAACTTAAATAAATCAATAAACAATAAGCATTAGGTTGTGTTTCGGGGGAAACAGTATTGCTTACAGTGGGGTGAAGTCCGCCACGCGGAGGATCCACAATCGCAACCACGTTTTCAAATTCATTTCCAAGTTCTCGGGCTTCATTAATCCCAGCACTTGAAAATTCACCTTGTTTCTGAGGTTCATACAGGTACTGTTTTAGAAGAGATCCCATCACGTCTTCTGCCTGAATACCCAAATAAGCACACTTGGTAATTTAGTTCAAATTATGGCAATGGGTCCCTACCCGACCCAATAAAAATGGGATCGGGTTTTAAATATACCACCCAATTATTAATTGGGATGGGTTTGGGTTCCGGTTCAGGTTTTATCCTAAAAATTATCATAAAAATTAAAAATAATAAATTTTAATGGGTCCCGGTCTTAAATGGATATTGAATTTCAGGTTCGGGCTCGGGTTCTGATCCCTTGCATTTTCACGGATACTCAACCCGTCACCATCCCTAGATTAGATTATGCATAAAATAAAATCTATTGGATAGTTCATTTTCATGCCAATTAAATGCATATTACTTATTTATAACAACCCGCGGGAGGAGATTGACTGGCCGAACAGACGGGCAAGGAGTGGGAAAGTTGGGCCACGTTGGGTTTCAAAAAATATTTTCATGTTTCCTTCTTCCAAAAATATTGGATTGTGTAAATGGAAAATAATTTTTAGAAAATGGAAATGTAAATGAGAGTTTTTAAGCAGAAAAAACTTGTTTTTATGTTTCCTACTTTTTTGTTTTTTCACATACTATCTAAAATATCATCTAACACGTCTTCTAACAGAAAATGTTTTCCAAACCCTGACACAGCCTCAAGTCTGGTTTCCCATAACTAGGGCGACATGCGCCTAGTTCTGTGAGAGGCTTCTTTTCAATTGTTAACACAGCATATGATGGGTTTAGTTTAATCATCTAAAGATTATTGGCAACAGAAAACAACCCAAACACGGGTCAATCTATCTTCAATAAATTCGGCTATTGCAGCATCCACCTTCTTTTCATGACGGAGTAGGCTTGACAAAGATCACCGAAGCAACAAACGTATGCTTCCTGCCTCTGAGAGAATACACCGGCTTAAGGATCCTTAATCATATCAAGAGGATACCCGAATGCTAAAGGGGTGCTAGTGCCTTCGTTGAGAAACGATAAACAGCACTTCGGGGAGGAAGAGAGATTCAGGAACTTTGCATGAAACCAATAATCATAAATCGGTCAAACGATCGCGATCAGCACACCCACGCCCAACAGAAGAGAACTCTTCTCTTTTATAGCCGAAGCCTGTTTGGGTGTGATATTCATTGAACTTGTTTCAATGAATAAATCCAAAGCTTAAATGAACCAAACTTTGGATCATTACTTGAAGAACCCGTTCGGGAGAAGTTTGTACAAACCATTGCATCGCATGCAACTCATATATGCATCTCAAGCATATCAATATCATATATATATATATATATTATTCATGCTTCGTATGCATGATAATTAAATGTAAACTATGTATATAATATCATATTGATAATTAAATGTAAGCTATATATACAATATCATATTTTATATGTTGGATTGGTGTAACCCGATCCGTTCCGGATGATGTTTAGGTCGAATGCTTCTGGCCCATACTGTGCACCGGCCCGCAACTTTCACGAGTCGAGCTCCGCGCTAAACTCGTTGAGGGTTGCAGGAGGCAACACGCCCCTGCTCCGGAGGCCAAAGGTTCTCGGTCCAAATTTTGAGACACTGTATCAAAACTGACCGACAGACATCGACAAGGCACTGTAGCAGTGAGGACTTTGTAGTCAACATTACTGTAGCTCTTTGGACTTCCAGCCGACAACCACTGTAGCACTTTTGACTCGGATGACCGTTTTTTCACTATAACGGCATGGACTTCCAGCCGCCTTTCACTGTAGCACAGCGGACTTTCCGACGGTTGGTGGAATAGTGTTTCGTCCTCTACATTAGTCCATTTCAGGTTAGGGTTGTGGGTGTGTGAGAACTCTGAAAAACTACCTGTAAATTGTGCTCCCGAATTATAGTGATTTTCTGTCTCTCCGTGGACGTAGGGATTATTCCCGAACCACGTAAATCCTTGTGTTCTCGTTTTTTTTGTCCTTTATTCTTCTGTGATCCGTGTTTTGTTTCATTGCTCCGGACGTTTCGGCATCATTATATGTGTGTGTGTGTGTGATTGTAGATCCATCAGCAACAGTAATTGTAGCTGCACTGGTATATAGATGATAGGTATTAAGCATACCTGAATCACATGTTAGACGGTCAAAAGCACCAGAATCGAGCATCCAAATTGTCTCTCGACGAGATACACAAGCGATAAGTCCACCAGTCTGAGCAATGGAGACTGAAGAAGAGGCAGGTGGCAGAGCAGCCCAATGAGATTGTATAAGTGCAATATACTCCATTGAGAGTATCAGGTTGTGACGGATACTGGATGGTGGCAACAATGTGCTGCCATGTCTGGGCGACAGGGGACAGGTTTTGGATAGTAGGAAAATGCCGTAGCAGGAAGAGTCGGGTCAGTAGTATAAAGGCCTGCAGAAACAACACACGACAGGACACGAATCAAATGTCTGGCAGGAACGGCCAGGAAACACGTGTAGGATTAGCACAGATGAGGTTGATGCATAGAGGACCGGCGACATCGATGGGCAACAGGAGCAAAGAGCAACGCTGAAGGAGGGCGTCACAGGGATGCGTTGCGCAAGCCAGGGGCATCGGGGGTTTTGTCGGGGCTATCGGCCGACAGAGGGGCACCCGACGGATCTGGCATACGGCGAGGCTGCGGCGGCAAAGGCCAACAGGACACGACAGGTCGAGCGGTGGCTCGACAGAAGGATGTCGGATCTGTGTGCGACAGCGGTCAACCCTGGAAGAGGAGGCCGATCTGGGAAGAAGGATCGTCGCACAGGGGGGGCTGCAGACGATCGTCGCGCGCAGGGAGGGGAAGGCCTCAGGGGGTCGTCGCGCGCATAGGGGTGGGAGCCACAGAGGGTCGTCGTAGGCAGGCAGGGGGTCACAGGGACCATCGCGCGCACAGCAAGGGCCGCAGGGGGTTGTCGTGCGGTAGGGCCAACGTTGAAGTGAGCGCGAGGAAGACTCGCGGGAGGACCGACGATGGGGCGAGGGGGGTTGCCTTTCGGGAGTTCTGGCGTCAGGGCGGGGGGCTGCCTCAAGGGAGGGCCGGCGACGGGAGGCAGAAACTTTCGCGTGGGAGAGGCTGGCGACTAGGTGCAGCGGCGGAGTAGCGCAGGCTGGTTGCCGAGTTGGTTGAGACGGGCGTCCATAAAGATCCCAACACCAATCAATGAGATGGTTAGGCTTGTTACAGTGCTGACAAAAAGGACGATTACAGCCGCCACCACATCCACGATCATGAGGTAGAGAAATTAGCCGATGAGCTTTTCAAAGGCAATGATAAACCAATGAAATCTCAAGAGAGGGGTTGACCAACATTTATGTGGCAGTTGTTGCATACTCGGAATCAAGGCCATGTGGAAGGCTGAAGAGACAGAGCGGATCACGTTGGGTCAAAGCAACCTCTGATGTTTGCGGAAGGGGTCAAAGCTCTAGTAACTCATCACAGAGAGCTTTCCACTCGATGAAATGTGTCGAGAAAGAACGGTGTTGCTAGCGGATGATTGATAGGCGGTGAAAAACATCTGATACCCGAGCCAGATTATTGGTTTCAGAATACATGAGGGTTAAGGAATCCCAGAGTTTCTTAACCGTGTTTGCCATTCGAGTCACATCTTTAACAAAGCACTCCATTGAATTGACAAGGAGAAAATTTTGATGTCGACAAGCTTCCAGACCCTCTACTTCAGATCTGATAGTGGTGGGTGAGGAGCATCCAGGTGTGAGTCTAGATTCATTCCAATGAGAGACATGAGGACCGTCTTCCACCGGAAAGAGAAGTTAGTTGCATCAAACCGCTCATCAACAAGGCGAGTGGAGGCGGTGATCAACTGAGGAAGGACAGAGGAAGTCAGTGAAGATTCTCCCATTTGAAGAAGGGTAGACATAAGAGGCTAAAAGGGTGTAGCAAATAGTCCAACAAAAGTGGCTGGAAATGGCAAGGCGACTGGGAAGTGTAACGCTGTCAGCAAACTTCCAGACCTTGTAATTCGGATCTGATAGTGGTGGGAAGGAGCATCCACGAGTGAGTCGAAATTAATTCCGGTGAGAGATGTGAGGGCCGTCTTTCGCCAGACAGAGAAGTTAGTTGCATCAAGCCGCTAATCAACAAGGAGAGTGGAGGCAGTGATCAACTGAGGAAGGACAGAGGAAGTCGATGAAGATTCTGCCATTGGAAAAAGGATAGAGAGAAGAGGCTACAAGGTGTAGCAAATAGTCGAGCAAGAATGGCTGGAAATAGCAATATAGGCCCCAGTAGGAAGAGACGGGCGTCTGGGAAGTGTCACACTGTAGGGGGCGTCGCATAGGAGGACACGGGTGCCGACCGTCGCGCAGGAGAGACTGTTGCTCGGGAGTTGTCGATCAGGGACGTGTCGTGACTGAAGGAATCGGTTGCCTGGAGAGAGACCGCTAGGAGGGAGGCCACCTGAAGAGAAACTGGTTGGAGCGAAAGCCACTAGAGCGGGCGCCTGGAGTGCGTGCGACCGGAGCAGGAGCGATCGCTATTGGAGCGAATGCCGGGGGTGCAAGCGACCGGAGCAGGCGCCTAGGTTCGGCTTCCGCACAGGAAGGGCCGGCGAGGACGCGTGGGGCAGCCGCAGGAGGGGCCGGCGACGGGAGGGGCCGCAGGGGGTCGCCGCGCATACAGGAGCCGCAGGGGGATGTTGTGGGGCGATCGTGTGGTAGGGTCGGCGATGAAGCATTGGGCAGCCGTGCAGTAGGGTCGGCGTCAATGCGAGCGCGGGGAAGACTCGTGGGAGAGCCGACAATGGAGCGAGCGCAGGGTTGCCTCGCAAGAGTTTCGGCGTCAAGGTGAGGGGGTGCTGCCTCGCGGGAGGGTCAGAGACGGGACACAGGTGCATCCGCATAAGAGAGGCCGGAGACGGGACACAGGTGCATCCGCATAAGAGAGGCCGGAGACGGTAGGCAGGGACTTCTGCGTAGGAGAGGCCAACGACTGGGCGCAGCGGCGGAGTCGCGGACTGGGGGCCGACGAGAACATATGGCACCGGCGGACACGCCTAGGCGGAGCGCAGCGGACGGGAGGGGGAAAAATATTTATCGGGTGTTTTCCTGTGATACCATGTAGATCGGTACAAATCTCTACCTCAAGGAGAGGTGGAAACATTCTTTTATAGATAGAGGAAACTAATTACATGTTGGAAGAATCATATATGGGACTCGTAAATACACTTAAACCCGAAAATACAATTAATATATTCTAACAACCAAAAAGGTATTGGCGGGAAAGTTAAAATAGCGGTTGTCACACTACTGCAAATATGGTCTTTATCAGCGCTAGAAAAGTCGATTAACAGCGCTAAAAAAAGCGTTGTTAATCGAAGTGAAGATAGAGGAGGTCTCTTTTATCAGTGCTCGGAAAAGCACTGATAAAGGCTCTTTTTATCAACGCTAAAAAAACGCTTATAAAAGTTTAAAATATTAAAAAAAATATGTTTGCAATTCTGATGGGCTTTCACAATGCTTGAAGCCCCCCTATAACAGCGCCCACCGCCCATGGTAGCCCACGCACACCCCAGGCCAGCTCCACCCAGCCCCACCCCCCCTTTAGGTGCGCGCGACCTGCCTCCCTCGGGATTCGAACTCGAGACTTCCTGGCTGCGCGCCTAAGCCTTTACCACTCCACCATATTGCTTTACCTTTTAATTATTAATATATCTATTTATTTATATATATATTTAGTTATATTTACTCATATATTAATATATATGTATATTTAGTTATATTAAGATATATATCCGTATATTTATTTGTATATTAATATATATTAATATATATTTATAAGATTAGTTTTAAATACATTTATAAAATATGTTTTTTTATGTATGTTTTTATAAATAAATAAATAAATACATACATACATACAACACACAGACAGATATATATTAAATGTAGGTATAATTATACATATTTATATATATTTACAAATATTATATATTAATATGTATATACAAAAGTGCTAGAAATGGGGTCTCGAAAAACCTAACAAATCCCAGAGTCACTGAAAAAGGCATAACTTCCGCTCTGGGTGTCTGTTTCAGCTCCGTGAACAGTCAATCCGAAGATCATGGAACGAATTACGATAAAACAGGTGTCGGAGGCCGACCAGACACACAGATCAGAAGTTATGACCGTTTTAAGAAAATTTTGACAGGATTCCGGACACGAAAACTGAGTTTTGGAAGCCTTCTAGTTGTTTTTTGGGATTTTAGGATCCCAGACTTGACTGGAACTACGTTAGAGTCAGACTGTTGCGTAGATCTCTTCACTGCCTTCGATTTGATATGTAGTAGAGCCCAAACGAACACCCGGAGCGTAAGTTATGGTCGTTTGAAGTTGGAATTTTTTTTGTAGTGTTATAACTGATATATCTTTCGTTCCTCTGATCTTCTAACGGTTTCGACTAGATGTGGTCGTCACTCGTTTCACGAGCTTCGATTTGACTGGTCGCGGCGCTCAAACGGACAACCGGAGCAGAAATTATGCATGTTTTAGTGAGTTGTTGGTTTCTTAGGTTTTTAGAAGATACGAGAGTTGCAAAATTTCAAACGACAATAACTTCTGCTCTAAGTGTCTGTTTTGGCTCTACCACATATCAAATCGAAACTTGCGAAAAGTTACACACTCTGGTGATCACCGAAACCCCTTCTCACGTTCTTTGAGGTTCAAAAGGGACCAAAAACCCTCTAAACGGTCATAAGTTTGGCTCTAGGGGTCCGTTTTGCCATAACTTCTGCTCCGGGTGTCCGTTTTGCCTCAACCACATATCAAATCGAATCTTACGACCAGACCTACACTACGGTGACCATTACAACACCTTCTCATATTCTTCAAGGTACGAAAAGGCCCTTAATCCCTACAAACGACAATAATTTCTACTCTGGGGTGTCCGTTTTGGGTCAACCACATATCAAATCGATATAAAACATGTTTTAAAAAATATTTATTATATTTATATCAATATAAATCTACTTATATATCAATATTTTTTTTATGATTTTTTTTTTGAAATATACACATTTATCAGCGCTAGGAAAATGCGCGCTGATAAAACCCCCCTTTATCAGCGCTACTAAAAAAGGCGCTGATAAATGTCACTTTTATCAGCGCTTTTTTTAGCGCTATTAAAAGTGCCCTTTATCAGCGCTGATAAAGGAAAGAGTGGTGCTGCGGAAACCCAGTTTTGTGTTAGTGTCAGCTGTTAGGCTATTAAATAGTCCCAGTTGTAATTACCAACTACATTGAGGAAGGATCTCTAGAAGGTTCCAATTGTTTCCTCCATAAAAGCTGGTTGGGGATAGGGAAAGGAGACATGGATTAGTTTTGGTTTTGACTTCCTACGAAAGACGTTCTGGTGGGTTGGGCCTGGAGCAAGTGGAGATTTTTTCTCCATTCTTCTTCTTCTTTCCTCTTCTTCGTCTACTGGTTGATGTAATTCGGGTCTGCTGCTACGACTGATAAACAATAGAAATATGACGTTTTCTCTCTCCCTCTCTAATCTTTAACAATTTACGGTTTCATTGGGAACAATTGGAGTGAGAGTCTAGAGAGAATAAATAAGATCTTGATCTTGGGGGACGAAGCACGAGCCTATGATGTTGGTACTACAGGCACGACGGGAGTAGGCGCAACAGGCACAGAAAGTGCGACAGGCACAGAAAGTGCGACATATGCAGTAGCTCGAAGGCAGCACATACGGAGTCATTTGGGTGCATTGGACGCGACCGTCGAAGAGCTGCAATCTGAACTACGCAATGGGAATGTAACACCCTTAGATTTTACGAAATATTTTTTTAAATAAATTTAATTTCTTCAATACCTTACGTTACACTCAACATCGAGTTTAAACGAACCGCGATATACTATTAAATTATAGTTATCGCCTAGTCTGGGATTGACGAGTGTGGATATGACTAACTAAATTATGAAAAATGTATGGTTACATATGTATAAATGAATTCTTTGTGCATTAATTAATTAGAAATAAAAAAATAAAATCATTGGAAAGTAAAATAGATTTTTCTGAAAAACAGTTTTTATGCGCACAATGTATTTAATCTTAATAAATTAAATTAATCAATATTGATCAATGATTTTAATGAAATGTATATATTATATATTAAATCAAATGTTTTAACATTCATTTAATATTTTTTTCTAAGCATGCGATAAAAATAAACCGAATTTTATGATTAAAAATGTATTTTTCTAAAAACTATTTTCGCCGCCTGTTGTACACTTATTTTAAAATTAATTTCTACCACTTACAGCAATTGAATTTGATAAAATTGATTCCATATTTGGAATAAGAAGGTTTAAATTTGGTAAATGTCTCTTATTTTTTGTCAATGTGAATAATAACCTTGGTAAAATTTATCAGCTCGATAAAGGGTAAATCAGGTTAATCTTGGTTAAAAATAAGTGACAATGTCATAATTTTTCATCATAATTTTTATTGGATGAAGGGAATTCGACCCTTATCGCCTTAAGCTCGAAATTGAGTTGTTTAATGGACAGTTGCCCATAAAAATGACATATAATATTTAAAGCAAAGAAAGTTGCAAAATGTCACTCTTCGTTTTAAATCTCTTGTGTGTTCTGTAGATTGGTGAATTCCCCTTACCTCAAGGTGAGGTGAAGACATTCTTTTATAGATGGATAAAAAGAATTACAAGTTGGAATAATCCAATGTGGGACTCGGAAATACCCTTTACCCGTGTTAAAACCCTTTTTATTCTCCTAGGTATTTTCCGAGTCCAACATCGGAATACCACTTTATATATTCCTTTTTCTTATTCTATAAAAGAGAGCATCTACCTCACCTTGAGGTAAGGAGATTTCCTCCTACATGGTATCAGAGGGAAATTAATCCCGAAACCTCCCTCCCCTGCGGATTCCCGGTTCTGACCGGCCCCTCGGGTCTGCCCTCCGTCGCCCCCCCCCCCCTCCAGCTCTGCCCTTTCCGGCGGCCCTCCCTACTGTGCGCGCGGCTCCCTTCCGGGCGGCCCTCCCTCCCTCCAGGGGCGCCCTTCCCCGGCACCCTGCGCTGGCCGACCCAGCGCCTCCCGATGCCCTCCCCCCAGCGGTCCTCCTGTGCGCATAGCGCCTCCCACGGATCCACCGGCAGCCCTCCCTCGTGCCTGCGCCACTTCCTCGCACGCCGGCCCACCCTTCCCAGCGCGCTCGTCCGACGACCTCGTATCCCGGGCGGACTCGTATCCCAGGCGCCTCTTCCCTGCTGCTCCCTGCGCGCATCTCCCGCTCGTGATCCAGCGCGGGTTCCCGGCCAACCGCCACGACGAGGTTCCCGTCGAGCACCTCTGCCCTACGCGGCCTCTCTTCCCGACGACGTCCCGACTGACGGCTTCCGGCTCCCTGCGCCCTCTACAATCCGCCATCGGGACGAAGGCACACGACCCCCGCCCCCCGCCGGCTTCGCTCCACCTCGACGGCATTCCGCCCTTCTCGTCGGCTTCTCTCCGCCGCAACGCGGCCTTTCCTCCCGACGGCCCGCCGCGGATCTGCCTCCTCCCATCGCAGTCTCCCGCCTCCCGCCCTTCCTGGCGCGATCGACCACTCCCTCCCTGCGGCTTCGCTCCGCCTCCACGCAGGTCCCGGCGACGCTCTTTGCTCTGGCTTCTCGTCGCGACTACAGGCCCTGCCTTCCGCCGCGGCGCCCTTCCCAGCGACGACTCCCGGCCGCTCTTCCCAGCGACGATCCCGGCGTCTCCCGCTCGCAATCCAACGCACGTTCCCGGCGCCCTCGTCCGCCGCGACTCGCGGCTCCTCCAGGCAAACCGGTCCCGGCGAACCGGCTCACTCCAGGCGAACCGCTCCCTGCGCCAGGCTTGCACAGACTCCCGGCGCCCCTCCCGCTCTCCGTTGCGTCTCACGGCTCCACACACTGACCGATATTTCGGCTTCCCGACTTCCACCGGCCGCGCCTCGTAACAACCTGCTACTTCTGATCTCTTTGGTGGTTGTCACACGCCTCCATGGCAGCCTCTTCAGCTCTGCCCCAGATGATCACTGCCTCCACCCGCCTCTTCAGTCGTGACAGTGGTCGCTCAGGCCCTCGTGGTCGTGGCCGTATGGGGGGTCGTCCACGTCCCCTCTGTCAACACTGTGGCAAGCCCGGCCACCTGATTGATCGATGTTGGATACTTCATGGGCGCCTATCTCAGTACCTGCGGCGAAGTCCGACTGCAGTCCAGGAAGCTCCCTCAGTCGCCACTCCCACCATCTCTGGCCCTGTCTATGGCGGACATCCGACTGAGTCATGATCCTCAGACCCCTACCGGACCTGGTCCATCTTCGGCTTCTCTAGCCCATTCCGCTGCTTCCGCCGCTTTTGTTGGTCGTCGCTCCCCTGCCTGGATGCTCGACTCAGGTGCCTCTGACCATCTCACCGGTGATGCCGGTATGTTGACCTCCTACTGTCCTTATAACGGTCCATCAGCCATCACCGTCGTCAATGGCTCCACTATTCCCATTGCGGGTTTCGGTGCATGCTCCCTAACGTCATCACTTCACTTGCCCTATGTGGCATATGTGCCCCGCAATCCATTTAATCTTCTTTCAATCAGTAAGCTCACAAAAGATTTTAATTGTGCTGTCATATTTACCTCCTCTGTTGTTGTTTTTCAGAAGCTGACTACGAATCGGGAACTTGGTAGAGGCAAGCTTCGGGACGGGGTCTTCATGTTTGATGGACCGCCACCCATCACTTGCACATCTATCTCTGATCGTGCCTTGGATCTTCATTCCCGGTTGGGACACCCCCCACCTCCAACATTCATCAGCTTTATCCAGATTTCAGACCACATACTTCTTTTCATTGTGAGTCTTGTACTTTTGCGAAATATCATCGCACTTCCTACATTCCTCGGGTGGATACAAGGGCTTCCAAACCTTTTGATCTGGTTCATTCAGACGTTTGGGGTCCCTGTACCGTCTCGAATCATTTGGGGTATAAATATTATATATCCTTCATTAATGATTTTTCACGAATGACTTGGCTATACCTCCTTCGAGAATGCTCCGAAGTGTTTTCCACATTTCAGACATTTTACAATGAAATTCATAACCAAATTTCCACTTCTGTTAAATGTCACCGCTCGGACAATGGGCGTGAGTACCTCTCCACCCCTTTTCGGCACTTTCTCCAGGCGAAAGGCATCATTCATCAGACCTCCTGTCCTGATACACCCCAGCAGAATGGAGTGGGCGAGCGGAAACACCGCCATATTTTGGAGACTACTTGTGCCCTCCTCTTCCACCGACAGGTGCCCCAGCATTTTTGGGGAGATGCAATACTCATTGCTACCTACCTTGTAAATTGCCTTCCTTCTTCTATTCTTCAGGGGGAGACTCCTTTTCGGGCTCTGTTCTCTTCTCTCCCTCATCACTCCCTTCCGCTTCGAGTGTTTGGATGTCGATGTTATGTTCGAGACACGTTCTGGACTCTCCAAAATCTCTCCAAAATCTCTCCGGTGCATCTTCCTTGGCTATTCCCGCACTCAGCGCGGATATCACTGCTACTCACCGGACCTCCAGAGGTATGTCATATCTAGTGACGTCTCATTTGTTGAGAACTCTTCGTTCTCCCTTCCCTCTCCTCATCCTGACTCAGCCATTGATGATTGTCTTCCTATCCTCATCCACCCTCCTCCAGTGTCTCCCCCTACTGCTGACACCCATTTTGGTAGGGTATACTCTCGTCGACCATCACCTGTATCACCCGTCCCGGCTAATGACACTGTCGTTCCCGCTTCGTTCGATGCTCCTGCCCCGGCACCAGAGGACTTGCTCATTGCTCTCCGGAAAGGTACTCGCTCTTGCCAGATTACGCCTCTATTTGTATCTTCCTACAGGGGTCTATCCGTTCTGGAGACGGTTTCTATTCCCCGCGCTGTGGGTGAAGCAAAATCTCACATGGGATGGCTAGCCGCAATGCGGGATGAGTTGCAGGCATTGGAAGAAAACCATACTTGGGATCTTGTCTCCCTTCCAGCAGGCAAACAAGCGGTTGACTGCAAATGGATTTACACAGTCAGGCTGAATCCCGATGACACTCTTTATCGACTCAAAACCCGCCTTGTGGCCAAGGGCTTCGCCCAGACTTACGGTATTGACTATTTTGATACCTTCTCTCCAATTGCCAAGATGGCCTCCGTCCGGTTATTCATCTCTTTGGCAGCTCATCATCGCTGGCCTCTTCATCAACTGGATGTCAAAAATGCATTCCTCCGTGGATTTCTTGAGGAAGAGGTTTATTTGTCTCAGCCCCTAAAATTTTGTGCCTCCGGCGCCGAGTCTCAAGTCTGTCGACTTCGTCGCTCTCTTTACGGCCTCAAGCAGTCTCCTCGTGCTTGGTTCGGCCGCTTCAGCACTGTCGTCATCGACTTTGGGCTCTCTCGCAGCATGAAAGACCACAGTGTGTTCTACAGGACGACCTCCGTTGGTTGCATCCTGTTAGTCGTTTATGTGGATGATATCATCATCACCGGCAGCGACAGTGATGGCATCACCCAACTCAAGGGACATCTTCACCAGCACTTCCACACTAAGGATCTCGGTCATCTCACATACTTCCTAGGCATCGAGGTATCCTATTCTTCGGACACCATTTCCCTCTGCCAACGGAAATATGCATTGGATATTCTGCAGGATGCTGGGCTTACACAGGTCACTGCTGTCGACACTCCTCTGGAGCCTGAGGAACGGTCTCTTTATGACTCCTCCGAACCGTATTCACATCCAGAGCGATACCGACGACTAGAGGGCAAACTCAATTATCTTACCATGACTCATCCCGACATTGCCTGCGCTGTCGGCAAAGTGAGCCAATTTATGGAGCATCCAACCACCTCTCATTGGGATGTTGTCCTCCGCATCGCCAAATACATCAAGCGAGATCCTGCCCGTGGTCTACGCTACCCTCATCATTCTCATCTCAATATTGAGGCCTTTTGTGATGCAGATTATACTGGTTTTCTTGCTACTCGAAGATCAACTTCCGGGTTTGCCATATTCTTGGCAGGCAACCTCATCTCCTGGCGCAGCAAGAAACAGACAGTCGTCTCCCGCTCCAGTGCGGAGTCCGAGTACCGAGCCATGGTCACCGTCACTACAGAGATCATTTGGCTTCGACATCTCCTCCAGGAGCTTGGCTTTCCTCCAAAGACATCTGCTCACATCTGGTGTAACAATCAGGCAGCCACCAAGATTGCTTCGAATCCCGTTTTCCATGAACGCACGAAGCATATTGAGGTGAACTGTCACTTTCTTCGCCACCACCTGGAGCACGGTCATATCAGTCTTAGCCACATCCCGGCGACAAACCAACTTGCTGACATCTTCACCAAAGGTCTCCCAGGAGCTCGCCTCGCCTCGCTCAGTTCCAAGCTGGGCATCCACAGCATCTGCGACCCAGCTTGAGGAGGAGTGTGTCTGGTCTTTCCTTGATGTTATCTTTCTTTTGTGGGACTCGTGTTCCAAGCTGGGCATATCCAGCTTGAGGGAGAGTGTTAAAACCCTTTTTATTCTTCTGGGTATTTTCTGAGTCTAACATCGGAATACCTCTTTATGTATTCCTTTTTCTCATTCTATAAAAGAGTCTCCGCCTCACCTTGAGGTAAGGAGATTTCCTCCTACAACCCGAAAATACAATTAACCGGGTTCAACACTCCCCCTCAAACTATAGTACATGATAGCTTGGAACAAGAGTCCCGCAAAAAAAAAGAGCAAACAAGACCATACACACTCTCCCTCAAGTTGGGTCGTTGATGCTGTGGATGCCCAACTTGGTACAGAAAGAGTCCAATCGAGCTCTCGGGAGGCTTTGGTGGAGATGTCGGCAATCTAATCTGTCGTCGGTATGTGAATGAAACCGACATGGTGTTGCTCGAGGTGATGGCGAAAAAAGTGGCAATCCACCACGATATGTTTTGTGTGTTCATGGAAGACGGGATTGGAAGCAATTTTCGTGGCTGCCGGATTATCACACCAAATATGAGCAAACGCTTGTGGCGGAAAACCAATCTCATAGAGGAAATGACAAAGCCAAAGGATCTCAATAGTGACCGTGGTCATCGCACGGTATTCAGACTCAGCGCTGGATTTTGGGACAACGGATTATTTCTTGCTTCGCCATGAGATAAGGTTACCTGCTAGGAAAACGGCAAACCTAGAAGTAGACTTTAGGGTAGCTAAGCAACCAGCACAATCAACATCACAGAAGACCTCAATATTCAGATGATCGTGATGTGAATACCGAAGACCGCGGGAAGGGTCTTCCTTAATGTATTTGGCAATGCGAAGGATAGCAAGCCACTGAGATTTTGTTGGATGTTTTATGAATTGGCTAACCTTGCTGACACCAGATGCAATGTCTGGACGAGTCATGGTGAGATAATTGAGTTTTCCTACAAGACGACGGTACCTTTCTGGGTGAGAATATGGTTTTGTATTGTCATAAAGAGATCGTTGTTCGGGCTCAAGAATAGTGTCAACGGCAGTTGCCTTAGTCAAACCAACATCCTATAAGATATCCAAAGCATATTTCCGTTGACAAAGAAAGATAGTGTCCGAAAAACAGGAGACCTCAATGCCAAGAAAGTATGTCAAAGGAACTAGATATTTGGTTTGAAAGCGGTGTTGAAGATGCCCCTTTAGATTGGCGATTCCATTTGAGTCGCTCCCAGTTATAATGATACCATCAACATAGACAACCATCAAGATACAGCCGGAGGACGTCGTGTGATAAAAGACAGTGTTGTCCATCATACTCCGAGAGAGGCCAAATGTAGTGACGACTGTGCAAAATCTTTCAAACCAAGCACGAAGAGACCGCTTGAGTCCATAAAGAGAGCGATGAAGACGACAGACATGAGAATCGGCTCCTGAGACACGGAAGTCGGGAGATTGTTGCAGATATACCTCTTCATCAAAAAAAAACATGTA
Organism: Viscum album; assembly: GCA_963277665.1. Taxonomy (NCBI): domain Eukaryota; kingdom Viridiplantae; phylum Streptophyta; class Magnoliopsida; order Santalales; family Viscaceae; genus Viscum; species Viscum album. Next base: position 1,227,981,404 of record OY728162.1, read on the forward strand.
GAAAGGAATTTTTGACATCAACTTAATGAAGACGTCAATGATGATAAGCGGCAATAGAGATGGATAATCGAACAGATGTCATCTTCGCAACCGGAGAGAAAGTATCAACATAATCAACACCATATATCTGAGCAAAGCTTTTTGCCACAAGTCTGTCTTTAAGCCGACGAAGAGCGTCATCCACATTCAGGTGTACCGTACAAATCCATTTGCGGCCGACCACCTGTTTACCTGTCGAAAGGGGGACCAGATCCCCAGTATGATTGTCGTCCAGAGCCTGCAATTCATCCCGCATTGCTTGAAGCCACCCACGGTGAGATTTGGCGTCGCCAACCGTGCGAGGAATAGATAGTCTCCAGAGCAGAAACACCTCTGTATGATGATGTGTAAAGATGAGTATACTGGCAAGAACGAGTACCTTTTCGCAATGCAATGGGCAAGTCGTCTATTGCCGGAGCAGAAGCGTCGAACGAAGCTGGGGAGATGGTGTCCTCGGCCTGGACGGGGGACACATTCGATGGGCGACAAGAGTAAACGATGTGAGAGGAAAACAATCATCGATGGTGATGTGTGAATGGGAAGAGGATTGAGAGAAATGAGAGCTCTCAACAAAAGATACATCAACAAAGATGATATATCGGTGTAAGTCTGGAGAGAAACATCGGTATCCACGCTATATGCGGGAATATCTGAAGAAAATAAAATGGAAGGATTTGAGAGAAAACTTGGAGAGGTTGGAACGAGTGTCACGGGCATAATAAAGACAGTCAAACACACGGAGAGGAAGCGGGTGAGAAAGAGAAGAGAACAGAACCCGAAAAAGAGTTTCCCCTGAAAGAAGAAGGAAGGCGATTTATCAAGTATGTAGCAGTAAGAATGACATCCCCCAAAGAAGAAGAGACACCTACAAGTGGAATAAGAGGACACGAACAGTCTCAAGAATATGACGATGGTTACGCTCGGTCACTCCATTCTGCTGAGGTGTATCGAAGCAAGATGTCTGATGAATGATGCATTTACCCTTGAGAAACTGCTGAAAGCAAGTGGATAAATATTCTCATCCATTGTCCGAGCGGAGACATTTAATGGAGGTGCAGAACTGAGTATGAATTTAATGATAAAAGGTCTGAAAAGTAGTAAACACCTCAGACCGACCACGAAGAAGGTAAAACCATGTCATACGCGAGAAATCATCAATAAAGGATACGTAATAGCGGTACCCTAATTTACTCGGGACGGTACGGGGACCCCATACATCTGAATGAACTAAATCAAAGGGTTTAAAGGCCCGTGTTACCAATCGAGGAAAATATGATGTGCGATGATGTTTCGCAAATTTACATGACTCACAATGAAAAGAAATATGTGGACTAATCTCAGGAAAAAGCTGATGAATGATGGATGCAGGTGGATGTCCCAACCGAGAATGAAGATCCAACGCACAAGCAGAGAGTGTCGTGCAGGCTACGAATGTCGGGTTATCCAAGATGTACACCCCGTCGCGAAGCTGGCATCTACCAAGTTCCCGATTCGTTGTCCGCTCCTAAAACACAACATCAAAAGATGTAAAAATAGGAATACAGTCGAAGTCCTTTGTGAGCTTACTGATAGTGAAAAGATTAAAAGGACTGCGAGGAACATGTGCTACAAAAGGCAAGCGAATACATGAATTCAAGGAGCAAGCGCCAAATCCCGCAATAGGGATAGTGGATCCATCAGCAACAATGATGGTTGTGGGACCAGTATGCGGAAAGTAAATAGATAACATACCTGCATCACCTGTGAAATGATCGGATGCACCTGAGTCAGGCATCCAAGCAGGTGGGCGATGTGTGCCACAAACAGTTGGGCTACCGGTATGGGCAATAGATGCCGAAGAAGAACCAAGTAGCGAGGCAGCCTGAAGAGAGTGAATAAGTTGGAACTCATCCATAGAGAGGTCCAGAGCGGGAGGAAGATCAGAAGTTGACGGGGAAGCGTCGTGGACCGCAGTCTGACCCTGGTGATGTGGCTGAGATGGGTGTCCGTGAAGAACTTAGCATCGCTCGATGAGATGGCCCAACTTGTCACAGTGCTAACAGAAAGGACGAGTATGACCCTCACCACGGCCACATCCGCAAGCACCCGAAGAACGTCCATTGCCACGGCCCAGAAAGGCGGTAGGATCGATACTGTGAGTGGGTGGGGGAAGAACCCGATGAGCCTTTCCAAGATGATGATTAACCAGCGGAATCTCAAGCGAGGAGGGACTGGCAAGCATCTTTGTGCCCATTATCACATATTCGGAATCAAGGTCATGGAGAAGGCTGAAGATACATGTAGAATGGGAGCCGCGCCAGGGAGGAGGGCCGCCGGAGAGCCGGGAGCCGGGAGCCGGGACGGGAGATGCCGCCGGGAAACGGGAGCCGCGAGCGCGCGGGAGCAACGGGAGGCGCGGGAGGCGCTGGAGCAGCGGGAGGCGCCGGGAGCAGCGGGAGGCGCGGGAGGCCGTCGAGGCTTGGACGCCGACGGGAAGAACCGCGGAGGGCAGGAGGGCCGCCGGGAGGATGGAGGGCCGCCGGGAGGTGAGCCGCTGGGGCTGGGCGCGCGCACGGCGGGGCTGGCCGGGAGCGCCGCTGGGAGGGAGGGCCGCCGGGAATGGCCAGGCCGGAGAGGAGCCGGGCGAGAGAGCTGCGCCGGGATAGGAGGGGGGGGCCTACCGGGAATGGCTAGGGCAGCAGGGAGAGAGGCGGGGCCGGGAGGACGCCGGGAATCCGCAGAGGAGGGAGGGTTCGGGATAAAAATCCCTCTGATACCATGTAGAATGGGGAAACCCACTTACTCTCAAGGTAAGGTGGGGGCCTACTTTTATAGAATGATACGGCGAAAGATACAAAGGAGTATTCCGATGTGGGACTCGGAAATACCCATAATGATACAAAAGAGGGTTTAACAATACATAATTGGTCTCGTTGGGTCAAAGTTTCCACAAGTGTTGGAGGGATGGGTCACAACTCAAGTAATTCATCACAGAGGGCTTTCCACTTGATGAAGTGTGTCGGAAAACGATGGTGTTGTTCGAGGATAATGGACATACAGTGAAGAACGTCTGACACCCAAGCCAAATTGTTTGTTTCGGAATACATGAGGATTAAAGAGTCTCAAAGTTCCTTAACTGTATTTGTCGTCCGAGTCACATCCTTTACCGAGTGGTCCATAGAACAGACAAGCAAAGCAAAGATTTTGCTATCAGCAAGCTTCCAACGCCTGTATTTCGGATCTGACAATGGTGGCGAAGAAGTATCCAGGTGGGAGTCGAGGTCTATGTCGGTGAGCGACATCAGGACCGTCTTTCGCCAGACAGAAAATTTTGTTGAATCAAGCCGCTCATCGACAAGTCGAGTGGAGGCAGTGACCATATGAGGAATGACAGAAGAGTCAGCCATTGGAGAGTCGATGGGCACTTAAGGAGGCAAGCTAGTCGAGGGGACGTCGGGAAATCTGCTAAGGCGGAGACGAAGCACGGGGACTGTCATGGCGGAGGGTGGAGCCGTTAAAGAGTCGTCGCGCAGGAGGCAGGCCGCTGGAGATTGGGCTGCTGCAGGAGGCGTCGGCCGGGAGAGTAGCGCTAGAGGTGCCGGATGGGAGAGCAGTCGGCAAGACGAACCAGCAGGAGTCAAAGTTTCCGCAGGAGGAGGCCGACAACGGGAGGCGAGGCTGCCGCAGGTGCCGTCGCGCTCAAGGAAGGGAGCCGCCTGGAGTCGTCGCGCGCAGGGAGGGATCGTCTAGAGTCTGTCGCGCGCACAGGGAGTAGCGCGCACATGGGGGGTTCCGCCGGGTCCGTCGCGTGCACAGGGAGTCGCTCGCACATAATTGTTAGATTGGTGTAGTATGATCCGTTTAAATGATGTTGGGTCGAATGAGAGCATCCCTTACTGAACACCAGGCCGCAACTCTAGCAGGTCAAGCTCCATGGTGAGCTCGTTGAGGGTTGTAGGGGGCAACGCGTCCCTGCTCAGGGGGGCGCCGGCCCAAATTTGGGGAAATGTAGCAACTCAGACCGACTGTAGCAGAGTTGATCAGGCGACATCGACAGAGCACTGTAGCGATGCGGACTTTGGCACAACTACTGTAGCAGCTCGAACTTTGGAGACAATGAAACTGTAGCGATGCGGACTTCTAGCTACCAGCCACTATAGTTATAAATATTTTATAAGTTAACAAGAATATAAACATTTTTATATTCACTTCAATGTGAACTCTTTCATATTTTATATTATATGGCATTTGTATCATTTTTCATGAATTATAAACATTTTACAATTCAATTTCTACTATAAAAACATTTTATATAATCTAAATATCATATATTTTGTAATTTATAAACATTATAAATTACCTATTATGATTTCTAAATAAACTCTTATTTTTAAATCACAAAGCATGTCATATAATTTTGATAATAGGTATTTTCATATTAACATTTAATATTTTGGAAAAAATGTTTCATAAACATTTATTTAATTAATTATAAACCATTGATAACTAGTTAATTAATTTATAAAATCCATATAAATTAAAATACCCAAAATATCATCATTTATAAACCATTAAAACCATTTAAAATTTTAAAAAACAATTTTTAAATTCCTTTTTGTTTACCCTGATGCATAATTCCAATTTTGCGTAAGGATAACCTCCCTTTACCCTTATGCACACACCCTGCGTAAGGGTAAACCGTTCATACCATCACGCACACTCTACGAAAGGGTTAAAGCAAAGACCCTTACACAACGCAAATATCAAAACAACATTTACACAACGCCTCGCATATAAGTAATACCTTTACACAAACCCCTCGCGTATAGGTTATCTTAAGATTACCTTTACGCGAGCTAGAAAAATAACGGACTACCTTTACATGGCACCAGGTGCGTAAAAGTAACATTAAGGTTACCTTTACACAGACCATTTGTGCAAGGGTATAACCTTTACATAGCCTCATCGTGTAAGGGTAAATCATTTTTACCTTCACGCACCTCGCGTAAAGGACGATAACCTGCAATTGTTTTACGAAAACATCGTTCTTCATTTTTCTTCGGAAACCAATAAATCAAACAAATTGGATACTTGAAGAAACTCACTCTGATACCACTGATGGGTTTTGTTTAATCATTCAATGATTATTGGCACCAAAAAACAACCCAAACACAAGCTGATCGATCTTCAAGAAAACAAACATGAAAACATATCGTAAAACAGAGCATCACAAAATACCTGGTATTCAGTTATTGCAACATCCATCTTCTCTTCATGATGGGGTAGACTTGATAAAGATCATCGAAGCAGCAAACGTATGCCTCTTGCCTCCGAGAGAATACACCGGCCTAAGGATCCTTTATCTTATCAAAAGGATACCCGAATGTTGAAGGGGTGCGAGCACCTTCGTTGAGAAATGATAGAGCACTTCAGGAAGGAAGAGAGCTTCAAGAACTTCCCATGAAACTGATGATCATAAATGCGTCAAACGATTGCGATCAGTACACCCACACCCCAAAAGAAGAGAACTCTTCTCTTTTACAGTCGAAGCCCAACACTCCTGCTTCGTAACACTTCTCATGCGTTTATGCCTGCTTGGGTGTGACATTCATTGAACTCATTTCAATGAATAAATACAAAGCTTAAACGAACCAACCTTTGGTTCATGACTTACGAATTCGTTCGGGAGAAGTTTGTACAAACCATTGCATCGCATGCAACTCATGATCTCATGCATATTAACATAATATATATATATATATTATTCACACATCATATGCATGATAATTAAATGTACACTATATATATAATATCATATATTATATATAAATATACTCAATGCATCATATATATGTGTACATGCATTTATGCATATACATTTTAGTGCACATCTAGCAACATAAACATTTTTTCACTTCAAATGTTTTTCCTTTCCATCGTGTACAAAGCATTATTTTTTTACTTTTATTTCTATTCATTTCTAAGGAATTTTAATTATGACTCATGTATTTACAAAAATATCCACAATATATATATTTATAAAAAAACCTCAAATTTTTTATTATTTACATGTTGCCCCCCAGTGTCGTTGTCTTATGTTTCGTGTCACATCCATACTGCGTGTTGAGCCCTCTGGAAGATTGTTGAATTCTTCCTATGTTTGATGTTTTAATAATCACAAATCATTGCTACTTAATCCGGTTGGATTCTTTTATATACTTAATCACAATCTTGTAGTAAATCTGTTTATATTTGTTGGATCATGTTTATCTATGCTTTTATTGATTTACAAGTATTCTGGAAGTCTTCTGGATCAAACAGACACCTTGAGAACGGTCGCACCGATCCATATCAAAGAAGAACAGTCGCACCGATGCTGAACAAATGTCTCACCGATCATGACTCACCGATGCTGATCAAATGTCTCACCGATCATGACTCACCGATGCTGAACAAATGTCTCACCGATCATGACTCACCGATGCTGATCAAATGTCTCACCGATCATGACTCACCAATGCTGAACAAATGTCTCACCGATCATGACTCACCGATGCTGATCAAATGACACACCGATACTGATCAAATGACACACCGATGTCCAGCCACCGATGCTGATGCTAATGACCTACCGATCACTTGACTCGTCAACAGTCATAAACAACTGTTTGAATTTCATTATCTTTATCTTTATTTAATCTAACCAACGGTCATATTAGGTATACTTTAATGCACTGACATTTATTTAATAAAAGTTGTTGGATGTCAGGGAACCGTACCTCGTACCTGCAAAAAGTAAATCATCTCTTGCCGGAGCTCGTGCTTTTAAATAAAGGGAGCATGTGCTACTGTGAAGTGGACAAGAGTGTTGTTGGACCCCATTTGAGGTTAAAGGGGTATTTCTGTTCTGAGTCCCACATTGGACTTAACACCATGTAATTAGTTTTTACTTCTCTATAAAAGAGGATCCCCACCTCACATTGAGGTAAGGGGAATTCACCCACTACATGGTATCAGAGGGATTTTTATCCCGAACCCTCCCTCCCTTGCGGATTCCCGGCGTTCTCCCGGCCCCGCCTCTCTCCCTCCTGCCCTAGCCTTTCCCGGCAGGCCCTCCCTCCCGGGGCACCTCTCCTCCCGGCGCACCTCTCCTCTCCGGCCTGCACCCTCCCGGCGGTCGTCCCTCCCGCTACGCCTCCACCTCCCGACGCCCGCGGCTCCCGGCCCTCCCGTCGCACCGCCCTCCATCCTCCCGGCTTCCAGCGGCTCCCGACGCCACCACCCGCGCGCCCCGCCGGCGGCCTCCCGCTGCTCCCGGCGCCTCCCGGCTGCTCCCGACGGCCTCCCGCTGCTCCCGGCGGCCTCCCGCTGCTCCCGACGCCATCACCCGCTCGCCCCGCCGAAACGCCCTCGGCCGCTCTGCCCTGCGCGGCTTCCCGGCACCTCCCGCTGCTCCAGCGGCCCTCCTCTGCGCGCTCCCTCCCGGCGGCCTCCCGCTGCTCCCAGCGCCTCCCGCGCCTCCCTCTGCTCCCGCGGCCTCTCGCGGCTCCCGGCGGCATCTCCCGGCTCCCGGCTCCCCGGCTCCCGGCTCGCCCCGCCGTCCCGGCGCACCTCCTCCCGACGTCGCGCCCTCGCGCCCTGCCCTCGGCGATTCGCCCCGGCGCTCCGCCCTCAACGCCTCGCCCCGGCGTCGCGCCCTCGCGCCCAGCCCTCAGCGCCCCGCCCAGGCGCCGCGCCCTCGCCCCCCCAGCGGCTCCCTTCCCGCTGCCCTCTCCCGGCGTTGCTCCCGGTTCGGACTTCCGGCGCCCGGCGCGCCCAGGTCCAGCCCTGCTCTCGGCCCTGCGGCGCTCCTGCCCCGAACCCGCGCCCTAGCACCTGCGCCGCCCCTGCCCGGTCGCACCATCCTGAGCGCGACCCCCTGTCGCTGCTCCCTCCGGCCGCATCTCCGGGCCGCTTCCCTTCCACCGCCCGACTCCCGGCGAACGGGTCCAGCGCCCGCCCTCCATGGACGCGTCCTCCGTTCTTCCGTCCCTCATCACGGCCTCCTCCCGGCTTGTCGATGACCGGATGGATGCTACTAATTTTTCCGTCTGGCGGAAGACGGTCTTGATGTCCCTCCGCGGCATGGGGCTTCATTCTCATCTTGAGAAACCCCCACCTGAACTCACTGACCCTAAGTTCGACTCTTGGCAGCTGGCGGACAGCAAAATCTTCGCCCTACTGGTCAACTCCATGGACCGCTCCGTGAAAGATGTCACCCGGACCGCCAACACCGTCAAAGAGCTCTGGGATTCCTTGATTGTCATGTTCTCCGAGACCAATAACTTGGCCCGGGTCTCTGACGTTCTACAACGTCTCTCCCATATCCGCCAGCAGGATCGGACCTTCCCCACCTACTTCATGGAATGGAAGGGTCTCCGCGATGAACTACAGGAACTCTGGCCGATTCCTCAAACTCCGGCCGAAGCGCAGACTCAGCGGGACCAGCTCTGCCTATTCAATCTCCTGAATGGCCTCGCACCGGACTATGCCACGACGGCCACCGAGATGCTTGTCAGCCCGTCTACACTGGATATCTCGCAGGTCTATCATCGCCTGCAGAAGGCACATCGGGCCCTTGCACCACCCGTCCCCCTTCGAGATCACACTGCGCTCCTCGGACGTGGCGGTAGTCGTCCTACCGGCCCTCGTGGGCGCGGCCGTGGGGACGGCCGACCTCGCCCCCTCTGCCAGCATTGCGGCAAGCTCGGCCATCTGGTAGACCGTTGTTGGGTCCTGCATGGTCGTCCTAAGTCGCACACCCGCCGGGGCCAGACCGCGCTCCGTGATGCGCCCTCACCTGTTGCTACTCTTCCCTCGTCGTTGGATCTCTCCCTGGCTGAGCTCCAGCTGATTCACGATTACTGGTCCACCTCCATCGCGGGCTCTTCGTCAGCTTCTCTTGCCCATTCTGGTGGTCACACTGCCCTTGTCAGTCATCGTTCTCCGGCATGGATGCTTGACTCTGGTGCATCCGACCACCTCACCGGGGATGCAGGTATGCTCTCCCACTACCGTCCCTATAGTGGATCCTCTGCCATCACTGTTGCTGATGGGTCCACTCTCCCCATAACCGGCTTTGGCTCCTGTTCCCTCACCTCCTCCCTTCACCTCTCCTCGGTGGCTCATGTACCCCGGAGTCCTTTTAACCTGCTTTCCATCAGCAAACTGACCAAGGATCTCAATTGCACTGCTCTCTTTTCCTCGTCTTCTGTTTTGTTTCAGGAGCGGACGACGAACCGGGAACTTGGTAGAGGCCAGCTTCGGGATGGAGTGTACATCTTCGCTGGTCCGCCTTCCATCGCCTGCGCGTCTCTCCCTGCTCATGCCGTTGACCTCCATTCCCGGTTGGGTCACCCTTCCGCCTCTGCACTTCATCGACTCTACCCCGATATTAGTCCCTGTTTTTCCTTTCCTTGTGAGTCGTGTCGTTTTGCGAAACATCATCGCACCTCATATCCTCCTCGAGTTGACACACGAGCCGCCAAACCCTTTGATTTGGTTCATTCTGATGTATGGGGTCCCTGTGCTACCTCGAGTCAATCTGGGTATAAATATTACATTTCCTTCATTGATGATTATTCCCGGATGACATGGCTTTATCTTCTTCGAGATCGGACAGAGGTTCTCTCCACCTTCCATACATTTTTTCATGAGATCCAAACACAGTTTTCTATCCCTGTCAAATGTCTTCGATCTGACAATGGGCGGGAATACTTATCCACTCACTTTCAGCAGTTTCTCCGCGCCCACGGCATCATCCACCAGACCTCTTGTCCTGATACCCCTCAGCAGAATGGGGTAGCCGAGCGGAAACACCGGCATATTTTGGAAACCGCTCGTGCCCTCCTCTTCCACCGCCAGGTCCCTCTTCTCTTCTGGGGGATGTCATCCTCACTGCTACTTACCTTCTGAATCGTCTTCCCTCCTCCATACTTCAGGGGGAGACTCCCTTTCAAACCTTGTTCCCCTCTATTCCTCCTCACTCCCTTCCACTCCGCGTCTTCGGATGTCTATGTTATGTCCGGGACACTCGCCCCAATCTCTCCAAACTTTCTCCCAAATCTCTTCGCTGTATTTTTCTTGGATATTCCCGCACTCAGCGCGGGTACCGATGCTTCTCTCCAGACCTCCGCCGGTATATCACCTCTGTCGACGTATCGTTTGTCGAGACTTCTCCTTTCACTCTCCTCTCTCCTTCTCCTTCTCCTGACACTACCATCGATGACTGTCTTCCGCTCTTCGTTCACCCGCCTCTGATATCTCCCCCTCCCGGTCATCACTTTGGCCAGACCTACTCCCGTCGTCCATCCGCTGTACCTCCCATCCCGGTCGAGGACCACCTTGTTCCTACTTCGTCCGATGCTCCTGTCCCTGCTCCCACGGACGAGCCGATTGCGCTTCGGAAAGGTACTCGCTCCTGTCAGACTACTCCTCTCTTTGTATCTTCCTACAGGGGTCTGTCAGCCTTGGAGACCGTGTCGCTTCCTCAGACAGTCGGTGAAGCAAAATCTCACCCCGGGTGGCTTGCCGCCATGAGGGATGAATTGCGGGCTCTGGATGACAACCATACATGGGATCTTGTTCCACTTCCGGTGGGCAAACAGGCGGTCGGTTGTAAATGGATTTTCACTATCCGTCTCAATCCCGATGGCTCTCTTTGCCGCCTCAAAGCCCGGCTTGTCGCCAAGGGGTTTGCTCAGACGTATGGCATCGACTACTTTGAGACCTTCTCTCCAGTCGCCAAGATGGCCTCGGTCCGCCTTTTCCTTTCGCTGGCTGCTCATCATCACTGGCCGCTTCATCAACTGGATGTTAAAAATGCTTTTCTCCATGACTTTCTTGATGAAGAAGTCTACCTCCAGCAGCCTCCTGGTTTTTCGGCCTCTCGTGCCGACCGCCATGTCTGTCGTCTCCGTCGCTCCCTCTACGGCCTCAAGCAGTCTCCTCGGGCTTGGTTTGGCCGCTTCAGCACGGTCGTCACAGCCTTTGGCCTCTCTCGCAGTATGAAGGATCACACCGTCTTCTTCCGTACGACGGCGCATGGCTGTATCTTGCTTGTGGTTTATGTGGATGACATCATCATCACAGGGAGCGACTCCAGAGGCATCGCCAGCCTTAAGGCGCATCTTCACTAGCACTTTCACACCAAGGATCTTGGTCCCCTCACTTACTTCCTTGGCATCGAGGTCTCCCGGACTGCGGACACTATTTCTCTCTGTCAGCGCAAGTATGCTCTTGATATCTTGCAGGATGCCGGGTTGAGCACCGCCACTGCCGTGGACACTCCCCTTGAGCCTGGGGAACGCTCCCTTCATTCCGACTCGGAGCCCTTTCCTCATCCCGAGAGCTATCGCCGCCTGGTCGGTAAACTCAACTACCTCACCATGACGCGTCCTGACATAGCCTGTGCCGTTGGCAAAGTCACCCAGTTCATGGAACATCCCACCCGCTCTCAGTGGGATGTTGTCCTTCGCATTGCCAAATACATCAAGACAGACCCTGCCCGTGGCCTTCAGTACTCCCATCATGCTCACATGGATGTTGAGGCCTTCTGTGATGCGGACTATGCCGGATGCCTCGCTACCCGCAGGTCTACTTCGGGTTTCGCCGTGTTCTTTGTCGGCAATCTCATCTCTTGGCGCAGTAAAAGCAGACTGTCGTCTCCCGGTCGAGTGTCGAGGCCGAGTATCGAGCCATGGCCACCGTCACTACTGAGATCCTCTGGCTTCGTCATCTCCTCCATGAGCTCGGTTTCCCCGCATCGACTCCTGCTCATATCTGGTGTGACAATCAGGCCGACACGAAGATTGCATCGAATCCCGTCTTCCATGAACGGACGAAGCATATCGAGGTGGACTGTCACTTTCTCCGCCACCATCTGGAGCAGCACCATATCGGCTTCGGCCATATCCCGACGGCCGATCAGCTTGTCGATCTCTTCACCAAAGGTCTTCCAGGAGCTCGTCTTGAGTCTCTCACTACCCGGCTGGGTATTCACAGCCTCCCTGGCCCAGCTTGAGGGGGAGTCTGAGATGGTCCTGTGTCTTTGTTGTCTTTTTCTCTTTGTGGGACTCTATCCAATCTGGGCATGTCCAGCTTGAGGGGGAGTGTTGGACCCCATTTAAGGTTAAAGGGGTATTTCTGTTCTGAGTCCCACATTGGACTTAACACCATGTAATTAGTTTTTACTTCTCTATAAAAGAGGATCCCCACCTCACATTGAAGTAAGGGGAATTCACCCACTACAAGTGTAACAAAGCAAAAAAGGGTGAAGCCAAAAAGGAAACAAGCGACATAGAAGTGAAGCAAGGAAATACAGAAGAGCTCAAGAGACATATCAAGAAGATCACACAGAAGCTCATACACACTCAAGCTTACTCAAGAAGAGTTTTGTGCATCCACGAGGACACTGAAGATCTTCATCAACTACATTTCACTGTCTATGAACTTGAAGCATATAACACTCTGTTTCTCAAACAAAAACCAGAAGAGAACTCAGAACCACTTCAGATCAAACTCAAGGAGTTCAAAGCTTCACTGCAATCACTAGAGCCATTTCAAAACTCCACATCTCTGCTCTTTGATTCATAATTTTTACATAACGAGCAGTGTGTGTTATCTGCTACATTTAACACACACACTGTCTCCTATACTTTAACTGGAGGATCTGTAAATCCTCAGCAAAACTCTTTTCATATTCTTTTCCCACTGTGGATAGTGGTAGAGGTCGTGTGTGACCTGGACAGCTGGTTGTTGTTGTTTCGTTTCCCACGGATAACAGTGGTAGAGGTCTTGGACCTGGACAGTTGTAAACTGTTGAACCTCGATCCAGGGTGTGGATCATCTTTTATATAAACTTTTGAGAGGACTAAGTATCGGCTTGAGACTGAACCTCTTGGTTATATCTGTTGTGCTATTTCTCTCAAAGTTTTTATTCCGCTGCTAGTTACTTTAAAGTCAAAACTGTTTTAAAGTCACTTTGATAATTAAACTCGCAAGTGTTTATATTATTTGTAAATCAGTAAGTTAGTTTCAAAAGTTAATCAACTCTCCTGTTTTGATTAACTGGGAAATAATCAATCCCTTGAGAATCCAACAGAACCTTTACTTTGATATAAATTCACTACAGTTTAATTCTGTGTTTTATTTGGGGGATTTTAAGACAAAGTTTTTTAAACAGAAATTTTAATTGGAACTCAATTCACCCCCCTCTTGAGTATCCACTCCGACCAACACTTGGTATCAGAGGTTTGGAAAAAAAGTTTCTAAAGTACTCTGCTTTTCAACTGTGATTTTAGTTGTATTTTAAAGTTCTTAAAATTTCTGTTATTTCTAAATTTTTATCTCTTTAAAATCTTTGCTCGAAGTAAGTTATCATGGATAACAGACTTGAAGGTGTTGCTACCAATAGACCACCCTTTTCAATGGCACTAACTATGCTCAGTGGAAACTTAAAATGAAAATTCATCTAGAAAGCATAGGTTTTGATATTTGGACTGCAATTGAATCTGAATATAAAATTCCCATTACTGCTAGATCTACTTGGGATGAACCTACAAAAACTGCCTACAATAATAATTGTAAAGCCATGAATGCCTTGTACTGTACTTTAGGAGATGAGGAATTTAACAGAATATCTGCCTGTAAAACTGCATATGAAATTTGGGATACCTTGGCTGTTTCTCATGAAGGGACAACTAATGTTAAGGAAATGAGATTGAATACTTATACTATTAAGTATGATAATTTTAAGATGAAGTCTGATGAACCCATTTCTGACATGTATCTCGGGTTTAATGAAATTGTCAACATAATGAATTCACTTGGAAAAGTTGTTCCAGCAAAGAAACAAATTATGAGAATTTTGAGATGTTTACCAGACCGATGGAGAGGAACTTCTGTCTCCATTAGAGAATCATGTGACATTGGTGAACTGCCAGTCAAGGAACTAATTGGCAAGCTGATGATGTATGAAGAATAACTTAAGGTGAATAAAGAAGAAGAAGATGAACCTAGAAGAAAGTCTGTTGCTTTCAAATCTTCAACATCAAAGAACAAGGATAAGGAGAAACTTCAAGCTATAAACGAAAGCTCAAGCTGTAAAGATAGTGAAAGTGCTTCTGATAGTGATGCTGAGATGGCTCACATTGCCAGAAGATTCAAGAAGTTTTATAGGAAAAAGAAGTTTTTCAGAAAATCAAATTACAAAGATAAGTATGACAGCAAGGGACATTGGAAAAAGGACTGGAAGAAATCTGACAAATCAGATGAAGTTGTCTGCTATGAGTGCAAAAGAAAGGGACACATAAAGGCAGACTGTCCAAAGTTGAAATACAAGAAGTATGAATACAAGGACAATAAGCTTAAAAAGGCCATGAAGGCTACTTGGAGTGCTTCTGAGGACAGCTCCACTGAATCAGAAATTTCTGAAACTGAACACAGAAATAAGGCAAACATGTGTTTTATGACAAACACTTCTGAGGTAACTACTGAAGCTCCTGCTTTAAATTCATATTATTCTGAAAATGATACTGATTCTGATAGCATGTCAAAATCTGAACTATTTGAATATTGTGGTATGTTAGAAGAAACCTGTAATGAGCTGAAAGACAAGTACAAAGGTTTAAAGAAACAGTATGTTTTAACTGTTAAATATAAATCTGATCTTGATACTGAAATGGAAAAGAATGCTCGGTTGCTTAAAGAGAACACTGAACTGAAATTATCAAATGAGCAACTTAAGAAAGACTTAGAGAAATTTACCAATGGCAAAAACACTCTTACACAAATGCTAGGCAAGCAAGTTGCACCAAGATACACTACTGGTATAGGATATCAACCTGGACAAAGGAAAATTACCAAAACTAGATTCATTCCTAAATTTGGACAGAATGTAGCTTGTTCTGGAACTTCATATGCCTCAACTAGTTATATTCATAGCTATGGATCTAATAAGGTTTATCTTTCAAAGTATGTTGATTCTACCAATTATATGAGACCCATTAGACAAATATGGGTACCTAAAGTGTTATTGGCTAACCTATCTGGACCCAAGAAAATCTGGGTACCAAAATCATTTCCCATCTAAATCTGTTTTGTAGGGAATCTGTTTAAAGAGCTCCTGTAGAAAGATCTGGTACTTGGACAGTGGATGTTCAAGACATATGTCAGGAGACTTCTCATGCTTCAAAAGCTTAGTCAGAGTTGATGGAGGTTTTGTCACTTTTGGTGATAACTCAAAAGGAAAAATCATTGGCTTAGGCCAGATTGGTAACCCTGACTCAGTATTAATTTCTAAAGTTTTACTTGTTGATGGACTTAAATATAACTTGTTAAGTATTTCTCAGTTATGTGATGATGGTTTTTATGTTAAATTTGAAAATGATTCTTGCAATGTTTTTAAATCTAAAAATGTTTTAGTATTTTCTGCCTTAAGAAATGAAATGTCTATGCTGTTGATTTAAATTCTTTAGCTAAGCAGAATATTACTTGTTTAAATGCTTTTCATAAAGAGTCTTGGCTGTGGCACAGGAGACTAGGACACTGCAATGTACATTCACTAAGAAAACTTTCTAGGAAGAACTTAGTTAGAGACCTACCCAAACTTGAATTTCCAGTAGACAAAGTTTGTAATCCCTGTCAAAAGGGAAAGCAACATAAAGTTTCTTTTAAATCAAAGAAAGAAGTTTCAACTTCTCAACCTCTCGAGTTGGTTCACATGGATTTATTTGGACCTTCTAGAGTTTCTAGTTTAAATGGGAAGCACTATGTCTATGTTCTTGTAGATGACTTTTCTAGATATACTTGGGTATATTTTCTAGCTCACAAAAGTGAAGTATGTTCCTGCTTTATAAAATATTCAAAGTCTGTAGAGAACCTTAGTGAACTTAAGATTAAAACCCTGAGAAGTGATCATGGTCGTGAGTTTGAAAATCATGAGTTTGAATCTTACTGCTCACACAATGGCTATAGTCACAATTTTTCTGCCCCTAGGACACCCCAACAGAATGGTGTAGTAGAAAGAAGGAATAGAACCCTGCAAGAAATTGATAGGACTATGCTTAATGAGTATGACCTACCTGTCTATTTTTGGGCTGAAGCTGTAAATACAGCTTGTTATGTTATTAATAGAGTCTTGATCAGACCTGTTCTTAAGAGAACTCCTTATGAGTTATGGAACCATAGGAAACCTAAGGTTAACTACTTCAGAGTTTTTGGCTGCAGAGTCTTTATTCTCAACACCAAAGACAATCTTGACAAATTTGCATCCAAGAGTGATGAAGGAATTTTCCTAGGTTACTCTATTTTTAGTAAAGCCTATAGAGTTTTCAATAAACGAACCAAATGTGTGGAAGAATTTGTTCACATCAAATTTGATAAAGCTGATCCCCATGAACCTAAGACCTCTCTTGAAGATGATCTCTCTGGTTTGAACCTTAATGATAAAGACAGTGGACCGGTAGTTAAGACATCCAGTTCTGAAAATTTTCCAGAACCTGCTTCTTTTGATTCCCAACCTATTGATGAATATGAAATCTCTAGTCCTACCTTTTCAAGACCAACTAGGACTCTAAAGAATCATCCTTTAGATGCTGTTGTAGGAAATTTAGATAGTGGAACACATACTAGAGCTTCTCTAAGAAATCAGGTTGAACATCAAGCTTTTCTTTCACAGTTAGAACCTGAAAATATCAATGATGCTATCAATGATGAATTTTGGGTAATGGCTATGCAAGAACTAAATCAATTTGAAAGAAACAAAGTCTGGAAATTAGTAGAAAGACCTAAGGACACTTTGACCATAGGTACAAAATGGGTGTTTAGAAACAAAGTTGATGAATCTGGAAACATCATTAGAAATAAAACAAGGCTAGTTGCACAAGGTTACAATCAAGAAGAAGGAATTGACTATGAGGAAACCTTTGCACCTGTAGCTAGATTAGAAGCCATTAGAATCTTACTTGCCTATGCATCACATCTGGATTTCAAGTTATATCAAATGGATGTGAAAAGTGCTTTTTTAAATGGTTTTATTGTTGAGGATGTTTTTGTAGAACAACCACCTGGTTTCTCAAATCCTCATTTTCCAAATCATGTTTTTAAACTTTCTAAAGCTTTATATGGTTTAAAACAAGCTCCAAGAGCTTGGTATGAAAGACTTTCAAACTTTCTTATTTCAAAAGGATTTACAAAAGGAACAGTTGATCCCACTCTATTTATAAAAAGGATTTCAAAAGATGTTTTAATAGTTCAAATCTATGTTGATGATATTATTTTTGGATCTTCTAAAAATTCTTTATGTACTGATTTTTCAAAGGTTATGCAAAATGAGTTTGAAATGAGCTTAATGGAAGAGCTCAAGTACTTTCTTGGATTTCAAATCTTTCAAACTAAAAATGGTATTATTTTAAATCAAAGTAAATATACTAAGGATTTATTAAAACGTTTTGGTTTGGATAGTATTAAGGAAAGTGGTATACCCATGAGTACTACCTGCAAATTGGATGTTGATGAAACTGGGAAACCAGTTGATCAAACCAATTACAGAGGTATGATTGGAAGCTTACTTTATCTTACCGCTAGTCGACCAGATATTATGTTTAGTGTGTGTATGTGTGCTAGATTTCAAGCTAATCCTAAAGAATCACATTGTTGGATTGGTGTTGCCCGATCCGGTTGGGCCGAATGCTTGTGGCCCGCAACTTTCGCGGGTCGAGCTGACCGACCGACACCGACAGGCACTGTAGCGGTGCGGACTTCGGGGTCAACTTTACTGTAGCGCTTTTGACAAAGCCAGCCGCCGTTCACTGTAGCGACGCGGACCACTTTTTGAATAGTGATCGTCTTCTCCATCTGTTTTATAGCCCATTTCGGGCTAGGGTTTTGTTGTTGGAAAATCCTCTGTAATTGCTCCCGAATCATAGTGAAAATCTGCCTCTCCCGTGGACGTAGGGATTTTTCCCGAACCACGTAAATCGCCGTGTTCCTTGTTGCTTTTCTTTCTTTCGTTTTCTCGGTTTCTGTCGTTCTGTCTCCCGGTGATTCCGCAACATCACACTTACTGGCTGTTAAAAGGATTTTTAAATATCTTAAGTATACTGTAAATTTAGGTTTGTTTTATCCAAAAGGACAATCATTTGATCTAACCAGTTATTCAGATGCTGACTTTGCTGGATGTAAGTTAGATAGGAAGAGCACATCAGGAACATGTCATTTACTTGGAAAGTCCCTAGTATCATGGTGTAGTAAGAAACAGAACTCAGTTGCATTGTCTACTGCTGAAGCAGAATATATAGCTGCTGGTAGTTGTTGTGCACAGATTCTGTGGTTGAAACACACTTTATTGGACTATGGATTTGTTTTTAAACATGTCTCAATTAACTGTGACAACACCAGTGCAATCAACATATCTAAGAACCCTGTGTCTTACTCTAGGACTAAGCACATTGATGTCATACATCACTTTCTAAGAGATCATTATCTGAAAGGTGATATTTCTCTAGAATTTATTAGTTCTGAACATCAATTAGCTGATATCTTTACAAAACCTTTATGCTCTGAAAGAATGAATTTTATTAAACAAGAATTGTGTATGATCGATCAGTGAAACCGATCTGTCAAACCGTTTTTTTTTTTACCTTTTGTTATGTCGTCATTATTTAATTAATTACTTTTATCCTTATGGGAACCCTAAATGATAAAATAAATGATACGCGGCTATTTCTATTCCCCAAACCATCGACCTTTCATTTCCCGCCGAACCTTTTACATTCTCTTCTCTTCTACTTCGGACCTTCAAACTTCTACACTTCCCCAGAATCTTCAAATGGCTAAACAAAAGAGACCAAGCAAAGGATCAGACAGTCCTGTACCTCTGAAGCGTGCTTGACGCGAATCGAGTAGTGCTACTCAAAAATCAGTGAATCCGAACTTGGAAACTCGGATTGTTGCTGTAGAGAAGGAAGTCAGCTCTGTCTGGTTGTTAACAAGTAAGTCGCTGTTGTTGCAAGTATTAGAATCGCAAGGATGGTTAGCCTGGTTCTCAGATAACACTCGTATAAGCTACCCGAAGTTGGTACATGAGTTTTATTTGAATTTGCAAGTTACTTTAGATGGTGCGGAGGCTGCTAGAATGTCGTCTGTAGTAAAAGGAAGGAAAATATCCTTTTCATCTAAGCAATGGGCTGAGTGTCTGAATGTACCCCATGAGGGTCGGTATGAGGATTATGCTGGAAATATTCCTCCAACAACTGATTACTTCTCTTATGAGCTAGCTTTAGAGCTTTTGACTGGAAACAGAGAGTCAAGGAGAATCACAGCTTCAGAGTTGGATGGAGAATGTAGACTTCTCTTTAAGTTTATTCAGCACCAAATTTGTCCTAGGAAAGGAGATTTTGCTGCTGTTAAATTCCAAGACGTTTTTCTATTGTTTCTACTGAAAACCAATGAGAAGATCAATCTGTGTAGATATGTGATGGTGCACATAGCTGGAATGGTGAAACTGTCTAAGAAAGCCACTGCCCTATTTTATTCCAAGATGATCTCTGTTATGTTAATGAATCTGGAATGTGTGGATGAAGCTGATGAGGTTGCTGAATCTGATGGTGCTTTTTGTCTTAACAAGGAAATTTGTAAAAGGATGAAGATAAATTGGAATCCATGGAAAAGATGTTGGGTTGCTGATGAAGACAAGCTGTATGAAGTCTACAATCCCACTGACCATGAAAAGAGGCCGAAGGGTTTGAGAGACCCTGGTTTGAAATCAGATGAGGAACCGGCTTACTCTGATGATGAGGAAGAAGAAGAAAGGAATGAGGCCATCAAAGGACAAGGGCTGGAAGAAGCTGAGACTGAAGACGAAAGTATGTCACCTCCTGATGATAGGAGTGATCCTGATACTGTGAGCCCTAAGAAAAGAATAGATTTCGGTCCTGCCAGTCCACCTTTGGCCTTACCTGAACCAGAACCAATTCTTGGTGATGAAGAAGATACTGACACTGAAGTATCTGACAGTGAAGTTTCTGAGAAGAGTGATAATGATGATGGTGATGATAATGATGATGGTGATGATGATGTTGATGATGATGAAGCTAATGATGATGGTGATAACCAAATTGTAAATTGTCTTGCTGAACCTTCAATGGGACCACATCAAAGTGTTGATATTGCTGATGGTGATAACCAACCAATGGATGATCTTGTTGAACCTCCATGTGAATCACATCAATCTGTGCAAGAAACAAATAACAATGGAAAGAAAGTTTCGCCAGAACTCAGTGGAACAGCAAGTTATGACAAACCGAAATATACCCTGTGTGCTGCTGTCTGGGATGATTATCCTGGTTTTGCTGTGTTGGGTTTAGATTATTCTGAAGACGAAGAGGAGACATCAGAATCTGCTACAGTTGAGAAGCAAAGCCAACCAGTTGAGACGAGGTCTGCTCCTGTTGTTAATCCTGCAGATGTTCATCTACCTAGTTCTGCTATCTCTCAGACAGATCTTGATAAGTTCAAGACTGAATTGCTTGTTGCAGTGAGAGATACAGTCAGAAAAGAAATTTTCACTGCTCTTACTCACGTATCTCTAAAAGTTTCTGAAGGTTCTTTGGAAGCCTTCTCAACCCAAGTATCAGATATTCTTAAACCAGACCTGGCCAATACTGGTGAGTTTATTGGCAAGCACATAGCCTCTTTAAATCAGACTCTGAAGGATCTACAAACTGGCTTAGTTTCTTTATCAAATGAATTTAGATCAACCATCTCTGGTATGATGGAAGTGTTGAGGAATCTGATTGAACATCTAAACAAGTCAGATCTGAGAAGATTGAAAGCTAAGATAACTCAAATAATTAGTCAAGCCAGTACTGCCAAAGTAACCAAAATCACTACTTATGAGCTGGAGGCTCTAAGAGAGTTTGTGCATGCTGAATTAGCAGCTGTTAGACAAGTTCTTGATTTGGACTCTTTGAGGAAAATGAAGGAGCAATGTGATCACAGTCATAACATGGCAACAGTATATTCAACAGATGCCAAAAAGGCTCTGAAAGAGATCAAGAAAAAGGTTGATCATTACTTTTCAGAGATTTATACAAAGCATGAGATGGCTGCAAATTTCAAGGTCTTGGTAGAGAATCTGAAACTACCATCAATCACTCAAGCTTTCAAGGCTCAAGTTCGTCAGTTGCAAGATTTTACTCCTACCTTGGCACAGTTCATGGAGAATAAGGATGATTTTGAGAAAGCTATGCAGTATGGTGCAGAAGTTATTCAGGACTTCATCAATCTTCTGAAGCCTTATCTGAATGCACAAGCCACTGCCATTGTGCTTCCTACTGCTGACCCTCTCAGTGTCTCTACTGTTGCTCCAAATCAGCTCTCTGTTGCTCAAGCTCTATCTCAACTACGGCCCGTTCCTCAGACATCTTCTCAACCAGCTACTGCTACTCAACGACAGATCTCTGTGGCACCCTCTCCTCCACCTTCCAGAGTCATCTTACCACCTCTTCAGATTCGACCAGTTGATCCTGCCTCCAAACCTTCCAACTTACCAACCATTGATCCTAAAGACAAAGGCAAAGCCCCTTTGTATCCCCAGAAATAGTTGTGTATTGTTTTTGATAGGGTGAACACTGTACTGATTGTATTTCGATGTTCTTTCTAAACTCTTTTCTATTTCTCTATTCTTTGTGTTTACTTCTTTTACTATCTTATTTCTATGTTTTCCCTCCTTTTTGATTATCACAAAGGGGGAGATTTATATCTGAGGAGAAAAATACTCTGGCAGAGGCTATTATGGCATGAAATGCTCTGTTTATATAAATATACAAAGGCATAATTTCAGGGAGAGATTATCATTTATCTCTATGATTTTATATCTATAGGGGAGGAACATATTATGGCATGGGATGCAATGTTTGCATCAATATATCAAGGCATAAATTCAGGGGGAGATTTATATCTCATTGTGTTTATTCTTATTATTATGCCTTGTCGCTGTTATTGATAATATATTATTTTTATTGATAACTCAGATTTGTGATTATCAAAAAAAGGGAGATTGTTAAGCCCTCTGGAAGATTGTTGAATTCTTCCTATGTTTGATGTTTTAATAATCACAAATCATTGCTACTTAATCCGGTTGGATTCTTTTATATACTTAATCACAATCTTGTAGTAAATCTGTTTATATTTGTTGGATCATGTTTATCTATGCTTTTATTGATTTACAAGTATTCTGGAAGTCTTCTGGATCAAACAGACACCTTGAGAACGGTCGCACCGATCCATATCAAAGAAGAACGGTCGCACCGATCCATATCAAAGAAGAACGGTCGCACCGATCCATATCAAAGAAGAACGGTCGCACCGATCCATATCAAAGAAGAACGGTCGCACCGATCCATATCAAAGAAGAACGGTCGCACCGATGCTGAACAAATGTCTCACCGATCATAACTCACCGATGCTGATCAAATGTCTCACCGATCATGACTCACCGATGCTGAACAAATGTCTCACCGATCATGACTCACCGATGCTGAACAAATGTCTCACCGATCATGACTCACCGATGCTGATCAAATGTCTCACCGATCATGACTCACCGATGCTGAACAAATGTCTCACCGATCATGACTCTCACCGATGTTGATCAAATGACACACCGATGCTGATCAAATGACACACTGATGCTGATCAAATGACACACCGATGCTGATCAAATGACACACTGATGTCCAGCCACCGATGCTGATGCTAATGACCTACCGATCACTTGACTCATCAACAGTCATAAACAACTGTTTGAATTTCATTATCTTTATCTTTATTTAATCTAACCAACGGTCATATTAGGTATACTTTAATGCACTGACATTTATTTAATAAAAGTTGTTGGATGTCAAGGAACCGTACCTCGTACCTGTAAAAAGTAAATCATCTTTTGCCGGAGCTCGTGCTTTTAAATAAAGGGAGCATGTGCTACTGTGAAGTGGACAAGAGTGTAACAAAGCAAAAAAGGGTGAAGCCAAAAAGGAAACAAGCGACATAGAAGTGAAGGAAACACAAAAGAGCTCAAGAGACATATCAAGAAGATCACACAGAAGCTCATACACACTCAAGCTTACTCAAGAAGAGTTATGTGCATCCACGAGGACACTGAAGATCTTCATCAACTACATTTCACTGTCTATGAACTTGAAGCATACGACACTCTGTTTCTCAAACAAAAACCAGAAGAGAACTCAGAACCACTTCAGATCAAACTCAAGGAGTTCAAAGCTTCACTGCAATCACTAGAGCCATTTCAAAACTCTACATCTCTGCTCTTTGATTCATAATTTTTACATAACGAGCAGTGTGTGTTATCTGCTACATTTAACACACACACTGTCTCCTGTACTTTAACTGGAGGATCTGTAAATCCTCAGCAAAACTCTTTTCATATTCTTTTCCCACTGTGGATAGTGGTAGAGGTCGTGTGTGACCTGGACAGCTGGTTGCTGTTGTTTCGTTTCCCACGGATAACAGTGGTAGAGGTCTTGGACCTGGACAGTTGTAAACTGTTGAACCCCGATCCAGGGTGTGGATCATCTTTTATATAAACTTTTGAGAGGACTAAGTATCGGCTTGAGACTGAACCTCTTGGTTATATCTGCTGTGCTATTTCTCTCAAATTTTTTATTCCGCTGCTAGTTACTTTAAAGTCAAAACTGTTTTAAAGTCACTTTGATAATTAAACTCCTAAGTGTTTATATTATTTGTAAATCAGTAAGTTAGTTTCAAAAGTTAATCAACTCTCCTGTTTTGATTAACTGGGAAATAATCAATCCCTTGAGAATCCAACAGAACCTTTACTTTGATATAAATTCACTACAGTTTAATTCTGTGTTTTATTTGGGGGATTTTAAGACAAAGTTTTTTAAACAGAAATTTTAATTGGAACTCAATTCACCCCCTCTTGAGTATCCACTCCGACCAACACTGCGTATCCATTTTCATGCAACCTAGCAAGCAGAACAGATAAAGTAAAAAGCGAAATCTCACCTTTGCACAGATAAATCTACAATTTTTAATACCATTAATGTCAGCATTCCTATGAGCATCCGAAACGGCAGACACATTCATTTCAATGCCAACCACCTGGCAAACATAGACAAACAGTCAGGAAGACATGAAAAGAACGCTTTCATCATCACAAGTATACAAATTAAATGGATATTATACAAACAAGCCACTTCTTAACATGAACTTTAATAAGCCCAAAGAACCTACTGAACTTTTATCCTTACATAAAAAAATAAAATAAGACGGTGTCAACAGCTATTTACCATACCAACACGATGTGCTAGAGTAAGGCCGATTGTTCCGGTTCCACAGCAAATATCAAACAACAATGTGCTAGAAGATAAATTAGCCCAGTCACCAGCCAGGGAATATAGCTTCTCTGCAGCAAGGGTATTGACCTAGAAATTTTATGAGGCTTAATAAAGACCCTATCTCATCAGTGAAAAGGGGCAAGGACAAGCACCTGGAAGAAAGCTGTAGGGGATATACAAAACCGAAGATTGTTTATGTAATCATGAATTCTTGCTTCAGCAGCATGATTAGGCATTTCACCTTCAGGCGAAGGCATTGAAGCATGATTAGGCATTTCACCTTCGGGTGAAGGCATTGTTAATGGGCGCAATGGAGCATCAGCAGGAGCCACATTTGATATTCCTTTGTGATCCTGCACCCCCAAAGAGAATAAATGAATAAAATGACCACTTCATCGCATTAAATAAATTGTGAAAGTACCTGAACAATCAAGGCTTTCAGAGGCAGAGGAGGATTCTCAATAACACCTGTGAAAAATGCTTGAACCATCTTCTCAAATTCGCTAGTTATCTGTTCATCATCAAAGCCCACAGAACAAACCTATCCAACAACAAAAAATAGCAGGCATGAGTTTGGAGGAAGCTTTCAGCCGCTAATTTCTCAAGTTAGATGTAAATCATCCAACAAATTACAGTCTTTATTCAT
Organism: Viscum album; assembly: GCA_963277665.1. Taxonomy (NCBI): domain Eukaryota; kingdom Viridiplantae; phylum Streptophyta; class Magnoliopsida; order Santalales; family Viscaceae; genus Viscum; species Viscum album. The sequence continues at coordinate 1,228,006,487 of OY728162.1, forward strand.
TTGAATAAATAAAACTCACTCTGCCAATGAAAAAACAGCTCTTTCACTAATCTTTAATACAAACCTGAACCATTAGCATGATCTCTGAAATATCTACCACTGAATTTTCAACCTCAGCAGCCGCCCCAGGTGCCCTTCCTTCACGAACCTAATCAAAATGGTGATAAAGGTACACCTTTAATAACAAATAGTGTGTTTTAGATACAATTTAACATGTTATCATAAAGATAGATAACCGTGATGGACTAGCACTCACGGTTAATTGACGCCAAAATCCAGTATTATTAAACCGGTTCCAAATGGGTAAGCTTGAATGCTGTAAGAATTTCTGAAAAACTGAAGCATACTTGCAAGCAATTACAGAAACATTAGGACAGTCCAGAGGTTCTTCCACAGCTGTGACTCCCTCCCTGGAGAAAAAAGCGAGAAACCATTTTTCGGGCAAACAAAACTCAATGTGAAGAAGCATTTGCAAAACACTAGTTGGATAAATTTACCTAAAATTTCCAAGCATAAACCCTACAGTTGGTTTTCCCTGTACAGAGTATCCAACTGAAAACTCACACTTGTTACGGTATCCATTTACAAGAGGTGATTTTAGTATACCTTCCAGTCTGCATGGAAGACCACCTGCAGCATGATGAAGAAACAACAATTTATGCTCGGTCAGAAATGACATTTGAGTAAAACTGATTTATGTATTGCCATCAACACACGCACGCACAAAAAAGACAATAAACAATTTTTTGAAACCATGGTAAATTTCGATGGATTCAGCAAGCAAAATTCTTACTCAAATAAAACTAAGATACCAAAAGCACAAATCTGATTTTTTATTTTTTAGCCCCTAGATAATGTAAGAACGCACCAATTTCTCTAGATCGGAGGATCCAGTCTGGAATTGGAACACCTTTTGGACAAGCTTTGCGTGCATTTCTTGTCTACAGGGAAAGAGAGTGTTAGTAAGCCATAATTGCATTAAATAAATTACAAAACAGATTGTCCAGACCAGTTTTTTAAGAATCTGATTAAGAGCATTCTTCTTGTGCTCCAACTGGTCAGCATAGGGTAAATGAGCCAGAGGAGCAACCACATCACGGGCACTTCTGCCCCTAGAAACAGAGCCGTTAGGTGCTAAATCATCACCAAGTGTATCACCATTCTCAAATTCATTAGATGGTGTAGAGAGCCTTGCATTTTCACGTGTTAATGACTGTTCTGCATCTTGAGCACCACAAGCATTAATCTCATGCGCCCGAGGAACAGCATCTGCAACCTTCAAGTTATTGTTGCCAACAGGTTTTCCATCCAGCTCCTGTCACATTAAGACCTGAGAAAACTAGCAAGTGAATTCATTGAAATTGTTTACAGAAATCCACTTATACATGTGGAACATGTGATACCTCAGTTGCAGTTTTCAGTTGTTCCAAATTGTCAAAACTAACCACACCAACAGCCATGCCTTTCTTTTTTTTGGCAGATTTAAAGACAACCCCCTAAACAGTGAAGCAAAAGCACAAAGATAATTAGCATCACAATAAACAGCAATAATCTTCCTATATCTCATTGCCAAAATAAATTAGTAGAGCAGAAGACGCTATCAGCATTCATGGCTACTAATATAAATACAAAAACTCCAATGGAATATTAAAGAACAGCCCATCTTACCTGAAGTTTTTTTTATTGTTTTGTTTGTTTACTGAGACAGATAATTTTGTTCTTTATTTTGAAAGTGAACGGGGCCAATACAAGGAGAATAAGTAGGGATGCCAGATAGGATTTATTTTGAGTAGTGGCAAATTTTTAGAGACGGTGGATTATAGGAATCGTTGGAGATAGAGAGAAGTAAAGAGAGATTTCTATTGATTAACCGTACTCAGACAGCAGTAGTAGCGGCATACAAACCAAGAGAAAACAAAGAAGAAACTGAAGTAAAAAGGAAAAGAAGAGCTCCCAGGGCTGTGGCCCCCTTATGCCAAGGCAGTAGCCTCCGATCAGCCTTAGCTGAACCCAAATAATATCCAGACCAACCCCCACCTACTACCCCTGCCCTGTATTTATTTAACCCCAGCCCCTACCAACTGCCATAACAACTATACACAGCAATTACACAACGGCCCTTATTTAATATCCCCTATCCATCACTCCACAGCACACACTCTCACAGCCCCTCACACGACCCTCCATCCTATCATTCCCGCCTGCTGAAAAAAAACGCCTTGTCCTTAAGGTGGAGCAGCGGCGGTGTAGGATCTCAAGTCCAGCAGCTCCAAGTCCTCTGCACTGGCAGCAGTTCCAGAATTCGTCAAGTTTTCCAGAGCCTCCTGCTTCACTTCTATTTCTCTGAGTTTTTCCAATTCTGCAATTATCCTCTTCTGAGATTCCAGTTCTGCCATCCTTCTTGCGGCTTCGACCTGTCCAAGGCTGCTCCGGACCTATCTTGCTTTCTTGCAACCATAGTCACTGCTACTTCTTCTTCCAATCGAGCCCGTTCTATCCACCGTTCTACTTTCATGCATTGAAGTTTCATTGCCATCTGTTTTGCGGTGAGTACTTCCCTGCAAGCCATATTGTACACGTCCATGGTTTGCTTTGGTTCTAGCTTTAGCCTTCTCATTTCAGCTTCCACATCCTCCTCTACAGTATGCTCGGCCAAATGTTTCATGTGTTCCCAATGAATAAACTGGAAAACAGCCCTGACAAAAATTGCAACCTCAACGTCCCAGTAATCGGACCACTAGCTTGAACTGTTGTCGTAAGCAGACCCAACAGCAGTGGTAATGTAGGCGAACTGGCTGGATACAAGAAATGACCATGCACCTGATCTGTTCTGGCATATAAATTGAAAAAAGTTATAGGAGTTCCATCCTCTGGACTAGCTGGACAACAAGTTACATCAGCTCTGGAAATGTTAACCCAATCATCAAAAAGAGTCAACAGCAAAGGGTACACCCCAGTCTTCTGCTTGGCATCAATCCCATGTGAAGAACCGTCCATCTTAATGATTTTATCTAAACGCTCCAAAAGAAGGGACAAGCAATTCAGAAAAAACTTCTTAGTCGGTAAACCCCTACTGTTTGTCTCACCACGTTGCTCAATGTTGTCCATGTAAAATTGTGGACTTGTCAGCAAAGGATCTCCAATTTTAGAAGCATTACCCCTAAGCACATTCAGAACTCTCAGCGGAATTCCAGCTTGAAGGCCGAGCTCTGCAGTAACTAAAGCTGTTAAGGAAGAAAGTTCAGAGGGCGTAATAACCATCGGACAACCACAAACCAGAGCAGGAGCAACCTTCCGGGAAAACATAGCCAGGGAGTAGGTCCATGCTGTGATTGCAACACCACCACCAACAGGCTTTCCCAGTGCTTCTTTTATAGGTTTTCCTTGCTTCAACATCATTAGTTGTGTAAGATCTTCCAGGAGTGCAAACAGAAAATCATTCCATTTCCAAAAAACACTTGTACCGTTCAATAGCACCAGCGGCACAATAACATATGTAGAATGAGGAAACCCCCTTACTCTCAAGGTAAGGTGGGGGCCTACTTTTATAGAATGATACGGCGAAAGATACAAAGGAGTATTCCGATGTGGGACTCGGAAATACCCATAATAATAAAAAGAGGGTTTAACACTCTCCCTCAAGCTGGACATGCCCAGCTTGGACAACGAGTCCCACAAAAAAAGAATAATATGACACCACACAAGACCAAGACATACTCCCCCTCAAGCTGGGTGGCAGATGTGGTGGATCCCCAGCTTGGAACTGAGCGAGGCAAGGCGAGCACCAGGGAGGCCTTTGGTGAAGATGTCAGCAAGTTGGTCTGCCGTCGGAATGTGGCTAAAACTGACATGTTTGTGCTCCAGGTGGTGGCGAAGAAAGTGACAGTCCACCTCAATATGCTTCGTGCGTTCATGGAAGACGGGGTTCGAAGCAATTTTAGTGGCTGCCTGATTGTCACACCATATGTGAGCAGACGTCTGCTGAGGAAAGCCAAGCTCCTGGAGGAGTTGCCGAAACCAAAGGATCTCGGTAGTGACGGTGGCCATGGCACGGTACTCAGACTCAGCACTGGAGCGAGAGACGGCCGTCTGTTTCTTGCTGCGCCAAGAAATGAGGTTGCCTGCCAAGAAAATGGCAAACCCAGAGGTAGATTTCCGAGTGGCAAGGCAGTCAGCGTAATCAGCATCGCAAAAGGCCTCAATATGCTGATGAGGATGTTGGGAGTAGTGAATACCACGGGCAGGATCCCGTTTGATGTACTTGGCGATGCGGATGACAGCATCCCACTGAGATGTGGTCGGATGCTCCATAAATTGACTCACTTTGGCTACCGCACAGGAAATGTCGGGTCGAGTCATGGTGAGATAATTGAGTTTGTCCACCAATCGACGGTACCGCTCGGGATGTGGGTACAGTGCCGAGGAGGCATAAAGAGACCGTTCTCCAGGCCCGAGAGGAGTATCGACCGCAGTGGCCTGAGTCAGCCCAGCATCCTGCAATATATCCAATGCATACTTCCATTGGCAGAGGGAGACGGTGTCCGAGGAGTAGGAAACCTCGATGCCGAGGAAGTATGTGAGAGGACCAAGATCCTTAGTGTGGAAGTGCTGGTGAAGATGGGCCTTGAGATGGGTGATACCCACAGAGTCACTGCAGGTGATGACGATATCATCCACATAGACGACCAATAAGATGCAGCCATGTGGAGTCGTCCTGTAGAAGACAGTGTGGTCCTTCATACTGCGGGAAAGCCCAAAGTCGCTGACGACCGTGCTAAAGCGGCCGAACCAAGCACGGGGAGACTGCTTGAGGCCGTAAAGAGAGCGGCGTAGAAGGAAGACACGAGATTCAGCACCGGAGGCACAAAATCCGGGGGGGCTGCTGTAGATAGATTTCTTCCTCAAGGAAGCCATGGAGGAAGGCATTCTTGACATCCAATTGATGAAGAGGCCACTGATGATGGGCGACGAGAGAGATGAATAACCGGACAGAGGCCATCTTGGCAACCGGGGAGAAGGTATCAAAGTAGTCAACACCGTATGTCTGAGTAAAGCCTTTGGCCACAAGGCGGGCTTTGAGGCGATGGAGAGTGCCATCGGGATTCAGCCTGACGGTGTAAATCCATTTGTTGCCCACTGCCTGTTTGCCTGCTGGAAGGGGGACAAGATCCCAAGTATGGTTTTCCTCCAGAGCCTGCAACTCATCCCGCATTGCTGCTAGCCACCTGGGGTGAGATTTGGCTTCACCAACCGTGCGAGGTATAGAAACTGTCTCCAGAGCGGACAAACCCCTGTATGAAGATGCAAATAGAGGAGTACTCTGGCAGGAGCGAGTACCTTTCCGTAGAGCAATGGGCAAGTCCTCGGGTGGCGGAGCAGGAGCAGCGGACGAAGCGGGAGCATCAGTGTCACTGGCTGGAACGGGGGATACAGTCGAAGGATGGCGGGAGTAGACCTGACCAAAATGGGTGTCAACAGGGGTTGACGCCGGTGGAGGATGGATGAGGAGAGGAGGCAAATCCGGAAGAGGATGGATGATGAGGGGAAGACAGTCATCAATGGCAGAGTCAGGAGGAGGAGAGTGAAAGGAGAACGGAGAACTCTCAACAAAGGAGACATCCGCTGAGATGACATACCGGCGAAGGTCCGGGGAGAAGCAGCGGTATCCGCGCTGAGTGCGGGAATAACCAAGGAATATGCAGCGGAGAGATTTGGGAGAGAGTTTGGTGCGGCCAGGGCGAGTGTCACGAACATAACACAAGCAGCCAAACACTCGAAGAGGGAGGGAATGAAGAGGGAGGGAATGAAGAGGGAGAGTGGGGAAAAGAGCCCGAAAGGAAGTCTCCCCCTTAAGGATAGAAGAAGGAAGGCGATTGATGAGGTAGGTAGCAGTGAGAATGGCATTTCCCCAAAAGAGCAGAGGCACCTGTCGGTGGAAGATGAGGGCACGAGCAGTCTCCAGAATATGTCTGTGTTTCCGCTCGGCCACGCCGTTCTGCTGGGGTGTATCAGGACAGGAGGTCTGATGAAGGATGTCATTCGTCTGGAGAAACTGCCGAAAAGAAGTGGAGAGATACTCGCGCCCATTATCCGAGCGGAGACATTTGACAGAGATGGAAAAACGGTTCTGAATCTCATTAAAAAAAGTTTGGAAGGTGGAAAACACTTCGGAGCGTTCACGAAGAAGGTAAAGCCACGTCATTCGCGAATAGTCATCAATGAAGGATATATAGTATTTATATCCCAAGTGACTCGGAATGGTACACGGGCCCCAAACATCTGAATGAACCAGATCAAAGGGGTGGGAGGCCCGTGTATCCGTGCGAGGAATGTAGGACGAGCGATGATGTTTCGCAAAAGAACAGGACTCACAATGAAAAGTAGGAGTCCGACTGAAGTCTGGAAACATCTGATGAATGGTGGATGCAGGCGGGTGTCCTAATCGGGAATGAAGATCAAGTGCCCGAGAAGAGGTAGACGTGCAAGCAATGGGTGTTGGGCCCTCGAACATGTAGACCCCGTCTCGAAGCCGGCCTCGACCAAGTTCCTGGTTCATAGTCTGCTCCTGAAACACAACACCAGAAGAGGTAAATATGGCCGCACAGTTATAATCCTTAGTCAGTTTACTAATGGAAAGCAGATTAAAGGGATTGCGGGGCACATGTGCCACAGAGGGTAGGTGTATCGATGGAGTCAGGGAGCATGCGCCGAAGCCCGCTATGGGGATAGTGGACCCATCAGCGACGGTGATGGCTGAAGAACTGGCATATGGGCAGTAAGATGTCAGCAGACCAACATCACCGGTGAGGTGGTCGGAGGCACCTGAGTCCAGCAGCCATGCAGGGGAGCAATGGCTGATAAGGGCAGTGGGGCGAACAGTACGGGCCAGAGAAGCCAAGGAGGGACCGGGTCGGACAGAGGCCGGAGGATCGTGAGGCCGCCTGAGGTCGGCCATAGAAAGGGCCAGAGACGGGGAAAGAGAGGCGACAGTCGAGGACGCGGCCTGGACCGCGGGCTGTCCCTGCCGCAGGTGCTGAGATGGCCGTCCATGCAGGACCCAACATCGGGCGATCAGGTGGCCAAACTTGCCACAATGTGGAAGGAAGGGACGTGGACGACTGGACGCACGACCACGTCCCGAGGATTATGCCATGGAAGCGACGGGTAGCTGATGCAGCGGGCTGGTGGGATGATCTTGCGCAGGACGTGCGCGTGCAGAAAGGGCCGCCGGAACGAGAGCGCGCTGCCGGGACGAGGGCGCGTTGCCGGGAGAGGCTGCCGGGGCGAAACTGGGGGCGCCAGGACTAGGGTGCCGGGACGAGGGCGCGCGGCCGGGAAGTGGTGAACCGCACCTGGACAGAGGGCTGCGGGAGGGAAATAACGTCGGGAGAGAGGGCCGCTGGGTGAGGGGAGCCGCGGGGCGAGAGCAGCCAGAGCGCGCGGGAGGCGCGGGAGTAGCGGGAGGCGCCGGGCGAGGGTGGCCGGGAGGCGCGGGAGCAGCGGGAGGCGGGGCGCGGGGAGCCGCGTGAGGGCGACGCGGGGAGCCTGGACGCCGGGGAGCCGGGAGCCGCGCCAGGCAGAAAGGCCGTCGGGGAGCCGCGCCAGGCAGGAAGGCGACGCGGGGAGCCGTGCCAGGCAGGAGGGCCGCCGGGGAGCCGGGAGCCGGGAGAGACGCCAGGCAGGAGGGCCACCGGGGAGAACCCTAGCCGGGGAGAACCCTAGTCGGGAAGGAGGGGAGAGGCGGGGCCGGACAGAACCGGGAATCCGCAGTGAGGGAGGGTCGGGACTAATCACCCTCTGATACCATGTAGAATGAGGAAACCCCCTTACTCTCAAGGTAAGGTGGGGGCCTACTTTTATAGAATGATACGGCGAAAGATACAAAGGAGTATTCCGATGTGGGACTCGGAAATACCCATAATAATAAAAAGAGGGTTTAACAACATACAATCTGCTAAACCCCGTTTTAGTATAAAGGGTATTTCTGAGTCCCACATCGGAATACTCCACCATGTAATCTATTTTACCTATCTATAAAAGAATATCTCCGCCTCACTTTGAGGTAAGGAGAATTCGCCTCTACATGGTATCAGAGGGGGAAAACCCCAATAATTTTTTCGTTGCCCTCCTTCCTCCCGGAGAACCCCTCCAGCGGGCGCTTCCTACCCCGCCTTCCCAGAGTCGTCCCGACTCCATCCGGCCCAGCCCTCCCTGCGGATTCCCGACTCTGTCCGGCCCCACCCTCCCTTTCGGTCGCCCGCGGCCCTCCCTCTGCGCGCTCCACCCTCCAGGCGGCCCTTCGTCCTTCCCGACAGAGCCCTCCTGCCCAAGGACCACCATCCAGCCTGAGCGGCTCCTTCCCGACAGATCCCTCCCTATTGCAGCTTCCCGACTTCGCACGACCCCACCCTCCCTTCGGCCTCCCAGCGTCGCCCGGCAACGCCCTCCCGCGGCACATCTTTTCCCGTCGCGGCTCTCAGCTCCCCGCCTTCCTTCCCGTCACGCCTCCCTGCGCAGCGGCAGCTCCTTTCTGGGACATGACTCCGTAGGCTCCCCCTCCCGTCGCACTCCCGTCGTTGGCTCCCTCGCTGAGCGTCACCCTCCCGCAGGCACCTCCCACAGGAACCTCCCGCGGCAGCACCTCCTGGCCGACGACTCCCATTCATACACGGCTCACCTGTTTGGGCTGCAGCCGCCAAATCCTGCACCGAAGCCTCCCTGCGCACCAGTCGTTGTGCCAAGTTCCGTTGCTCCTCCTACCGGCCTCTGCTCGTCGTCCCCTCATCACGCACCTCCCTGCGCGGCACAAACGACACTTCTTCAGCGGGTCTTCAGGCCCGCCTCCTCGGTCTCCCGACCCTCCCGCCCTCCTCAGCACTTCCGGCCACCACCTCCGATGCGGTCGCCCGCCCTCCAGCAGCTTCCCGACTTTGTCCGGCCCTGCCCCTCTTCAGCGTTTCCTAGCCCCCAGCCTCCGTCGCGGCTCCCGGCCTGGCCTACTTGCGGCTTCCTGGGGATCTGCCGGTCACCGCCCTCCTCGGCGCTTCCCGACCCACCTCATGCGCTAGCCACCGTCACCACAACAAATCCCACAGCACCGACGGCCCATTTCCAGCAGCCCGCTTTCCGCGCGGCGCCCACCGACTCCGGCACCACCTCCAGTCACCGGCGCTCCTGCAAGGACGCCCCCTCACCTCATTTTTCGTCCTTCCCGCACAACAGCCCCACGCTTCATCCCTCCGTCTGTGCGCCCGTCTGAGCAGTTGTCCCATGCTCCATCACCGGTCTCGAGTATCCGTTACAAATTAGCACTCACGTCAAAAGATACTGCGTTTATTCAATTTTATAGGGTTACTTTGCCCCCTTCCACTTCTCCAGCCACCATTGTTCAGACTGGTGGCCCTACCGCGGGTATCTCCCCCCAGCCGACAGCTTGGATGCATGACTCTGGTGCGTCTGAACATCTCACAGGGGATTCTGGTATGTTCACTGCGTATCATTCGCACACCGGTGCCTCTGAAATTATTGTTGCTAATGGAACAAAAATCCCTATTGTGGGCTTTGGCATATGCTCATTGACCTCGTCTATTCACTTGTGGCTTCCGTAGCTCATGTTCCTCACAGTTCATTTAATCTTATCTCCATCAGCAAACTCACCAAAGATTTAAACTGTGTTGCTACTTTAACATCTTCTGGTGTTGTTTTTCAGGATTTGACGACAAATCGGGAACGTGGTCGAGGTCATATTCAGAATGGGGTGTACATGTTTGATACTCCACCATCTCATGCTTGCTCATCAACCTCAACCCGTGCCCTTAACCTACATTCTCGCATTGGTCATCCATTGGCTTCCGTCCTATATAAGTTTTGCCCCCAATTCAGTCCCCACCTTTCCTTCCATTGTGAATCCTGCAAGTTTGTCAAACATCATCGGGTGACATATGTTCCTCGACTGGAACCGCGTGAAACGAATCCTTTCGACCTTGTTCATTCCGATGTATGGGGGTCCTTGCAGGGTACCTAGCCAGTCCGGGTGCAGGTATTATATATCATTTATTGATGACTGCTCGCGCATGACAAGGCTCTACCTCCTTCGTGATCGGTCTGAAATTTTTTCTACTTTTCAGACCTTTTATAATGAAATTCATACTCAATTCTCCACCTCCCTTAAATGTCTCCGCTCTGACAATGGACGCGAATATTTATCCACTTCCTTTCAAAAGTTTCTCAAGGATAAAGGCGTCATTTATCAGACATCCTGCCTCGATACACCTCAGCAGAATCGAGTGGCCGAGCGGAAACATCGTCATATTCTGAAGACTGCTCGTGCCCTCCTATCACATGAAGGTGCCTCTCCATTTTTTTTGTCCGATGTCATCTTAACAGCTACCTACCTCTTAAACTGTCTCCCTTCTTCTATCCTTGAGGGGAAGACTTCTTTTCGGACTCTGTTCTCCTCTCTCCCTCCTCACTCTCACTCCTTGTGTTTGGGTGCCTGTGTTATGTTCGGGACACTCATCCCAACCTCTCCAAACTCTCTCTCAAATCCCTCCATTGCATATTCCTCGGATATTCCCGCACTCATCGCGGATATTAGTGTTTTTCTCCCGACTTACGGCGATATATCATCTTTGTTGATGTGTCGTTTGTTGAGATCTCTCCTTACACTTTTCCCCCTCCTCATCTAGACATCATCATCGATGATTGTCTTCCTCTCATAATTCACCCACATCTGGTGCCCCCACTCTGTTGGTCAACGGTTTGGCACTGTCTACTCCCGCCGCCCGCCGGCTGTATCCCCCATCCAGGCTGAGGACACCATCGTGCCAGATTCGTCCGATGCTTCTACCCCGGCACCTGACGACTTGCTTATTGCACTTCGGAAAGGTACTCGTTTTTTCCAGAATACTTCTCTCTATACATCTTCATACAGAGGTCTTTCCGCTCTGGAGACGACATCTATTCCCCGCACAGTTGGTGCTGTCAAAACTCACCCGGGGTGGCTACGAGCGAAGCGGGATGAATTGCAAAGTCTGGAAGACAACCATTCTTGGAATCTGGTCCCCCTTCTGGCAGGCAAACAAGCAGTCGACATCAAATGGATTTATACTGTCTGTCCCAATGTCGATGGCACTCTCCATCACCTCAAAGCCCGACTTGTCGCGAAATGCTTTGCTCAGAAATATGGTATCGACTATTTTGATACCTTCACTCCAATTGCAAAGATGGCATCGGTCCGATTATCCATCTCTCTGGCTACTCATCATCATTGGCCCCTTCATCAACTGAATGTCAAGAATGTCTTTCTCCATAGCTTTCTTGAAGAAGAGGTGTATCTGCAACAACCCCAAGAATTTCGTGCCTCCAGAGCCGACTCTCATGTTTGTCGACTTTGTCGCTCTCTTTATGGCCTCAAGGAGTTTCCTCATGTTTGGTTTGACCGATTCAACACCATCGTGACCACCTTTGGGCTCTCACGAAGTATGAAGGACCACACCATCTTCTACCGTACGACGTCCACCGACTGCATCTTGTTGGTGGTGTATGTTGATGATATCATCGTCACTGGGAGCAACTCAACTGGAATCGCCCAACTAAAGGAACATCTTCACCACCACTTTCACACCAAAGATCTCGGCCCAATAACATACTTTCTTGGCATTAAGGTCTCTCGTTCTACGAACACCATCTTTCTCTACCAACAAAAAAATGTCTTGAACATCTTGCAAGATGTGGGTTTGACTCAGGCAACTGCCGCTGACACCCCTCTTGAGTCTGGGGAACGGTCTCTCTATGACAACATGAAACTCTTTTCTCACCCAGAGAGCTACCATCGTTTTGTGGGAAAACTAAATTATCTCACCATGTCCCGTCCCGACATTGTCTGCGTTAATGGCAAAGTGAGTCAATTCATGGAGCATCCGACCAAATCTCAGTGGGGGATGTTATCCTCCACATTGCCAAGTACATCAAGAAAGACTATGTTTGTGGTCTTCGGTACTCACATCACGATCATCTGGATGTTAAGGCTTTCTATGATGCTGACTATGTTGGTTGTCTTGCTTCCCAGAAGTCTAATTCTGGATTTGCCATTTTCTTGATAGGTAAACCTCATCTCTTGGCGCAATAAGAAGCAGAATGTCGTCTCCAGATCGAGTGCGGAGTCTGAATATCGTGTCATGGTCACGGTCACTACTGAGATCCTTTGGCTTCGTCATCACCTCCATGAGATTAGCTTTCCATCGCAGACGTCTGCTCATATCTGGTGTGACAATCAGGCAACCACGAATATTGCTTCTAATCCCATCTTCCATAAACGAACGAATCATCTTGAGCAGGACCATATCAGTTCGGTCACATACCGAAGGCCGATCAGCTTGCCGACATCTTCACCAAAAGCCTCCCGAGAGCTCGTCTGGACTCTCTCAGTACCAAACTGAGTATCCACAACATTAGTGACCCAACTTGAGGGGGAGTGTGTGGTCTTGTTCGATTTCGTCTTTCTTTTGTGGGACTCTTGGTCCAAGGTGGGCATTTCCAGCTTGAGGGGGAGTGTTAAACTCCGTTTTAGTATAAAGGGTATTTTCGATTCCAACATCGAAATACTCCACCGTGTAATCTATTTTACTCATCTATAAAAGAATGTCTCCGCCTCACCTTGAGGTAAAAAGAATTCACCTCTACACAACCGAAGGAAAATGTAGACCAAGTGCACTAGCTGCTTTTTCCACCAATATTAATCCCACAAGTGGAGGTGTGAAACCTCCAACATATATCAATACAAAAGCAGTCCCTCATCCATTAGAAGTTTCTGACAATAGTGAACACTGCAAGTTGGTCGAAGACCTGGTCACCCAATCACTGCTAGAGGGCAGAGCATCCTGAGGACTCTGCTTAGAACAAGCCCACGACATAAGCTTCGGCAACGGGGCATCTACAAATGCTAGAGGAATTCCCCCTTCGGACAACTTGTAACCTCTCGACACTGCTAATTTAAAACTCAGTCCAAGAATTTCTTTATCTCCATTCCGCCTGTCGATACTAGAATTGGGTTCGGTAATTCCCTCAGCTAGCCGAACCAGTTTGGAAACCCACTGCTGCTCCCTTCGATGTCGTTCCTGTCCGGTCTGAATTTGTTGCGCAACAAATGTCGTTGTCTGTTGTTGCATCCCCAAGAGTCATTTGTCATGAATCCTCAATATTTCTAGCTGCTGGAGAGTGTCTGCTGCATGCCTCTACTTGATCTGCTCCATTTCGGTGTCGCCACTATTTCTAGAAATTGTAGATGAGATACGTCCGCAGTTTGTGATTCGAATGAAACAAACGCACCGTGAGCTCATCCCAAGCTAGTGTATGTACTAGTCCGATCTTTGTTTGAAATAGCAATTTGGTTTCATACGGACATCTTTCTACAACAACCGCCTTTCTCTCAAGGTCTTTATCAGGTTGCATAGTCTGTCCCAGCCTTTCCTAACGATGGAGTCAATCACATGCTTCTGCTTCACTCTATGAGACTCGCGCTGCAGAGTCAGCCCAGTCACCTCGTGTATGGAACACGAAACTCTTGGTGCAGACTGCGGAGCAGAAGAGGAGGAAAAAGGCACACCACCTATTCCGCACGCTAAAACTCCCGCTTGATCCTGCTTCGGCTCCTGCTCCGCAAGCACAATCAGCAACGACACTCCAGGCAGTCGCGCGGTCTCTGCAGGCCGAACAATTGAACCAATGGTCGTTGGTGCAGACACACTCTGCTGCAACAGATTTCGCATCATAAGCTGCTTCGGTCAGGAAACCTCTTGCTTGGGGACGTCGTGCATGAATTTCGAAAATTCAGGAGCAGGCTGTTGAACATAAAGATCGTCAACAACTCTTGTTTGCTCCTGCACAGCTTGCGTCTCATACTGTTGTGTGGGTCTTGCTAGACGTTCTGACATGTCAATAAGAACTGACATTTGTACTCGCTGCTCAACTAGTTCCCGTACAGCTAGAGGAACTCTGGTACTCGTTTCCACGACAAACAAAGGTTTTAAAAGAAAAGGGAGATATAATTGAGCGGAATATTCATTAATGAAATATTAATCGTGACACGCTCAAAGTATCCTACATCACTGCGAACATATGTCGTCACGGTTTTTGTCAATACATCAAAATACACGACTTATAATACTCATTGATAATAATCTTAAAATTTAAGGATCGATACACATATTCACGGATAGGAACATCCAATGACACATCTAAATGTGGATTTCCTATTGACGGGTCTCATTCTCATCATATCCTACACTGCATATTACCAAGGGCGTCCAACACGAGAAGGTGCATCAAAGTTCTGAGTCTCCACCCATGATAGTTTGTATCATTTGTGTATCCTGAATGATTTCATCCAGCTATAGAACATATATTTAAGAATATATTATCATGATACTTCTGGGTTCTCATCATAGCGGGGAACTGCTAAAACCTTTCAGTGTGACAGTTACTTTTAGGACATTATCACATACTATGTTACGCAAAATAAAAATCATGATGTTATAAGAAATTTATTAATATTCAAAACAATAAATACAGATTATCATAAAGTACACATAAGTTGGTTCTAAGGCACCACCACCAACAGATTGTCACTTGCACTAGAGCCAACTACTAATAATCTTCGGTGTTAGGACCTGACCTCAGTTGCTCGGAGTCGGTGGTTTATTTTATTACATTGGCATATAAACAAGAAATATGCATCTCGAAGGACCGAGTAGTTTAGTAGTTTTAGAAACAAGATACATACATAAGTTCAACATTACAACTTGAAATGAAATACAGCATATAAATTTTATTGGAAACATCCACAACTCTAACTTTATCTCTGTGAGTCATTCATAATAAACTTCTTCATATCCTGAGAAAAATGAAACATAATAAAAGAGTGAGCTCAAATGCTGAGTAAAGATAAGAAATACAGCGGAAGATATCATAAATATAAACATTTGACATGATGAATAACTAAAAATAGACGCCTTTAAAAAATAAACTAAACATGAACATAATATGACAAAAATAAGAGCTGAATAAATAATGTCATAATAAAACATAATCATGGGTATTCTACTAGTCGAATAACCACATGAACTATCAATACTAGTTTCATAATGAAAGAATGCATAATGCGGGACATCATAATCATACCGTCAAGGCCTCATGCCAAGACCATAAATAACTATTTTATCAAGACCTTGTGCAAAGACTATAGTTTGTCTCATGAGACTTACCGATGCACTGAGGGGCTATAACGGGTCTCACCCGACACTTACTAAGTCCAATGCATTCCTCATATGAACGGAGATAAACATAAACAACATATACATTCATATTGAAACTAATATATGAAATGTAAATAATTTTCCGCGAACAGTAAGTATAAACACTAACCATTCGGAGCAAATTGATGAATGGTTTTAAGATAGCACATCTACAGTCAAACTAATCATAAACCATTCAATTAAATATGGTAGATGATATCATAAAATATTAATCCCAACAATACATAAGAATCAACAAAAGTGTTGAAATAAATGAAGATACTCTTATAAAATCATCGAGTAATTCTTGAGATAAATATTCTTTTACTTTGAAAAGAAAAGTTCTTTTGGAAAAATATTTGTATAAAACCAGAAGTGAAGTAAGATAGTATTTTCATAATAAAATGAGTGATTTTATAAAGATAATCGTTTCCAAAAACAGATTATACAGTGCCCTTGAAAATAGGTAAAAATTTGAGAAATTCCCTTGAATCGGGCTTATATTTCGGGAAGAATTTTTGAAATATCCTTTTAAAACATATAACTCCTCATAAATGAAAGTAGGATTCTGGTTGGTACACATATATAGAACATTCTCACAAAATATGAGTACATATGAGCAAATAAGAATTTAATTGAGATAAGTAGAGAATAAGAGTAACCCGAATGAAAATAGAGGTTCGGATAGAACTCTTACCTTAAGTCCGAAGGTGTTCCTCACTTGATCTTAATGACCCAAATAATCAAATTTAGGTTCATAAATTAATAAGTACAAAACCTCCTCTACATGTAATTGATTTATTATAACCTTATTAGGTTCATTCATTGCCTTTTGATGGGTTAAGAGATTCAATTTCATTGTTTGGGAGCATTTTCTTCCTTGATTTTCATGATCGATTTACTTATATTCATATACGGATAAACATGTTGAATGAGAATGGTTGTCCAGAATAGAAGTTTTATGTTATTAGTGAACAACCAGAAGATTACATGGTTATAAAATTCGTTTGGTTATTGTGAGTGAAGATTAATCATTATATAAAACTTTAATGACAATTGTTAGGGTTAATTGGCGGTTTTTGATCACAACGAACTCATTTTGATTTATAAATTAATATCATTTGTACAAATGGATTCCAGAACCTTACATAAGTTATAATACATATATTATAGTCTGGTTCAACCAGCAAAATGGTTTCATGACCAGAATTGAAGACGGTAATAGAAATTGAAAAATCATCGTCCTTAAAAGTGATAAATTAACACATCTCAGATGGTGTTTTCATTTCTAGTATAAAAGAAGGGGAAAGAAGAGATGATGAAGAATTCTTCCTTTATTATAACAACATTCCAGTACATGTAAGGTACTGGAGTCATCACAACATTAGGATGAAAGGAGGTGAGGAATGAAACAGAAAAGGAACTTGAAATAAAAGAAATGAAGAAAGGAATTTACCTCTTGAAGTAATCTTCTTTGAGAGCCTCTTTAGGGGAGAGGTTTTGGTCTTTTTATGAACGAGTGTTATGTGCCACCCGATTGCTCCTCGTATTTGTGTGTAATTCAATATTCCGAACCCGCCTACGGATTTTATTTGGATCAAAATTGAAGAGGAATATCGCTACAAGCAACAGGCAGTCTTCAAGTCGTGTACCAACTTTTGTTTGTCATGCAATAAACACGAACATTTGTGTTTGTCGGAAGCATCCAACTGTGGAAGGTCCTTTTGTTGATGAGCAGCGCTGCAAGCAGGATAATCAAAAAGATGTTTTGGTCTCAATTAAATCATCCAATGAAATTTTGGAGGAAGAAATTACTGTGATCCATAATGGAGATATTGATGCGTGTATCCTTGGAAGGTTCAACCCTTTGTCTGCTGGTCCTGCTATTCAGCCTAAAGTCAGTCTGGTTTCTGAAGCAGTTGCCAACCATTAGAGGAAGCTGGATAATGCTGAAGCAGAAATGTGGATTGATCAATGTCTAACTTCATGAGCCAATAGAGAAAGGAGTTGATTTGCGGGCTCATTCTGGAACCTCGGATGCCCAGGTGCAGGGGGATGTCCATGTCGAGCGGAGGACGGAGGCATACATTCACTTCTCTGAGCCGGAAGTCTCTGATATTCTTGCTGGGCTAGGGAGGGATCTTGAAGGAGGATCCTTACTCATGAGCATGCTCTATCTTTCACCTAGAGGAGCTATGATAGTTAACAGGATGGATGGTGTCGTTGCGGACATTGAGCATCAACTGAGGAAGGCTCCTTCGCCTGAACAACTGGAGGATGTGGTTGGTGTTGGATTGGTGTTGCCCGATCCGGTTGGGCCGAATGCTTGTGGCCCGCAACTGTCGCGGGCCGAATGCTTGTGGCCCGCAACTGTAGCAGTGCGGACTTCGAAGTCAACTCCACTGTAGCGCTTTTGACAAAGCTGGCCGTCGTTCACTGTAGCGACGCGGACTCACTTTTCGAACAGTGATCGTCTTCTCCATTGTTTTTTAGCCCACTTTCGGGCTAGGGTTGCTACTGAAAAATCCTCTGTAATTTTGTGCTCCCAAATAGTGAAAATTATGCCTCTCCCGTGGACGTAGGGATTATTCCCGAACCACGTAAATCGCTGTGTTCTTATTGCTTTTCGTTCTTTCGTTTTCTCGTTTTTGTCGTTGTGTCTTCCGACGATTCCGCAACAACTGGTATCAGAGGGTGAGTTCGGAATTCTCCAACGATGGCTCTGGATGAAGGCAAAGTGAAGATCGATCGCTTCGATGGAACTGATTTCAGTTTCTGGAGGATGCAGATCGAGGATTATCTTTATCAGAAAAAGATGCACTTGCCACTTCTGGGTGTGAAGCCAGCGGACATGGAGAAGTCGGAGTGGGAGCTACTGGATCGACAGGTTCTGGGTGTTGTGCGCCTGACGTTGGCCATAAACGTGGCGTTCAACATCAGAGAGGAGAAGACGACGGTGGACCTGATGAAAGCCCTCACAAATATGTACGAGAAGCCTTCTGCGGCAAACAAGGTGCATTTGATACAACGATTGTTCAACCTGAAAATGGTTGAAGGGAGACCTGTTGCAGATCATATCAACGAATTCAATACCATCATAAGTCAGTTGTCATCGGTGGACATTGATCTTGGTGATGAGGTATGTGCTCTGGTTTTACTATCTTTGTTACCAGAGAGTTGAGAAGCAACTGTAACAGTTGTGAGCAGCACTTCGGGGAATACGAAGATGGCTCTGAAAGATATACGGGACCTAATCCTTAGTGAGGATGTTCGAAGAAGAGAATCAGGCAGATTCTCTGGTTCTGCTTTGAACGTTGAAGGAAGAGGAAGGTACCCACAGCGGGACAATCGCAGAGGACGATCGAAATCAAGAGGAAAGAGCAGAGACAAGGCAAAGGGGCCTGGTCCTACCTGCTGGACATGCGGGAAGAAAGGACATGTCAAGAAGGAGTGCAGAGATAACCGGAAGGGACCTGAAACCAGTGGAGCAAACACTGCAGCTGAAGAAACTGATGGCGTGTTGCTGCTGAGCGTGGACAGCCCGATGGAGTCTTGGATTTTAGACTCTGGGGCGTCTTTCCATTCTACATCGGAGAAGGGTTTCCTGAACAATTTTGTTTCTAGAAATTTTGGCAAGGTGCATCTTGCTGATGACAAGCCCTTGCAGATTGTGGGTAAAGGAGATGCACGGATCAAGACCAACAGTGGGAATTTGCTGGTTCTGGAAAACGTGAGGTATATCCCTGGCTTGAGAAGAAACCTTATTTCTGTTGGACAACTTGATGATGCAGGGTTGAGTACCACATTCACTGGTGGTGCATGGAAGATCACCCGAGGAGCTATGGTCATAGCTCGGGGAGCAAAGAAACGCACCCTGTACAACATGACAGAAACTTTCATGGACATGGCTGCATCACTGGAAGCTGTCGGAGGTTCTCAACTGTGGCACTACAGACTCGGCCACATGAGTGAAAAGGGGATGAAGGTGCTGGCAACAAAAGGGTTGCTACCAGAGCTAAAGTCGGTGGAAGTAGGCTTATGTGAAAATTGCATCTTTGGAAAGCAGAAGAAGGTGTCCTTTGCAAAAGGAGGCAGAACACCGAAGACTGGAAAGCTGGACCTGGTGCATACAAATGTTTGGGGGCCTACACCAGTATCATCCCTCGGGGGGTCACAATATTATGTGACATTTATCGATGTCTCAACAAGGTATGGGTTTACTTTCTGAAGAATAAATCTGGTGTGTTTAAGATGTTTCAGAAGTGGAAAGTCATGGTGGAGAACGAGTCAGGAGCAAAGCTGAAATGTTTGAGGTCTGACAACGGTGGAGAGTATGGCAGTCAAGAGTTCAGGGAATTTTGTTCTGAAAATAGAATTCGGTGGGAGAAGACAATCCCAGGAACACCACAACAGAATGGTGTGGCAGATAGGATGAATAGGACACTGAATGAACGTGCCAGAAGCATGAGGCTGCATTCGGGGTTACCCAAGACCTTTTGGGCTAATGCAGTGAATATGGCAGCATATCTCATAAACAGGAGTCCCTCTGTGCCAATGGGAGAATGTCTACCCGAGGAACTCTGGTCTGGTAAGGTGGTAAGACTCACATTTACGAGTCTTTAGCAGTTTAGCATATGTTCATGTTGATGTTAATGCAAGGGACAAGCTTGATGCCAAGTCCAAAAAATGTTTCTTTATTGGCTATGGTGGTGAAGAGTTTGGGTATCGCTTTTGGGATGATCTCAACAGGATGGTCATCAGGAGCCAAAACGTGGTATTCAATGAAGGTGTCATGTACAAAGATCGCCATGCAGTTGAAGATGAAAATGGGAACATTGAATCAGAATACAAAGAGCAAGTGGAGCTTGAAGGTGTATCTGAGCATGAGACATCGGAACCGGTGGAACCTACTACTCCAGTGGAGCTGAGAAGATCAACAAGGGTGCGAAGGCCTGTGCAGACGTATTCACCATCTTTACTGTAACGACCCAAAGTTTCATTAATGGAAAATCCCTCTTGATCCAGTTAAATGTTTCTTTATGAAAAAAAAAATGTTTTTATAAGATGTCAACTTCTTTAGTTTTATGTTAAGATTTGTGACCGTTACTTTTATAGTCGTTGAACAGTGATCATCTGAGTAGTATAAATATAAGGCTTTAACGAAACCGTTTCTACTCAGACAAAGGAAGCGATGGCCTCATCCAGTAGAATTGCCCCTTACGAAGCCCATTTGTCGGAGCTCGGAAAAGAGGTGGCATCTTTGGGCTTTGCCCTTGACCAAGCCCAAGCTGAGCTTCATCAAGTCAAGCTCGAACGTGATCGTCTACGGGAAAAATGGAAGTTGATAGAGATTACCACTCGAGCGATGTTATCCGAGCAGCCCCAAGAGTCTGTCACCATCGCGCACCTTACACTTAGGTCTTATGCGGCTATTTTAAGGGGTTATGTAACAAATAAGTAGCACCATGTTCATGTACATTATTTTTTGTATATAATAATGAATATAATTTTTGATACATTGTAATTAGTTTTTAAAGTAAAAATGGTGTTTTTAGTTATTATTTAATTAAGAATTATATTTTATTGAATTAAAGGATTTTTGAATTAAATAATATTTTAATAAAATATTATTATTAATATTAAATTTATTTTTATTAAATATAAATGATCTTATAATTTTATGAATGCAATTAAAAATTTTTATTAAGGTTTGAAGGCCATTTCTGTCAAAACCCGTGAATTTTTTATAAATGTCGGTTTTTATTTTAAAAGTGAAAATTCACATATTTAGAAAATTATTTAGATAAAATAAATATTATTTTTGGAATCAGGACGTCGAAATTATCCAACGGTGAATTTTTCATAATTTTCTGAGACAGTCAAATTTTTGGGTAAAAATTAAATACCATTTAAATATATAATGTGTTTTATGACATCATAATGACCCAATGGTGATGTAATAAAATACCATAATCCTTATGTTCGGCCAATATGTGTTTTATCATTAAAATAATGAGGTTTTGGGTTTGTTTGACTTACTTTTCAAAGCATTAATGGAGCCCTCAAGACTTATTCAACACTTTGCCTTTTTAAATTAATTTCCATGGGAGTGTGACTCACCTCCACATAAGCAACCCTAATTTTTTAATAAGTTCGGACCTTGGACATGTAAAATAATTGTTTTCCTCTTTCTTTTTCCAGAAACCATGGGCAAATACCATGGGATGGTTTGTGGTTTGGATTATTTTAATATAAGGGGTCTCAAACCTAAATAATAAAGAATTCTCTCACCTTTCCTATATAAACCCACCCAAACTCCCACTTCCTCCTCACTCAAAGCCCTTGAAGTTCGTCCAACCTCTGCCCTACTCTCTCTAGAATCCTCTCAAGGTGCCCCAAGCTCCCAAGAAGCCTCTCACAAGCCTCTCTCTAGCCTTTGGAAGCACACTTCCAAGTAAGGGGTTTTCTTCCTTTCTCATTTTTTTGTCAATTTTCTTTAAGTTGTATTACCCTTTTTATTTCAATTATGAATGTTGGGGTATGGTTTCGCACCTCCCCCATACTGCCCTCTTATTGTTTGAATGATGGGAGAACCCTTTCTCTCTCATTAAATGCCTCCCATGTACACCCGTTACTATGCCGAAATTCCGAAAGGAACTTCTCTCTCTTCTTTTACATTCAAGCAATACTTTTGTATCATGAATCTAAATTCCATCTCTATTGTTGGGACATGTATATATATGATCTCCTTACTGTCCATTACATGTAAATATGATGAGGAACCCCTTTCTCTCTCATCAACCTTTTTTATGAATTCTTATGTCACGCCGTTACGCTGCCGAAATCGCACCGATTTTCTAAGCCAAATTCTTTGTGTAGTGAATACCATGCCCATTTCTCCATCAAGGGTATTCACCTTTATGCACATTTACATATTGATTATAAAGTTTCATGTATGAATTCCACATTCCTTTATCGTGGAAGAAATGATTATGTTTTATGAATCCATGTTTTATGATCCATGTGGCACACTTATGCATGAAATGAAATGTTTAAGAAGGGTGCGCCCTTTATAGCGCTCCAATGCATTGGGTAAAGTATAGTATCATGATACGTCATGTGCAATGAGTGTTGACTCATGCTAATTCAAGTGCAACGAGGGTTTACTCGTGCTTCAAGTGCAATGAGGGTTTACTCATGCTCCATGTGCAATGAGCCTTGGCTCATGCTAATTCAATGTTAAGTGTTGTTGCCACATTTCCATGTTATGATTATCATGCTTTATCATGCCTTTATGTTCATGTCTCTCTTATGCTCTATTGATATGCCTATTGCCTAACATGTGTTGTGCTCCTCATGTTAATTCATTGTGTACTCCCTTACTGGGCTTTATAGCTCACCCTTTTCTTATGCATGTCCTCAGGTTATCCCATGCAATGCTAAGTACGAAGGAATGTAGTGGTCATGTAAAGGAAGTTTTCAATAAGGATGTTGTATTTCAAGTTTAAAGTTTTTATGTAATGATCCTAAGCCCCAAAGACACTAAACCTCTCGATCTTCTTTGTTGTATCAAGTGAAGTTTTATGTAATAAAGCATGTTTAAGTTGTAATAAAAAGCAGGGTTGTCATATTTACACTATTTATTATTGACTGACGGTGGAGAACCAGAATGCTTTGAAGAAGCAATGAAGCTGAAGGAATCGAGCAAGTAGGAGTTGGCTATGAAGGAGGAGATTTCCTCATTGCATGATAACAACACTTGGGAGCTGACACCTCTGCTGAGAGGAAAGAAAGCATTGCAGAATAAGTGGGTCTACCGGGTCAAGGAAGAACATGATGAAAACAGGAGGTTCAAGGCAAGGCTAGTGGTGAAAGGCTTTCAACAGGAGGGAGTAGATTTCACTGAAATCTTCTCACCTGTAGTGAAGCTTACCACCATCCGGGTGGTTCTCAGCATTGTGGCGTCAGAAGACTTGCATCTTGAGCAGCTTGATGTCAAGACTGCTTTCCTTCATGGAGATCTGGAGGAGGACATCTACATGCAGCAGCCAGAGGGATATGTAGTGTCTGGAAAGGAAGACCTGGTGTGCAAACTCCAGAAGAGCTTATATGGACTGAAGCAGGCACCGAGGCAGTGGAACAAGAAGTTTGATTCATTTATGTCTAAAAATGAATATAAACGATGTGGCATGGATCAATGTTGCTACATCAAGTCTTTCAGTGATGAATACATTATACTGCTTTTGTATGTGGATGACATGCTCATTGCAAGATCATGTATGCAGAGGATTGATGACTTGAAAGGGCAGTTGGCTGAGGAGTTTGAAATGAAAGATCTTGGAGAAGCTGGCAAGATTTTGGGGATGAAGATCAAGAGAGACCGCACAGCTGGAACATTAATGTTGTCACAGGCTGATTACATTGGGAAGGTCTTGAGAAGATTTAGTATGATGGAAGCAAAGGCAGTCTCTATTCCCCTGACGAGCCATTTCAAACTATCAAAGGAGCAATCACCAATGATGGCAGAAGAGGTTGAGTACATGGCAAGAGTTCCATACGCATCAGCTGTTGGAAGCCTGATGTATGTCATGGTCTATACTCGACTTGACATTGATCATGCAGTGGGAGTTGTGAGCAGGTATATGGTTAACCCTGGAAAGCAACATTGGGAAGCTGGGAAGTGGATACTCAGGTATTTGAAGGGCAGCAAGGAGGTATCTCTGTGCTTTGGGAAAGGAAATTCATTGCAGGGGTATGTGGATGCTGACCTTGGAGGCAATGTCGACAGCAGGAGTACCACGGGTTATGTTTTTACCTGTGGAGGAACTGCGATAAGTTGGATATCACAATTGCAGAAGGTGGTGGCTTTATCCACCACAGAGGCAGAATACATTGTTGTAACAGAAGTTGGGAAAGAGATGGTTTGGCTGAAAAACTTCTTGGATGAATTGGGAAGTGAGAGGAGAATGTATTGCACTGTGACAGTCAGAGTGCTATACATCTTGCAAAGAACCCAGTGTTTCATGCCCGGACGAAGCACATTCAGTTGAAGTACCATTTCATCAGAGGTTTGATACAGGATGGGTTGCTGACTTTGCAGAAGATCTGTGGAACCAACAATCCGGCAGACATGTTGACAAAGCCTATGGTGATACAGAAGTTGAGGCACTATTGTGCCTCTGTTGGTCTCCACTGATGAACGGAGGATGAGAGGCAGAATGATGGAGGACCTGATGGGAGCACAAGAGGAAAACAGTTTGTATTTCATGAATCATAGCAGTGCAATGGATCGAAAGGGTCAAGAAGGATCTCAACATCATGAGTTTGAAGGGGAAGAAGATGAACAGGAAGATACTAATGTTATCTGTTGGAACCCATTTAAGTGTAAATGGGTGAGTCCCACATCGGACTTACCCGTCTTGTATATTGGTTTCCTATTCTATAAAAGAATATCCTCACCTCACATTGAGGTAAGGGGAATTCACCCATCTACATGGTATCAGAGGGAATTTTATCCCGAACCCTCCCTCCCTTGCGGATTCCCGGCGTCCTCCCGGCCCCGCCTCTCTCCCTACTGCCCTAGCCATTCCCGGCGGGCCTCCTCTCCTGTCCCGGCGCAGCCCTCTTGCCCAGCTCCTCTCCGGCGACCCTCTCTCCCCGGCGGCCCTCTCCCCGGCGGCCCTCTCTCTCCCCGACGCGGCCCGCGCCTCCTCCGTCGGCTCCTCCCTGCGGACTTCCTCCCCGACGACGCTCCCTCCTCGAGGCTCCCCGCGGCTCCCGACGCCCTCACCCGCGCGGCCCCCGTCCCGGCGACCCTCTCTCCCCAGCGACCCTCTCCCCGGCGGCCCTCTCTCTCCCCGACGCGGCCCGCGCCTCCTCCGTCGCACTCCTCCCTGCGGACTTCCTCCCCGACGGCGCGGCCCCTCCCGCTCGGGACTCTTCCGTCCGCGGCTCCTCCTGCGACCAACCCTCCGCCGCGGCTCCCTTCCCAGCGCCCCGGCCTCCTGCCCGACGCCCGCGCCCTAGCTTCAGCGCCCCCCCCCCTCCCGGCGCTCTTTCCTCCCGGCGGCCATCCTCCTCTACGCGCTCCCTCCAGCGGCCCTCCTCTGCGCGCTCGCGGCTCCCGGCTCTCGGCGGCTCGCCCCGACGTCCCGGCTCCCCGACTCCCAACTCGCCCCAGCGCCCGCTCCTCCTGCGCGCGAATCCCGTCGCCGCGACTCCCGACGCACCTCCTCCAGACGGCCTGCCTCTTCCCTGCCGGCTCCCGGTCGCGCAGCCCTACATCTCGTCGGCCTCTCGCCCGGCGCCCGCGCCCTAGCCCCTGCGCCTGCGCCCCTGCCAGGCCACTTCCCTTCCACCTGGCGACTTCCGGCCGCCAGGTCCAGCGCCCATCCCCCATGGACACCTCCTCCGTTCTTCCGTCCCTGATCACAGCCTCCTCACGGCTTGTTGATGACCGCCTGGATGCCACAAACTTCTCCGTCTGGCGGAAGACAGTCTTGATGTCCCTCCGCGGCATGGGACTTCATTCTCATCTTGAGAAACCCCCCCTTGCCCTCACTGACCCCAAATTCGATTCTTGGCAGCTGGCGGACAGCAAAATCTTCGCCTTACTGGTCAACTCCATGGACCGGTCCGTGAAGGATGTCACCAGGACTGCCAACACAGTCAAAGAGCTATGGGATTCCTTGATTGTAATGTTCTCCGAGACCAATAACTTGGCTCGGGTCTCGGATGTTCTACAGCGTCTCTCCCACATCCGCCAGCAGGACCGGACCTTTCCCAACTATTTCATGGAATGGAAGGGTCTCCGCGACGAGCTGCAAGAACTTTGGCCTATTCCTCAGACTCCGGCAGAGGCGCAGACTCAACGGGACCAGCTATGCCTCTTCAATCTCTTGAATGGGCTCGCACCGGACTACGCCACGACGGCTACTGAGATGCTTGTCAGCCCGTCTACACTGGATATCCAGCAGGTCTATCATCGCCTGCAGAAGGCTCATCGGGCCCTTGCCCCACCCGTTCCCATCCTGGATCACACTGCGCTCCTAGGCCGTGGTGGTGGCCGCCCTACCGGCCCACGAGGACGCGGCCGTGGAGATGGCCGACCTCGCCCCCTCTGCCAGCACTGCGGCAAACTCGGCCATCTGATAGCCCGCTGCTGGGTCCTACATGGTCGTCCCGATTCGCACCCCCAGCAGGGCCAGACTGCGATCCGCGATGCGTCATCACCTGCTGCTCTTTCCCCATCATTGGATCTTTCGCTGGCTGAGCTCCAGCTGATTCACGATCACCAGGCCACCACCATGCCGGGCTCTTCATCCGCTTCTCTTGCCCATTCCGGGGGTCCCACTGCTCTTCTCAGTCATCGCACCCCTGCATGGATGCTTGACTCAGGTGCGTCTGACCACCTCACCGGGGATGCAGGTATACTCTCCGACTACCGTCCTTATAGTGGATCCTCGGCCATCACTGTTGCCGATGGCTCCACTCTCCCCATCGCCGGCTTTGGCACCTGTTCCCTTTCCTCCTCCCTTCACCTCTCCTCGGTGGCTCATGTTCCCCGCAGTCCATTTCACCTACTTTCCATCAGCAAGCTAACCAAGGAGCTCAACTGCAATGTCATATTTACCTCGTCTTCTGTTGTGTTTCAGGAACGGACGACGAATCGGGAACTTGGTAGAGGCCAGCTTCAGGATGGGGTGTACATGTTCGATGGCCCGACTTCCATCGCCTGCGCGTCTGTCCCTGCTCGTGCCGCCGACCTCCATTCTCGGTTGGGCCACCCCTCCGCCACAGCACTTCATCAGCTCTTTCCCGATATTAGCCCCCGTTTATCTTTTCCTTGTGAGTCGTGTCGGTTTGCGAAACACCATCGCACATCCTATCCTCCTCGAGTTGACACACGGGCCGCCCAACCCTTTGATTTGGTGCATTCTGATGTATGGGGTCCCTGTGCCACCTCGAGTCAATCCGGCTATAAATATTACATTTCTTTCATCGATGATTATTCCCGTATGACATGGCTCTACCTTCTTCGAGATCGAACAGAGGTTCTCTCAACCTTTCAGACATTTTTTCAGGAAATCCAGACACAGTTTTCTATCCCTGTGAAATGTCTTCGATCTGACAATGAGCGAGAATACTTATCCACTCATTTTCAGCAGTTTATGAGGGCCCACGGCCTCATCCATCAGACCTCCTGTCCTGATACCCCTCAGCAAAATGGGGTGGCCGAGCGCAAACACCGACATATCTTGGAAACCGCTCGTGCCCTCCTCTTCCACCGCCAGGTACCTCTTCTCTTCTGGGGAGATGCCATCCTCACTGCTACTTACCTTCTCAATCGTCTTCCCTCCTCCATCCTTCAGGGGGAGACTCCTTTTCATACCTTGTTTCCCTCTCTCCCTCCTCACTCCCTTCCACTCCGCGTTTTCGGATGTCTCTGTTATGTCCGGGACACTCGCCCAAATCTCTCCAAACTATCACCCAAATCCCTTCACTGCATTTTTCTCAGTTATTCCCGCACTCAGCGCGGGTACCGATGCTTCTCTCCAGACCTCCGCCGGTATATCACCACTGCCGACGTATCGTTTGTTGAGAGCTCTCCGTTCACTCTCCCCTCTCCTCCTCCTGACACTACCATCGATGATTGCCTTCCGCTCATGGTTCACCCACCTCTGGTGTCTCCTCCGACCGGTCATCTCTTTGGACAGACCTACTCTCGTCGTTCTTCCGTTGTACCCCTCATCCCGGCCGAGGAAACCATTGTTCCCGCTTCGACTGATGTTCCTGACACAGCTCCCGGCGATGTACCGATTGCGCTCCGGAAAGGTACTCGATCCTGTCAGACTACTCCTCTCTTTGTATCTTCTTACAGGGGTCTGTCAGCTCTGGAGACCGTGTCGCTTCCTCGAACGATCGGTGAAGCCAAATCTCACCCCGGGTGGCTAGCCGCAATGCGGGATGAATTGCAGGCTCTGGATGCCAACCATACTTGGGATCTTGTTCCCCTTCCGGCAAACAAACAGGCGGTCGGCTGTAAATGGATCTTCACAATCCGTCTCAATCCTGATGGCTCTCTCTGTCGCCTCAAAGTCCGGCTTGTCGCCAAGGGCTTTGCTCAGACATATGGCGTCGACTACTTTGAGACCTACTCTCTCGTCGCCAAGATGGCCTCTGTCCGCCTCTTCCTCTCTCTGGCTGCTCATCACCACTGGTCGCTTCATCAACTCGACGTTAAGAATGCTTTTCTCCATGGCTCTCTTGACGAAGAAGTCTACCTGCAGCAGCCCCCTGGTTTCTCTGCCTCTGGTGCCGACTCCCAGGTCTGCCGTCTCTGGCGCTCCCTCTACGACCTCAAACAATCTCCTTGCGCCTGGTTTGGCCGCTTCAGCACTGTCGTCACCGCCTTTGGCCTCTCTCGGAGTATGAAAGATCACACCGTCTTCTTCCGTACGACGGCACACGGCTGTATCTTGCTTGTAGTGTATGTTGATGACATCATCATCACAGGGAGCGACTCCAGAGGCATCGCCAGCCTCAAGACGCATCTTCACCAGCACTTTCACACCAAAGATCTTGGTCCCCTCACCTACTTTCTTGGCATCGAGGTCTCCCGAACTACGAACATTATCTCTCTCTGCCAGCGCAAGTATGCTCTTGATATCTTGCAGGATGTCGGGTTGAGCACCGCCACCTCAGTTGACACTCCCCTGGAGCCTGGGGAACGCTCCCTTCATGCCGACTCGGACCTCTTTCCTCATCCCGAGAGCTATCGACGCTTGGTCGGTAAACTCAACTACCTCACCATGACGCGTCCCGACATTGCCTGTGTCGTTGGCAAAGTAAGCCAGTTCATGGAACATCCCACCTGCTCTCACTGGGATGTTGTCCTCCGCATTGCCAAGTACATCAAGAAAGACCCTGCACGTGGCCTTCGGTACTCACCTCATGCTCACCTGGATATTGAAGCTTTTTGTGATGCGGACTATGCCAGTTGTCTCGCTACCCGCAGGTCTACTTCGGGTTTCGCCGTATTCTTCGCCGGTAATCTCATCTCTTGGCGCAGCAAGAAGCAGACTGTGGTCTCCCGTTCGAGTGTCGAGGCCGAGTATCGCGCCATGGCCACTGTCACCACTGAGATCCTCTAGCTTCGTCATCTTCTCCAAGAGCTCGGTTTCCCAGCATCGGCTCCTGCTCATATCTGGTGTGACAATCAGGCCGCCACGAAGATTGCCTCGAATCCCGTCTTCCATGAACGGACGAAGCATATCGAGGTGGACTGTCACTTTCTCCGCCACCATCTGGAGCAGCACCATATCGGTTTCGGCCATATCCCGACGGCCGATCAGCTTGTCGATCTCTTCACCAAAGGTCTTCCTGGAGCTCGTCTTGAGTCTCTCACTTCCAGGCTGGGTATTCACAGCCTCCATGGCCCAGCTTGAAGGGGAGTTTGAGATTGTCTTGTTATTCTTTTTCTGTGGGACTCTATCCAATCTGGGCATGTCCAGCTTGAGGGGGAGTGTTGGAACCCATTTAAGTGTAAATGGGTGAGTCCCACATCGGACTTACCCGTCTTGTATATTGGTTTCCTATTCTATAAAAGAATATCCTCACCTCACATTGAGGTAAGGGGAATTCACCCATCTACATTATCCAAGTATCCGATGAACAATCACCAGTTCGAAATCCTATCAAAGGCAAGAGTGTTTTGGTTGCCTCATCTGATAAGGAAACACCTCAAAAGTCTTCAAAGAGAATAGAGAAACCAGCTTCCTTAACTCCAAGAGGAGTTGAGAAAGGAAAAGATGTTTCAGGTTCCGAATCCTCATCATCTGTTGAACATGACTTTGTCAAGCTATCCTTAAGAAAGTTGGTTAGCACTATTCCGGTTCTTGCAAATATAGATGCCCGGAGTCAAATGATGCAAGAAACCCTGAATCAAAAGACGAAATCGACCAATATGCTTATCGACATGGTGGTCAAACAAGAAGCAGACTTCAGTAATCTTTTGATTGATTACAAAGCTCAGAAGGTGACTTATAAGAAAGTCTTTAACCGCACCAAAACTATCAATGAAGAGCTCAGACAGTTTAATGACTTCATGGATTCAACAAACGAAGCCTTCAATACTTGTGAAACCGAGTTCAACAAGGTCAAGGCATCAATCTCTGAGAAGGTCAGTCAACTCAATTTCGTTGCCCGATCTGTAAGCAGTGAGAAGGAAGTCAGAGAAGAATTAGTGAAAAAGGTGGTCGCTCGAGAAGAGTTCATCAAGAATCAAGATGATAGAATCAAAGCTCAAGAAGAAAGGATCTTGTCCTTAGAAAAGAAGAATCGGGATCAGGAGATCTTGTTGAAGAAGCTTCAAGAAGATCATAAGAAAGTCAAGAAACTCAAAGCTTTGATAAAGAAAATGATGTCGGAGCAAAAGATGGACGATTTTTTTCCGATGTTTTGTTGTAATCTAAACTTTATTTCAAAAATCTCCTTAAGATGTTTCTTGCATATTCGGCTTTTGTTTTTGCATGTTTGTTTTCATAACCCTTACAGGTACATCTTATACTTCTTGATTCTTTTTTGAAAATCACAAAGGGGGAGAATTTATTTGAGGGAAGAATTTAATGAAGACTCCAAAGAGAGAGAATCTATTAAGGGGGAGTTTCCTTAAGAAAAGATGTTTATCTAGGGGGGTTCCCTTAAGAAAAAAAACTAGATGCTAAAGATCTAGAATACGATCCTTGGGAAACATAACCTAAGGGAGAGTTAGTCGTATTCATCCTAAATCTCATTCAAAGGGGAAGATAAGTTTATTCGTACTTGTTTATCAAATTCAATATATTCTTCCTTAGCAAAGTTGTTTGTGCTTTCCAAAAAGGGAGAGATTGTTGAGTCAATAAGGTTATCTTATGACTTCTCTATTTCTTATGGTTTTATGTTTTGAAAATCACACACTTTTCCTTAAGTTCTGAATTTTTTCTTAAGTTCTGAATTTGTCATTCCATTATACTTACAGAATTTGTCATTCCGTTAAACTTACAGAATTCTCATTCCATTATACTTACAAAATTCTCATTCCGTTATACTTACAAAATTCTCATTCTGTGGTACAGGAATGAGAACCACTCCAAGTTATTGCAGATTGTCGGAGTTTTTAATTGATTTTAAAATATTTAAAATCAGTTTTTATTTTTGAAGAGGAAGATAAAGAGTTGGAATCTCGTCCAAAAGTAGGATGGAGTGGGATCCCCTTTATAAGAGGGAACACTTTTGTCAATATTCAAAAATGATAGTGTTGGAAGAATCATGCGGGAGATGCGCACCGCACCGTCCACACGCGCGAACACGCAATACAACGTTACGATGACGCACTTTATACTCTACACGTCGTGTCGGTGTGAGTTGCTTAGAGGTGCCTTTATTTTTTCGATGGATTGGTTGGTCATACCGGTTTAGGCCCAAACCCGAACAGGTACGTCTGGTAGGTCATCCCAATTCACCAAACGGATACGATATGGGTCGTCGATCTGATCAGGCACTGTCTAACAAACACACCTGTTTACCAGACGGGCGCGATCTAAGCCACATATTCGATCAAGTGTGATCTGACACAAGAGATTAAATCTATAAAAGCAATACCTTTCCAGAATAGTTGTCTACCCAATCGGAAAGGTAGGACAACCTATCCAAATAGGCACTTTCATGCCTATAAAAAGGGGTCTCCATAGAACGGGAAAATAACTTTTAACCATTCCAAAAACCCGCTCTCAAATTGAGATCCCTCCCAGGCCATCCACGGGCATCAAAATCACTTTGTTGTTGCGCAGCAACAATGTCCTTTCCATTACTTTCTTGATTCCAAAGGTTCTTCGGGGGTTACCCGCCACGAAGTACAAGTGTAGAGTAATGAGTCACCAATTCTATAGATGATTCGTTTGCAACATAGAGGAGGGCGCAAGGGGGTGTGGAGGGCTAGTTAGGCATGTAAGGTTGGTGTGAGACTTTAAACTATCAGGGGTGGTGTTTTAAATACAAAAAAAAAAGGTTGTTAGGTGGGTTGTTAATTGTAGATGCAAGTTGTATGGTTAATATGTGATTTCATCTGTAAATACCAGATATTAAGAACTCTAGGAGGTTCTAGCCGGTAAAAGTTGGCAGGGGATGAGGACTGGAGGGTAATGAACTCTTTAGCATCTGATTACAGTTGTAGGAGTTGTACGGGTGGGTTAGGGCATCGGCCTCAAGGAGCAGCGCCTTCCAGGGGATTTCCTCTCCTTTCTCCTATTCTGATCTTTTTTCTTCTTCTACGACTGATCTACTATAACTCTCATTGAGTATTGCTGCCAGAATAATAGAAAAAATTGTTTTTCTCTCTCCCAATTCAAAATCCTGTCAATTGATGCTCTCATTGAGAGATTCTTGGGAGAGATCATTTGACTGAGTGCTTTCAAGAGGGAGAAACTAGAAGAGAGAGGTTCTTGATTTGTTTGGAGACTGATGGAGCGGTGAACTACTCGCAGTAGGGGAACGCAGCAGACATAGCAGTACGACTCGCGGTGAACGGTCCTCACGGTGTTTGAATGGTGCAACCCGATCGGTTTGTATGAAGTCAGGCTGAATAAAAATATAGATTGTAGAGTTGGGTCGAATGCTAGCGGCCCAAACTGCATTGTAGCGGTGTGGGCATATTGTAGCAACATACGACAGGCCGTTGTAGCTCTGCAGACTTCCAGACACCGGTAACTATAGCTCCGCGGACTTCTTGTCACCGACACTGTACCAGTTTGGACTTGGATGGTTGTGGCACTGTAGCAGTGCGGGCTTTCTATGCAGTTGGTGGCACAACTCCATCATCTTCCTTAATGAGCTCATTCGAGCTAGGAAATCTGTGTACTTGAAACTCCTTTTGTATCCTGTAATTCTACTCTCGGTCATAGTGAATTTTCTGTCACTCCATGGACGTATGAATCATTTCTCGAACCACATAAAAATTTGTGTCCCGTGTTTATCTTTTTCTTGTTTTTTTGTTCTGTCTTTTCTTCATCTGCAAACTTTTATGTCGTTGCAACTCTTGACGTTTCCACAACACGTGGCCGTGTAAAAAAAAAGTCAGGTTTGTCCGGTATAGAGGAATCGCAGCAGTGTGACATGATAGTGGAGACGTTGCGGCTTGTAGTAGCTTGAAGCGAAATCGTAACAGGACGCAGCTGACGAGGCAGGTTCTTGATCGGAAGGATCGTGGCTTGAAGAGGTTGATTGAGGATCGTCAGGGTCTACTCTTGATGGTGACAGTAAATGCTTTGTTAAAAACTATATGTGCTAGACTCGAACAAATGAGGAAAGAGAATGCGGCGATGTTGAAGGAGAGTCGTGAGTCACTGGCTTTGCTGCAGCGGTTCTCAGAACAAATTCAGCAGCATGAGACGCTGACACGTGACTGGGAGCAGTCTTTGGCGAGTGGAGCAGTGTCAGTACGCCATGCTCAGAAAGAATGGGCTGCAGACGAGAACAGTGAGATCCTCCCAGTGGTGAACAAGCAGCAGCCGCAAGTGACGCTATTGTTCGTCCAAAAACCAGTGGAGAGTTCTAGATGAGGTGATGAAAAAAGGAAATCCGACATTGAGAATGAGGAAGAAAGCAGTCGGATGCTGGACAACGAAGTCAGAGGTTGAGGTATGTGGTTGAGTCGGAAAGTAGGGAAACGTGAGTGGCTGAATGGGAAAAGATGTGCTTACACCGAGCAAGTGGAGTTACAACACATGAAGATTGAGAAACATGTTTGAGATGCAAGTAATGACAAGACGGATATGGCAGCAAAGCAGGTCGAGGAAGCAAGAACAAGCCTGCAGCACCAAAGGCAGCAATGGAGAGCAATCGCCAGCTTCTAGGAGCAGTAGAGATTGGGGTCCGTAGGGTAGTTAAGGGAGGAGAATGTGACCCACCGCACCCAAAGCTGTTACATCTTATTCTAGATGTTGTTGTACCGGAGGGAGTAAAAGTGGCAGGGATACGTGCTGCTGCGTTGGCTATTCGAAGCACAGACATATTGAGGACAAGGTGATTTTAAATGGGACGGAATTGATGAGAACCTGCATAGGGCGTTGGGTGTCGGGAGGTTTTTGCGTAGAGGAGCCACAAGGGGGTGTTGGAGGGTGGTTAGCCGTGTGAAGCTGGTGTGAGGCTCTAAACTGTCGGGGGCAGTGTTGTAAATACAAAAAAAGGTTGTTCGGTGGGCTGTTAATTGTAGGATATCGGCTCTATGGTTAGTAGGTGGTTCCAGCTGTTAAGAACTCTAGAAGGTTCTAGCTGGTAAAAAAATCCTCCTTTTTAAGCTGACAGGGGGTGAGGACGGGGGGCTACGAACTATTTCGCATTTGATTACAGCCGCAGGAGTTGTGCATATGGGTTAGGTCATCAGCGCTACTACAGATCCACCATTTAACAGTACGCAAAAAGGGTTTTATCAACGTTAAAAAAACGTTGATGTTGTAAACGTCTTTAAAAGCCAGTCTCTTTTATCAGTGCTAGAAAAAACACTATAAAAACATGTTGTATCATCGCTAAAAAAAACGCTGATAAAAGAAGTTTTTATCGGCGCTTTTTTTACCGCTTATAAAATGCGTCATTATCATCGCTTTTTTTAGCGTTGATAAGTGTCCCTTTATCAACACTCAAAAAAAACGCCGATTATTAACGCTAATAAAAAAATTCAGCGCTCAGCACCACCACCTTTATCACCTCTCGCCAGCACCCCTTTATCACCACTCCCCCACCCTCGCGTGCCTTTATCAGCACTTACCAGACCCCTCCATCGGCGCTCCCCTGCCAGCTCGCCCGCCCACCGCCTGGTTGGACGGTTCTAATTATTTATAAAATATTTTTTATTTACCGTCAGATTGGACGGTTTATGTGGTTTATTTAATTATCGCCATAAAGGTCGGGTTGACACCTGTTCGGACGGTTTTATTCTCT
Source organism: Viscum album (assembly GCA_963277665.1). Classification (NCBI taxonomy): domain Eukaryota; kingdom Viridiplantae; phylum Streptophyta; class Magnoliopsida; order Santalales; family Viscaceae; genus Viscum; species Viscum album. The sequence continues at coordinate 1,228,041,754 of OY728162.1, forward strand.
TTATTTTGCACCGTCTGATTGAACGATGTAATTAATAAATCAATACACGCAAGAAAGTTTTAAACGAGTAATGCGATGTATTACCGAAAATAATTGCATGTCATGGACGATAGATGTTGAAATGCATCTCGAATCGATAGATCTCACGGAAACAATTAAAGAAAATGATTCACAAACCCTGCAAAATAAAGCAAAGGCGACGATCTTCCTCAAAACATCTCAATGAGGGTTTGAAATGTGAATACCTCACAGAAAGAAATCCATGTAAACTCTGGAAGAGTTTGAAAGAGAGGTATAATCGTCAAAAGGAAGAGGTTCCTCTAGCGAACCGTGATGAATGGAATGTTTTATGCTTCCAAGACTATAAAAGGGTCAATGATTACAATTCTACCATGTATAGAATTGTATCACAACTAAAGTATTATGGTATTGGGATTACGGATGTTGATATGCTTGAAAAGACATATACGACATTTCATGCATCACACATCACCCTACAACGGCAATATCACTTGCGAGGATATATCAAATATTCTGATCTCATATCATCATTACTTGTAACAGAGAAGAACAGTGAGTTTTTGATTAAAAATCATCAATCTCGTCATACTAGTTCAGCAGTAGCATTTCCTAAAGCAAATGTCTATATTTCATGAAAATAATCACGGAAGAAGTCGGGGACATGATTCTCGTGATGGACATGGTTTTGGCGGCAGGCACGATCGAGGACGTGGTTGTAACCACAGGTCTGCTCAAAATGAATATCAAAATCAACGAAATATCAGCACCAACACCCCGAGGAATCATGAAGATTCATGTTACGGGTGTGGTTCAAAGGGACATTGATCTTGAGTTTGTCGAACCCCAGAGCATCTTTGTAAGCTCTATAAAGCATCACTTGAAACAAAGAAGAATGAACCACATTTTGTTAGAGACATCCTATAAAAGGAAAAAAAAAGGTGAATTTTACTGAGAATCACGAGCCATCAAATGATGATTTCACTTACCTCGAAGCGGGTGATTTTATTTGTGAATTTGATGAGATGATAGCTGGAAATGATTCATAAAAATTACAGTAGTTATGATATATGATATGTTGTATTGTTCTGTATGTTTTATTTTGTAAGTTGTATTATTTGAATTTCACAAGGTGTATCTTATAATATTATTGTCTTCACTTCGAAGCATTGAAATTGATTGCGAAAACGGGACCGATATTTGCATACCAGATACTAGAACAACACACACAATTCTTAAAAATAAAAAATATTTTTCTGATCTTAAACCAACAAAACCAATTGTGAATACTGTTGGAGTCTGCATCCCACATCGGACTTGAGGTCCGGTGTGGTCTTAATTATTCATTATAAAATAACCCCAAGGGCTCCTTTAGAGAGTACACCTTGGGGGTTCGGGTCTCCTATTTTCTCAACCTACATGGTATCAGAGGGAGATTAATCCCGAACCCTCCTCCCTCCCATTTTATTTTCCCCGTCTAGGGTTTCTCATAAGTCTCCCCCGTGGGGGCGGCGGCCACCCTTATGTAGAGCTGGGTTTATTCTGCCGCCGCCCCTCCGGGCTCTTTTTTCCCAGGCGGCGGTTCCCTCTATCCGCCCCTCCGGGCTCTTTTTTCCCAGGCGGCGGTTCCCTCTGTCCGCCCCTCCGGGCTCTTTATTCTGCCCCGCCTCCTCCCGTTGTCCGCTCCCGGTGCACCTCCTCCCGACGGCCCGCCTCTTCCCTGCCGGCTCCCTGCCCGCGACTCTCCGGCGCCCTCTCGAGATCCCGATCCCGGCCCCTCTCTGCGCGCGGCGTCTCCCTCCCGGTGGCTCCATCCCGGCAAAATCCTCCCGCCCGCAGAACCTCACCCGGCAGAAAACGGCAGCTTCGCTCCTTCCGCGGCTCCCTGCGCGCGACCTCTGCTCGGCTTCCAGACGACCGCGGCCCTCCCGGCTCCCGACGGCGTCCCTCCAGATCCAGAGCTGCTGCGACGTCCTCCGGCACCGCCTCCTCCTACGGCAGGACCCGCTCCCGCGACAGCGGCTCCCTGCACGCGACCCCTGCGGTGCTCTCCTCTGGTCGTCCCGGCGACGATGGACCACCCTCAGCCTCCAATTCCCGGCGTGATCAACCCCGCCGCGTCTCTCGGCTCATCTCCAGCGACTCCCACCCTACCCGCCGCCGTCTCCGGCTCCTAGCAACTGCCAGCACCCACTCCCGCGTCTCCAGGCGAGCCGAACGGCTGGCTCCCGCATCTCCCACTACACATGCACCGCACTCCCTGCCCTTCCGGCGATTCTCCCCTCCAGCGCCTCTCCTACCCGACGGCCTCCCTCCCGGCGCATCCCGTCGCGCCGCCCGCCGCTCGATCCTGCGGAGCTTCTCCCCTACGGCGCAACTCCCGGCAGATCGCCTCCTCCCCGCTGCGCGCACGCTGTTTCCGTCGCGCCTCTCTGCCCTAAGCGTCCTTCCCTCGTCGGCTTCACCCTGTGAGCGCGACGAAATCCAGGCGGCCCCTCCCTGCGCGATTCTCTCAAGGACAGGATCCTCCTCCAGCGGTTGCCCTACTTCCAGATCCGGCCAGATCCAGTCCGCACGCACCATCGCTTCGACTCCGCCTCCTTGCGCGACGCATCAACAACTACTTCCTCCATGTCGGCCTCCTGCTTCCTGCGGAATCCCCGCCTTCCTGCCCGGTGCCTCCTGCGGAATCCCCGCCTCCCTGCCCGGCGCCTCCTGCGGAATCCCCGCATCCCATCGTTGGTGCCTCCTGTGGATTCTCCGGCGCTTTGATGATCGGCCCTCCCGTGCGGATTTCTCGGCGCTTTGACGATCGGCCCGACATTGCGGATTTCCCGGCGCTCTGACTGACCGGCCCGTAGTGCGGATTTCCCGACGCTCTGACGACCGACCCGCCGGTGTGGATTTCCCGGCACTCTGTTGTCCGGCCCCGCACTTTTTCGGCGTTACCCACCCTTTTTCAGCGGCATCATATCAACATCATCAGGGGAAGCAGCAATGTTGAAGCTTTTATCTTTTATTTTGTTTTTTGTCTTGTTTTGTAATCAAGCTGGGTATGTCCAGCTTGAGGGGGAGTGTTTGCAGCCCGTTGTTTGCTTTGTTTTTTCTTTATGTGTCTAAGCTAGGTACACCTAGCTTGAGGGGGAGTGTTGGAGTCTGCATCCCACATCAAACTTGAGGTCCGGTGTGGTCTTAATTATTCATTATAAAATAACCCCAAGGGTTCCTTTAGAGAGTACACCTTGGGGGTTCGGGTCTCCTATTTTCTCAACCTACAAATACTATATCAGGTCCTGCAGATCTGATAGAAGGGGGTGGTAAAGCAAGTTTTTGTTTACCTAATAGGACACAATTTTTTATCGAAGATACGTTATTTTCCCCAAAGTCCAAAAGTAACTTATTAAGTTTCAATGATATACCAACATGGGTATTATACTCAAACTATATCTGAGAGAAATGAAAAGTATATGTGCATTACCATTAATAAATCTGATAAGAGTCATGTACTAGAAAAACTATCAAAATTATCATCTAGATTGCATTATACATATATAAGTGTCATCGAAACACATATGGTAGTAAAGAATGGGCCACAAAACGTTAATTTGTGGCATGATCGATTAGATCATCCTGGTTCAGAAATGATGTGAAAAATAATTGAAAGTTCTCATGGACAAGATCTCTCCATTAAGAAAAATTTCCTGTGAGGCTTGTCCGCTTGGAAAGCTGATTGTGAGAGCATCTCCAGCTAAAATTAAGGCTGAAATTTTAGTCTTTCATGAACGAATTCAAAGGGATATATGTGGACCAATTCATCCATCATGTGGGTCATTTAAATATTTTATGGTATTTGTAGACTGGCGAATTCCCCTTACCTCAATGTGAGGTGGGGACATTCTTTTATAGATAAGTAAAAAGAAATACATGGAGTATTCCGATGTGGGACTCGGAAATACTCAATATAATAAAACTGGGTTTAACACTCTCCCTCAAGCTGGATATGCCCATCTTGGACCAAGAGTCCCACAAAAGAAAGATAACATCAAACAAAACCACACACTCCCCCTCAAGCTGGGCTGCTGATGGTGTTGATACCCAGCTTGATACTGAGAGAGTCAAAACGAGCTCCCGAGAGGCCTTTTGTGAAGATGTCGGTCAGCTGATCCGTCGTCGAAATGTGACCGAAACTGATATGGGTCTGCTCAAGATGATGGCAAAGAAAGTGACAGTCCACCTCGATATGCTTCGTCCGTTCATGGAAGACAGGATTCGAAGCAATCTTCGTGGTCGCCTGATTGTCGCACCAGATATGAGCAGAGGTCTGCGGTAGGAAGCCAAACTCATAGAGAAGATGACGAAGCCAGAGGATCTCAGTAGTGACTGTGACCGTGGCCATGGCATGATATTCAGCTTCCGCACTAGATCTGGAGACGACAGTCTGCTTCTTGTTGCGCCAAGAGATGAGGTTACATGCCAAGAAGATGGCATACCCAGAAGTAGACTTGTGGGTAGCAAGGCAACCAGCATAGTCAGCATCACAGAAGGCCTCAACATCCAGATGAGTGTGATGGGAGTACCGAAGACCACAGGCAGGGTCTTTCTTGATGTATTAGGCAATGCGAAAGACAGCATCCCACTGAGATTTGGTCGGATGCTCCATGAACTGGTTCACTTTGCCAATAGCGCAGGAAATATCGAGTCGTGTCATAGTGAGATAATTGAGTTTGCTCACCAGACGACGATAACTCTCTGGGTGAGAAAAGGGTGTCGTGTCGTCAAAGAGAGAATGTTCCCCATACTCAAGAGTGTTCACGGCAGTTGCCTGACTCAACCCTGCATCCTGCAAAATATCCATGGCATATTTCCTTTGGCAGAGAAAGATGGTGTTCGTAGAACGAGAGACCTCAATGTCAAGGAAGTATATGAGAGGACTAAGATCTTTGGTGTGAAAGTGGTGGTGAAGATGCCCCTTGAGTTAGGCGATTCCAGTGGAGTCGCTCCCTGTGATAATGATATCATCAACATATACCACCAGGAGACTGCTTGAGACCATATAGAGATCAACGAAAGCAGTGACGACGGTGCTGAAACGGTCGAACCAAGCACAAGGAGACTGCTTGAGACCATGTAGAGATCAACGAAGTCGGCAGACATGAGAGTCGGCACCGAAGGCACGAAATCTGGGAGGTTGCTGCATTCAAGAAAGTCATAGAGAAAGTCATTCTTGACATTCAGTTGATGAAGCGGTTAGTGATGATGAGCAGCCAGAGAGATGGATAAGCAGACTGAGACAATCTTGGCAACCGAAGAGAATGTCTCAAAATAGTCGATGTCATATGTATGAGCAAAGCCCTTCACCACAAGTCGGGCTTTGAGGCGATGGAAAGCGTCATCGGCATTGAGACGAACCGTATAAATCCATTTGCAGTCGACCGCCTATTTTCTTTCTGGAAGGGGGACCAGATCCCAAGTAGTCGATGTCATATGTCTGAGCAAAGCCCTTCACCACAAGTCGGGCTTTGAGGCGATAGAAAGTGTCATCGGCATTGAGACGAACCGTATAAATCCATTTGCAGTCGACCGCCTATTTTCCTTCTGGAAGGGTGACCAGATCCCAAGTATGGTTGTCATCCAGAGCCTACAGTTCATCCCGCATCGCCTAGAGCCACCCCGAGTGAGATTTGGCATCGCCAACCGTGCGGGGAATAGATAGTCTCCAAAGCTGACAAACCACTCTGTATAAATATGTATAGAGAGGAGTATTCTAGCAAAGAACGAGTACATTTTCAGAGTGCAATAGGCAAGTCGTCTGGTGCTGGGCAGGAGCATCGGACGAAGCTGAGACGATGGTGCCTTCAGCCTGGACGGGGGGCACAGTCAATAGGCGACGGGAGTAGACCGTACCAAAACGGTGATCAGCAGGGGGAGAACCAGAGGAGGATGTATGATGAGAGGAAGACAACCATCGATGTTAGTGTATGGATGAGAAGAGGAAAGTGAAAATGAAGAGCTCGAGCTCTCAACAAACGAGACGTCAGCAGAGATGATATACCGCCATAGCTCCGAAGAGAAGCATCGGTATTCGCGCTGAGTGCGTGAATATCCAAGGAAGATGCAGCGGAGGAATTTGGGAAAAGTTTAGAGAGATTGGGGCGAGTGTCCCAAACATAACACAGACACCCAAACACACGGAGTGGAAGTGAGTAAGGAGTGAGCGAGGAGAACAGAGTCTGAAAAGGAGTCTCCCCCTGAAGGATGGAAGAAGGGAGTCGGTTTAGAAAATAGGTAGCAATCAGGATGGCATCGGACCAGAAAAGGAGAGGCACCTGCATGTGGAATGGGAGGGCATGAGCAGTCTCAAGAATATGACAATGTTTCCGCTCGGCCACTCCATTCTGCTGAGATGTGCCAAGGCAGAATGTCTGATGAATGATGTCTTTATCTTTAAGAAACTGCTGAAAGGAAGTGGATAAATATTCTCGTCCATTGTCGGAGCGGAGACATTTAAGGTAGGTGGAGAATTGAGTATGAATTTCATTGTAAAAGGTCTGAAAAGTAGAAAATAACTCCAGACCAGTCATGAAGAAGGTAAAGTCATGACATGCGCGAGTAGTCATCAATAAAAGATATATAATAACTGTTACCGGACTAGCTAGGAACCCTGCAAGGACCCCATGCATCAGAATGAACAAGGTTGAAATGATTCACGGCACGCGGTTCCAGTCGAGGAACATATGTTACCCAATGATGTTTGGCAAACTTGCAGGTTTCACAATGGAATGAAAGTTGGGGACTGAATTGGGAGCAAAGCTTATGTAGGATGGAAGTCGATGGATGACCAATGCGAGGTAAAAGAGCAAACAAGAGATTGTGGGGTATCGAACATGTACACCTCATTCCGAAGATGACCTCGACCAAGTTCTCGATTCGTCGTCCGCTCCTGAAAAACAGCACCAGAAGACGTAAAAGTAGCCACACAGTTTAAATCTTTGGTGAGTTTGCTGGTAGAGATAAAATTAAATGGACTCTCAGGAACATGAGCTACTAAAGCTAGGTAAATAGACAGGGTCAATAAGCAGGTACCAAATCCCACAATGGGGATTTTCGATCTATTAGCAACAGTAATTTCAGAGGCACCTGTATGTGGATGATAGGTAGTAAACATACCGGAATCCCCTGTGAGATGTTCAAACGCACCAGAGTCAAGCATCCAAACCGTCGGCCGAGGAGAGATACCTGTGGCAGGGCCACCAGTCTGAACAATGGTGGCTGGAGAAGAGGAAGGGGCAAGGCAGCCCGATAAGATCGTATAAATGCAATCTCCTCCGGTGAGAGCGCTAGTTTGTATCGGGTACTCGAGACCGGTGACGGAGCAAGGGACAGCTGCTCAGGCGGGCGCACAAAATGAGGGATAAAGCGTGGGGCTGCTCTAAGGGAAGGTGGACAACTGAGGCGAGGGGGCGGCTTTGCAAGAGTGTCGGCGAGTGGAGGTGGTGTCGAAGTCCCGCCGGCGGAAGTGCCAACCATGAGGGAGTTGGTGGGCGCCGCGCGGGAAGTAGGCCCCTGAAAAAGGGTCATCGGTGTTGCGGGAGCCGTTGCGGTGACGGTAGCCAGCGCAGGAGGCGGGTCGGGAAGCGTCGAGTGGGGCTGGACCGAAAGGCGCCGAGAGGGGCGGGGTCGGGACACGCCGAGGAGTGCAGAACCAGGGCCAGGATGTGAACCCGAAGAGCCACGGGAAGGCGGAGCTGGAAAAAAAACAGTGAGCGGGGCTGGTCACGAAGCTGGGAGTCAGCAGGCAAGCGGGTCCGGGAGAGCGTCGCAGGAGGCGGGGTCGGGAGCCGCAAAGCCTGCTGGAGGGCGGGAGCCGATCGCGAAGTCGAGAGAGTCCGCTAGTAGGCGGGGGGCCAATCGCTAAGCCAGAAGGGGCCGCAGACTCTGCCGGGAAGCCTATTGGAGGGCGGGAGCCGATCGCGAAGCCGGGAGTGCCCGCTGGTAGGCGGGGACCGATCGCAAAGCCGGCAAGGGCCGCAGAGGCGGGGCTGAGTGCGAAGCTCAGAGGGGACGCGAAAGCAAGGACCGGGAAACCGCGGGAAGGCGGGCTGTGGCCACCACCTGGAGAGCGAGATCAATCAGGAGCCACGTCGAGCGGGAGGCCGAACCGAACAACTCTGAGAGAGCGTCGCGTCGGACGAGGAGGGGCATCGGGATCTGGCATCGGGACCGGGATTTGCCGAGAGAGGCGGGTCGGGCAGGCGACGGCGTCGGGAACGGGAGGTCGGTTCTTGCTGCGGGAGGCCGCCTGGTTCGGCGAGTCTAGCGCGCACAGAGGAGACAACGGGCGGTGCGCAGAAAGCTGAGCACGAGAGGCCGCGAACGGGAGGGGTTCCGCCGGGACGAAGGGAGGGCTGGGAGCCGAAGGACGTCGAGAAACCACCGGGTAGGGCGGGCCGGACGACCTGGAGGAATCCGCAGGGAGGAACGGAGTCGGACAAAACCGGAAGTCCGCAGGCAGCGGAAAGAAAAATTATTGGGAGTTTTCTTTTGATACCATGTAGACTGGCGAATTCCCCTTACCTCAATGTGAGGTGGGGAAATTCTTTTATAGATGAGTAAAAAGGAATACATGGTGGAGTATTCCGATGTGGAACTCGGAAATACCCAATATAATAAAACTAGGTTTAACACTCCCCCTTAAGCTAGACGTGTCCAGCTTGGACCAAGAGTCCCACAAAAGAAAGATGACACCAAACAAGACCACACACAGTATTAATTGATGCATCTAGCAGATGGTCACATGTATGTTTGCTCTTGTAGAAGGTGAATTCTCTTTACCTCAAAGTGAGGTGGAGACCTTCTTTTATAGATAGATTAAAAGAATTACAAAGTGGAGTAATCTGATGTGGGACTCGAAAATACCCTTTACCCGGAAACATAATAATTCGGGTTCAACACTCCCCCTCAAGCTGGAAATGTCCAGCTTGGACCAAGAGTCCCACAAAAAAGAAAGATGACATCAAACAAGACCATACACACTCCCTCTCAAACTGGGTCGCTAATGCTGTGGATACCCAGTTTGGTACTAAAAGAGTCCAGACAAGGTCCCAGGAGGCCTTGGGCGAAGATGTCAGCAAGTTGATCTATCGTCGATATGTGGCCGAAACTGACATGGTGTTCCTCGAGGTGTGATATGCTTTGTTCGTTCATGGAAGACGGGATTAGAAGCAATCTTTATGGTTGCCTGATTATCACACCAAATATGAGTAGGCGTCTGCGGCAGAAAGCCAAACTCGTGGAGGAGATGATGAAGCCAAAGGATCTCAGTAGTGATCGTGCTAATCACACGATATTCAAACTCCGCACTAAATCTGGAGACAACGGTCTGTTTCTTGTTGCGCCGGGAGACAAGGTTACCTGCCAGGAAAACGGTAAACCCGAAAGTAGGCTTTCGGGTAGCAAGGCAACCAGCATAGTCAATATCACAGAAGGCCTCAAGATTCAGATGATTGTGATGTGAGTACCGAAAACCACGAGAAGAATCTTTTTTGATGTATTTGGCAATGCGGAGGACAACATCTCACTGAGATTTGATCGGATGCTTCATGAATTGACTAACTTTGCCAACAGCGCAAGCAATGTCCGGACGCATCATTGTGAGATAATTGAGTTTTCCCACAAGATGACGGTAATTTTCTGGGTGAGAATAGAGGTTTGTGTTGTCATAGAGAGACCGTTCCCCGAGCTCAAGAGGGGTGTCAACGACGGTTGTCTTAGTCAAATCAGCATCTTGCAAGATACCAAGGCATATTTCCGTTGGCAAAGAAATATGATGTTCGTAGAACGGGAGACCTCAATGTCAAGGAAGTATGTTAGCGGGGCGAGATCTTTGGTGTGGAAGTGGTAATGAAGATGCCCCTTTAGTTGGGCGATTCCAATTGAGTCGCTCCCAATGATGATGATGTCATCAACATACACCACCAGCAGAATGCGCCTCAGGAGCCAACTCCCATGTAGTTACGACGGTGCTAAATCGATCAAACCAAGAACGAGGAGACTGCTTGAGGCCATATAGATAGCAACGAAGTCGACAGACATGGGAGTTGGCTCCTGAGGCGCAAAATCCTAGAAGTTGTTGCAGATGCACCTCTTCTTCAAGAAAGCCATGGAGGAAGACATTTTTGACATCAAGTTAATGAAGCGGCCAATGATAATGAGCGGCCAGAGAGATGGATAATCGGACAGATGTCATCTTTGCAACCGGAGAGAAGGTATCAAAATAGTCGATACCATATGTCTGAGCAAAGCCCTTCGCCATAAGTCTGGCTTTGAGGTGATGAAGAGTGTCATCTGCATTGAGGTGAACCGTATAAATCCATTTGTTATCGACCGTCTGTTTGTCTGCCGGAAGGGGGATCAAATCCCAAGTATGATTGTCGTCCAGAGCCAGCAATTCATCCCGCATTGCTTATAGCCATTTGGGATGAGATTTGGCGTCACCAACCATGCGGGGAATAAATATCGTTTCCAGAGCAGAAAGACCTTTGTAGAAGGATGTGTAAAGAGTATTTTGACAAGAACGAGTACCTTTCCGCAATGCAATGGGCAAGTCGTCTGTTGCCGGAACAGGAGCGTCGGACAAACCTAGGGAGATGGTGTCCTCGGCCTGGACGGAGGACACATTCGATGGTCGACGACAGCAGACGATGCCAAAACGGTGATCATCAGAGTAAAACACTTGAGGCAGAGGTGGGTGGATAATGAGAGGAAGACAGTCATCCATAGTGGTGTCTGGGTGGGAAGGGGGTGGAGAGAATAGAGAACTCTCAACAAAAGAGACATCAACAAAGATGATATATCGCCGCAAATCTGGAGAGAAACATCAGTATTCACGCCGAGTGCGGGAATATCCAAGGAATATGCAACGGAGGGATTTGGGAGAAAACTTAGAGATTAGGACGAGTGTCACGGGATGCGCAGCGGGGGGGGCGAGCAGGGGGGCAAGATGAGTCGCGGGAGGGCGGGCCGGAATGCGTCGTGGGAGGGCGGTGTCGGGCGACGCCGGGAGGCCGAATAGAGGGTGGGGTCGGGCGAAGCCGGGAAGCCGCAGGGAGGGCGGGGTCAGGCGAAGCCGAGACGCCGCTGGGAAGGCGGGGCAGAAAGCGCCGCAGGGAGAGCGGGAGGGTTCCGCCAGGAGGGATTCTTCGGGAGAAATGGGCAGTGGAAAAATTATTGAGATTTTTCCTCTGATACCATGTAGAATGTGAATTCTCATTATCTCAAAGTGAGGTGGAGACCTTTTATAGATAGATTAAAAAGATTACAAGATGGAGTAATCCGCTGGGGGACTAGGAAATACCCTTTACTCGGAAACATAAGAATCCGAGTTCAATGGCTCTCAACACGCAATGTAGCGTTTTCATGATTTCTTGCTTAAATAATTAAATTGAGAGCACAACTCCCTTATTATGTCATCAACTAAGGCTCGATAATGCTGAAGAATTTACCTCTCAAACTTTTAATGATTATTGTATGGCAATGGGGAATGTTGTGGAGCATCCAGTCGTCCATGTGCATACACAAAATGGTTTAGCCGAATCACTGATAAAACATCTCCAACTTATTGCTAAACCATTAATAATGAGAACAATGTTGTCGAGCTCCGTATGGGGTCATGCAATATTGCATGCCTCGGCATTAATTCGCATCAGACCAAGTGCATGTTATAAGCACTCTCCACTCCAATTGGCTTTTGGCCAAGAGCCTAATATCTCTCACTTAAGAATATTTGGTTGTGCAGTATATGTACCAATTGCTCCCCCACAACGTGCAAAGATGGGACCTCAAAGGAGGTTGGGAATATATGTAGGATATGAATCTTCATCCATCATCAGATATCTTGAACCACAAACAGGTGATGTATTTACAGCATGTTTTGTTGATTGTCACTTTAATGAAGAAGTATTCCCAACATTAGGGGGAGAAAAGAAACAAATAGAGGAGATTTCCTGAAATGTGCAAACGTTATCTTTTCTCGATCGTCTCACCCGACAGTGTGAGATGAAAGTGAAAAAGATTACATTTTCAAGAACTAGCAAATCAATTGTCTGATGCATTTATTGATTCAAAGGGCATGACTAAATCACACATACTAGTTGTAAATGCACTGGCTAGAATTGATGTCCCGAAGACACAATTACAAAATGATGTTACAGAAATCTCAAAAACACGCCTGAAGCGTGGAAGACCAATTGGCTCGAAGGATAGAAATTCTTGAAAAAGAAAAAGGATGAGTATGATTGAAAACCTCATTATGGAGGTGTGTGTTCTAGAAGAAACACTTGTTCTTAAAAAAACACATGATGAGAATCATAAAATGAATTCCCAGGATATAAAAAAACCGTGAAGGTTTTGAAAATAATGAAATCTCTCTTAATTATACCACTAGAGGTGATATATAGAATAGAAGTAATGTGGAAAATATTGATGAAATATTTTCATATTCTCTGTCACGTGATATAGAAAATGAAGACCCTGAACCTAGGTCTGTTATGGAATGTCAAAAACAACCCGATTAGAATAAATGGAAAAACACAATGCAAATTGAATTAAATTCACTTAATAAGAGAAGAGTTTTTGGACATATCATACTCACACCAAAAGCTGTGGAGCCTGTTGGATATAAATAGGTTTTTGTGCGTAAGCGTAATGAGAAAAACGAGATTGTAAGATACAAAGCTCGTCTTGTCGAACAAAGTTATTCTCAAAGACCCGAAATTGATTATGAAGAGACATATTCGCCTGTTATAGATGCTATTACTTTTCGATATCTAATCAGCCTTGCAGTAACTGAGAAGGCTAATATGCGTCTTATGGATGTTGTTACAGCTTATTTATATGGGTCACTTGATAATAGTATATATATGAGAATCCCAGAAGGATTCAAAATACCCGAAGTACTGGAATCAAAACCCAAAGACTTATATTCAATTAAATTGCAGAAATCCCTATATGGATTAAAACAATCTGGTCGTATGTGGTATAATCATTTGAGCGAATGTTTGTTAAATAAAAGGTATGTAAATAACCCCATATGCTCATGTGCTTTTATTAAGCAAACATCTGGATATGCAATCATTGTTGTTTATGTCAATGATTTAAATATCATCGAAACTCCAGAAGAGATCAATGAAGCAATGAGAAACTTAAAGGATGAATTTGAAACGAAAGACCTGGAAGAAACCAAGTATTGTCTTGGATTACAAATTCAGCAAATGTCAAGTGGTATATTTACACTAAAAAGATCTTAAAACGCTATAATATGAATAAAGAAAATCCTTTAAGTACTTCAATGGTTGTTCGGTCTTTAAATACCAAAAAAGAACAATTTCGACCTTGTGAAGAAAATGGGGAGTTGGTTGGTCCAGAAGTATCATACCTCAGTGGTATCGAAACACTAATGTATCTTGTTAATTGTACTCATTCTGATATATCATTCAACTAATTTATTAGCAAGATGTAGTTCAGCCCCTACACGAAGACACTGGAATGGAATTAAACATGTGTTTCATTATCTTTGCAGCACTATTGATTTGGGTTTATTCTATTCTAACAAATTAGAAAGGAAGATGGTCGGTTTTGCAGATGCGGTTTATTTATCTGATTCATATAATGCGCAATCACAAACTGGTTGTGTATTCACAGTTGGAGGTACTGTCATATCTTGGAGATCACAAAAGCAGACACTCGTCGCACAACTTCAAATCATGCAGAAGTGATAGCATTACGTGAAGCATGTCGAGAATGTGTTTGGTTGCGATCTATGACTCAACACATTTGAGCGGCAAGTGGATTGCCTATGGATAGTAGCCCAAAAATTTTATTTGAAGATAATACTACATGCATCACACAATTGAAGGAAGGCTTCATCAAGAATAATCATCAAGAATGATCATCAAGAATGATCAAACAAAACACATACCACCGAAATTTTTCTCCTTCACATAAGAATTAATGAAGAACAAAGATATCAACATGCAATATGTTTGATCCAACGACAACGTTGCAAATTTATTTACAAAGGCACTACCAACCGTTATTTTTAGTAGGGGTGTCCAAACCCAACCCAACCCGAACGACCCGACCCGACCCGGCCGGGTTGGGTCGGGTTGGGTCGGGTTGTACAGGTATTTTGATGGGTCGGGTCTGTTTGGGTCGGGTTGAGATCGGGTTGGGTCGGGTCACGGGTTGGAAGTATAAAGACCCAACCCGACCCATCGACCCGAACTTCCGTTTTTTTTGTTATCGTCGTGCTTCGGTTCATGAATTTGCTCAACCCACTGCCTCTTCACCTCCCTCGCACTGGAATTGTCTTCCCCTCTACGCACGCACCGCATGCCCATCACCTCCACCATCGCGGCACCCACCATGGATTCAGTGACCGCTGCTACTCCACCCTTGGCTACCACCTTCAAATCAGAAGCAGCGTAGCAAACTAAAATCACCGGTGGATGAATACCCAAAATCGATGCAAGAATAAGTCACAAGCAGAACAAAAATCCAATTGAAATCCTATTAACAGTTTCACAAACTAGATCTGAAGAACTAAAAATACCCGAATTCAAAAATTAGAAACCACACCATGACCGAATCAGATCTCCCATCAGTGACCATAATCTGAATCAAAGAACCGCTGAACACCCCTGATGAATCCGATTCGTACCTTATTTCCTCTGCTGCTCGAGAACCCAAGCCGCTTGAAGTAGAGTCTTTGTCCGCACCCTCCATTGAAGCGTCGCCACAGATCAACCCTCACCTCCGCACACCGTCCGAACGTCACCGCCCTCCTTCATTCATAGCAGCTTCCTCTGTTGATGAAGGTCAGACGGTCGGACCACCACGCGAGCCGCATACCTCCTTTCTGTTGAGCGAGCACTCGATCGAACCCCCCTTCTCCCACACCCCCAAATCCCCCCACGACCGTGACCCCGCTTTTTAGGCACCTGACGAACCCGTGCAGGTTTTTTTTTGTTCAAAAAAAAATTTCCTGGTGACCCAATGGACCCGACCCGACCCAACCCGATCTAATACGGGTTGGGTCGGGTCGGGTCGGGTCTGAATGAGAAAGCAGGTCAGACCCGACCCGACCCGATATTTTTTGACTGGGTCGGGTCCAAAAAAGCCTCCAACCCGACCCAACCCGACCCATGGACACCCCTAATTTTTAGAAAGTTTGTACATAATATAGAGATGCATATATTGCAAAATTTGTAATGTAATATAACTTTCAGGGGGAATCTACGTGACTGTACTCTTTTCCTAATTCCGGTTTTTATCCCACTGCGTTTTTCCAGGAAAGGTTTTTAATAAGACAGTATCAAAACACGTATAACATTGGTGGGGGTGTGCATCCCAAGGGGGAGTGTTACGCAGCCACTGATGGCAGCTGCAGTGTTCAACGGGGGTGGGCTGCCCACCCCCACCAATCCCCTTCCTTACCCCGATGCCCTGCCTATAATAGGCCCGGATTAATGAGGAATGCCGACAAAAGAGAAATTCTGGAATCATCAATAAAATACCTATCTTCCTTTTTTGCTCATCTTTCTCCACTATTCTAATTTTATTCGTTTCAATTTTTGTTTTCTCAACAATATTTAATTAAATATATTATATGTTAATATTTATTTACATGTCGATCCACCACAAAATTTTTATTTTATTATCACAACAACAATCCAAGAGGCGATACAAAGGAAAAAAAACAAATTACGGAGGTCTGAAATAGTGGAGGCCAAAAGCATCCGCTCTAACCAAATTGATTCCCTCGTCAAGGAGGGACCCGAGGCTAAAGTAGTTAATATATATGTTATTGCCCGCCCATGGAGTGGTGTCATATCCTTTGAGCGCATTATATCATAAATAAAATGGATAAATTTTTATTTAAAATAAAATGAATAGTTGATGTTTAATGACATGGTTTGTATATTTAAGAATACGTTTTATATGTAAACATATTTAATATTTATTTGTACAATTAAATGTTTTATATATAAATATATGAAAATATGTATATATATATATTTATAAATAACACTACAATATGAAAAACATTAAAATTGCAACACCATAATATCCATATGAGTACAAATCCTATGAATAAATTCAGTCTCCACTGAAAGAAGACAATAAAACCTTCTTAAATGAAACTGAAATCTCATCAAATATTAAAAAACTAGGGTATATCAACTAAAAACTCAGTTTTGAAGGCCTTCCGAACCTTTTTGAGCTCGAAAAAACAGTAATCAGAGTATCCTCGGTCAACACGGCACAAATCGCTTCACAGACTTCGATTTGATATGTGGTGAACCCCAAACGGACACTCGGATCAAAAGTTATGGTCGTTTGAAATTCAAGTCTTGTTTTGAGATTATCTTAATATGTTAATTAATTTTTAAATTTTTTTTATCAACAAATTGTTATTAAATGTCTATTAGTCTATACTGATTAGAAAATAATTAATTAATATTAATTTTTAATTATTTTTAAACCATTTTTCACTAAATATATTATATGTTAATTGTAAATACATATTTAGTATTATATAAATTATATTTATGCAAATATATTTTATATATATCAATATAAATATATTTATATTTTAAAATATGATTTTTAATAAAAAAAAATTTGAAGGGTACCTTTTACCCGCGCTAAGAAAAACGCTGATAATTTTATCAGCGTTGATAAAGACATCATTTATCAATGTTAAGAAAAAACACCGATAAATGCGATGTTTTTATCAACGCTTTTTTTAGCTGAAAAAATGAGTTTTTATATGTTGGATTAGTGTAACCTGATCCGTTTTTGACGATGTTGGGCTGAATGCTTATGACTCATACTGAACACCAAGCCGCAACTCTGCGGGTCGAGCTCCGCGGTGAGCTTGTTGGGGGTTGGAGGGGGCAACACGCCCCTGCACCAGGAGTCCAGGGGTCAAAGGCACTCGGCCCAGATTTTGGGGTACTGTAACAATGCAGATTTCGGCACGACTACTGTAGCAACTCAGACTTTGGAGACAGCGGTACTGTAGCTCCGCGGACTTCTTGTCACCGGCCACTGTAACGGCTTGGATTTGGGTGGTCGCAGCACTGTAGCAATGCGGACTTTCAGCCACCTTTCACTGTACCACAACGGACTTTCTGTGCGGTTGATGAAACAGTGTTTCGTCCTCTTTATTTAACTCATTTCGAGTTAGGGTTTTTGTGTGTGAAACTCTGAGATCTCCCGATAATTTGTGCTCCCGACTATAGTGATATTTTTGTCTCTCCATGAACGTAGGGATTATTCCCGAACCATGTAAATCGTTGTAGCCTTTATTCTGTCTTTTCTTCATCTGCAAACATGTTCTGTCGCTGCGACTCTCAGCGTTTTCGCAACATTATCAGCGCTTTTGGATAAAAAACGCTACCTTTATCACGGTTTTTTATTAGCACTGATAAAGAGTGGCGTTGGATAAGCGAGATTCTGTAGTAGTGCGGCCTCAGGGAGTAGCACCTTCTAAAGGATTTCCTCTCCTTTCCTATTCTAATCACTTTTCTTCTTCTAAGACTGATCTACTGTAACTCACGTTTGAGTGCTGATGCTGGAATAATAGAAACACCTGTTTTCTCTATCTCACACTCACAATTCAAGATCCTATGAGGGTGAATCTACTCTTTAAGGAGTGCGATATTGTAACGTGCCCAGCGGGCTCCGTCTACTGTCATCCAAGCTGTCCATTTCATCATCATCCACCTACACAGATAACTTCTTACAACGTATCAGCTTCGAATTTTTAAATTATTGCGTTTTTCACCAACAGCCAGCGAAAAAAACAGCGATACTTCCTTTTTTATTACTGGATACATTTTCCAACAAATGAACAGGTCTACAAAATAATATATCAAGGGAGCGAGAACAATCGACTTGCAATTAAAATCATAATGGCATTCATAACAACATTTCACTTGTTAAAAATGGACCTAAACTTGCCTGCTCATGGAGGAAGCTCTTAAGATTGTCTTCATTCCATTTTTTGGGGAGATGCACCAAGCATTTGCTGAGCTCGAAATCGAGAGATTCTCCATCGAGGGCCTCCGTCATCAGAACATCGAACTTTTTCTCCTCATTAGACTTCATCAGTTTCTTCGCCCGCTCAGACGTCGGGTCCCACGTCTTATCGGGTTTTATACGCAGTTCCGCCTCTCCGTGGGCGAACCTGCAGGAATCGCCATGGCTACATGATCCACCTTCTCGCCTGAAGTAAGAACAGAGGCTAGTCTTCCAGAGGGGATGGAGAGGGTTGTTTGGATCACTGGTCAGCTCTCTTTCGGGGTCGTTCCTTTTCCGCTTCTCACACACGTCACTGCCATTATCCAACGACAACAGGTTGCTGTCATTAAAGCAAGCATTCGCAGATAGCGTTGGAATGTTTTCAGAATCAAGGTTTAGGGTTTCTGGTGCGGAGGAATCGTGAACTGACGACGCTGCCATGGAAGAAGCACGCCCGGTTGTGGTGAACTGTTTTTGGTGAAAGTCGAGTCATAGGAAGGTATTGATCTCGTGATTTATAAAATAAAATAAAATGAATGAATATGTTATTTTATTTTTAAATAAGTAATTCGGTAAAAGAACGGAAATGCATATATTTTATCTACATTTTGTTTGATTGTATTTTAAAAAAAAAAAAAAAATTGTTCTGTGATGCGTAATGCAAATATGAATAATATTTGAAATTTTAAAAATGGTTCAACCTCCAACATCATTTCCTTTTAAATCACCATGATTTTGGAATGATTGAAAATTTGTCATTCGAAAAAAATTATTTTCCCTTGTATCCCCCCTACGGTGTCTCTCAGTTGAATTTGATATTGTCGAATATAGGAAACTAATTCACTCTCCACTTGTCGTTTTCCCTCTCAAATCAACCCTACCAAACAACTTGTTATGGAGCCTTGGGAGGGAGCGGGATGTGGCTATCTTTGGTGGCCTCGATGCAAGTTTTATGTAACTGAATGCCAACAAATGTTTTGAGGACCGAAAGGAACATTGAAACACTTAAAACGTTGATTTAGGATTAAATGGTTGAACTGTGGTTGAACTGGTTATTATTAAAATAATATATTTTTAAATTGTCATGTCCCAATCTCGTTGGGCCCCACATGGGTGGACAAATGGTGCTAGCAAATGAACTCCTCAAGTCTACCTCCATTAGGTAAGAGGTTAACGACTCGCGTCGAGGTATCTATACACACAATGAGAGACATTACATCTGAACAAACATCAGCCACCTGCAAACTACACAAAACCATCCATGATATACATCAATAGAATACTCAATGGGTGTGAAATGTAAACTACGACGACATGACATGTCTCCACAATACAACATCATGTAACAAACCTATACAAACCTATATGTGTACACATCTCATCCAACATAATACGGTTAAAAAATAAAAAATCGGCAAAGGCGGTAATAATGTGATCGTCCTGATGAAGACTCTGAGTCAATGCCGCCAAAGCCCCTCCCTAACCACTGACGTCCAGCCACATCCTCTGGTTATACTTGGTGGTCTACATGAACACAATAGTAAACACATGCAAGTGCACGTGCAGTGGTGAGCAGTACTACTCAGTATGGTCATCTTAGGCATTGAGTCGACCCCCTGCGCAATGCGAGTAACCACACATGTGCTCTTAATGCAAAGTGTAAACTAGTCGACGTCTCTTCGACATCGAAAATCCCAAACCAACTAACAAACCCACCAATGTTAACTTTACATTTTACAATTTGTTTCATATTCTTGCCCCTCAAGACTTTTCGAAAACTAACTTTATACAAATATCAAAGCTTTGCAAATATACACACACCAAATCGTGGCTCAAACCACAATACCATTAGTCATCAAAGAACATCATCAAATACACGAGGGTCACATTGAACTGTATGTACATCAGATGAAGGAATACATAAACCCCGTTATGGGGGATCACACAATGAAAACCCCCAATGGGTGCAAAAGAATACTTAACTCCATGTGCCAACCGATGGAGGATCATGCATCACTGTGGGTGTACTAGACAGATGAATACTAAACTCCACTAAACAGACTGTGGAGGATCATAGAATACAATGGGTAGCAGTGTTCAAAGGAACACCCAAACCCTATAATTTTACAATCGTCGTGGATGGACAATTGACGTATCATCCCAATTTTAGGATCTCACTGAGAATAGCTCCAAGTGGTGGTCAATTGCAACACAATCATTAATATAACAAGACACACTATAAATTACACCTTAACTCGGTCCTGAAAACAATTCCAAAAGAACAACCACAAGTCCCTTCACCACCACAAAACTGAGCAAGGCAGACGTCTGTCGTTATCAGCGCTAACGGAAAAGCGCTGATCAAGGTTACATTTATCAGCGCTTTTCTTAGCGCTGATAATATTTATTGTATACATTAAATAAAAAACACATGTTATAACTATATATATATAATTAAATAATTATAAGATTAATAATAAATATATTTATTAGATTTATAAGATTTATTATATTTATTAATTCATTATATTTAATGTATATATTTGTTATATTTGTTTATATTTAATGTATTTGTTTTATTTATAAATATATAATACTTTTTAATATATATGTATAATTAAAATTATTGAATATATATGTGTTTTACAATGAATTGGGGTCAATGAATATATCATGCGTATGTATACGTGCATGAATAATGTTCATTTATAGATTATAATTACATATCACGTTGATGTGTTATTGATTTATAATTCATTATGTTACCCATATAATATATATGTTCTAAAAAATATACACTTATAATGAAAATTACATTATATTTAAAAAATAAATATATATTTTATTACATTTTCAATGATATATATATAAATATACCTTTCAAATAATTTTATAAGTATAAATAAAGATATATTTATTTAGAGTTATAATTATTAATAAATATATATATATATTTATCATAAATATCATTTTAAATAAATATATAATAATATCAACAAATTATTAAATTTATACATTTATCAGCGCTTTTATTAGCGCTGATAAAGTATGTATTTATCAGCGCTAAAATGAAAAGCACTGATAAAGTCGCCTTTTATCAGCGCTACAAAAGCGCTGATAAAGTCTAACCTTTATCAACGCTAAAAAAGCGCTGATAAAGGGGGTCTTTATCTGCGTTTTTCATTTTAGCGCTGATAAAGACCCCCCTTATCAACGCATTTTACTAGCACTGATAAAGGTCCACGCGAGATTTATAAAATCCACCGGGTCCTCCTCCTCCTCCCCGCACCCTGTCAAGCCTTCGTGGAAGCCCTACCCTGCGCCGCTGCCTCCTCTCCGCCGCGGCCTCCTCTCCGCCATGGCCGTCGCCTCCTTCTCCTCCTCCTCCACCGTCGCCGCCACCTCCTCCTCCTCCTCCTCCGGCGCCTACTTCTCCTCCTCCTCTGCTGCGGCTCCTCGTCCTCCTCCTCCTCCACCGTGGCTCCTCCTCCACCTCCTCCTCCACCGCGGCTCCTCCTCCCCCTCCTCCACTGCAGCCTCCTCCTCCTCCTCCTCCTCCTCCATCTACTCCGCTGCCTCCGCTGCCTCCGCGTTGCCTCCGCGCTGCCTCCGCTGCCTCCGTTGCCTCCGCTGTCGACGCCTCCCCTCCTTAAGGTGAGTAAAATTGAATTTGCATGAATTAATTATGTTTTCATTTATTGTAAATATTGAGATTAATTATGATTTGGCGTGATTCTTGTGTGTGATGCTTGTGTGTGTGACAGTTCATCAGGATTTGGGGTGTAAACCATATGACTATTACCTTTATAGAATCCTGAATGAGCAGTGTAATTAAATTCCTTGGATAGAATAAATGTGAGGAAATATTTATGGAATCTTATAGAGGATGACATACTATATGGTATAATGTTTTTAATGGATTATGTCATTACAAGGTGTTGCAGTTGGTATGTTTTTAACCATTGATAACCTTGGAGTAAGGGGTGTATTTATATTTTATATATGGATTTGATTACTACAACCTAAAATAACATATCTTGGTGTTTTTACAGTTTCATGGAAGTAATATTAATAGTTTTAAGTGACCAATTAGAAAATGTACCTGGTGGTAATTTGAATTTTGAAAAATATAGATACCCCTATGTACCTAGTGGTGGATTATTGGGTTCCAAGGGTGTTGGTAGAGTTTTTAAATCCCATGCTGTGCAACATATGGCTAACATAAAATGATTAAGATATTAGTGGACCACTGGGTACCTTGTGGTTAATGTATATTTTTTTTAAAAGCTAATGTTAATTTATTTTTCAATTAAAAATATTGTAAATTTACAACCCTCTCTGTGGCACGACTCCACCCAACTAATATATCCACTTTCCCATTTCTCAATTCTCCCTCCATATTTCAATGAAAACATATTTTTTCTAAACATCATGACCAATAGTCTTGCAATCAAATTGGGTGTTTAGGGTAATGTCTAATTTAATCTATTTATCCTTGACATCAGTTCACTAATCTAACATATGGTCAACCATAAATCAATAAATAACACCCCCTTTATAGATTCTATGATTTATAATGAATGGGGAAGAATTAAACCTTATTACCATATGGGGAAATTATTTTTTCAATGAGGTAGGTGTTGCCTTTAATATCATGTTATATATTACATTTTTGATGTATTTATGTGTGTGTTTAAGGAGGATCGTCTTAGGGTGACCTAAATTGTGGATTATGGGATTATAATTTTTGAACATGATTAGGTAGAGTCAAATACAACATGAATATATATTCTTCTCTATATTTGTTACTTTTATTATCCTATGGTGAATATTTCATCAAGGGTTGTGGGAAATAAATAGGTGTTTCAAAACTCAAATAGGTACTTATTCCTAGAAGAAATTATGATTATCCAAAGATTTATTCTATTAAAAAATTATAAGGTTTCTCAAATGATTATTAAATTCAATAATTGATGACATGTTTGAGTTTTTCTTGCATGTTCTTGAGAAAAAAAAATTAAATGATGATTGGAAGGTTTCATATTACGTCGAGTGGTGTATTTCCTCCATATCTTATTATAAATTCTACAAGAGGTCCACTTGAGCGATTTGGTTGTTTAATGATAAAAGATAGTTCTGCCTCATGGGTTTTATTAATGGATGAGTAAAAGTATATGGTTCAAGAGATAAAGGATCCATTTAGAGGTACACCCTATGATCCAAAAGGGATAGGACTTAAGTGAATGACTTATATAGGTCGGTTGAGGGTCCATTGGGATATTTAAGTGCCCTTGATGGTTTGGGGTAATTAATGAGTTTTGTGTTTTTAAGAAGCCTCTCAATAAGTGAATTAAAAAGGGAGATATGAAATTTGATCTTAGTAAAGTCATGATCATAGTAGAATTTTTATTACACTAAGAGTAGGAGTATTCCCACCAACCATTCTACAATTTGGTATGGTGAGTAGACGAAGTAAAAATTGAAAACATATTATTACTAGCTTCAAAAGGAAATTTAGTCATGGGTTTTAGATGTATTTTACTAATATATTTATTGAAAACATTATCATATATGAGTTAGCGGATCATTAAAGGTGAGAAAATATGAAAAATTTATGTTTGTTGTGGATAACAAGTGTCCCGGAACAAGGAGGACATGATTTCACTTTTATGGGAGTGTTCCAAATGACGATGTTCATTCTAGTGTAAGATATCACACCATAGTAGGGCTGGTGTAACTATGAAGGGTTTAAGATGTAGGAGAGACATATTGTAATATGGAACATTTAACTATAATGGATGTCTCTAAGGGAATATGAAGAGATAATTTCATTGGGATACCTAGCTCATGAAAATAAATGTTGCACTGGTTTGGGGGTCCAATGGTATCAGTATGTAATGAAAAGGCTCACGCTATAATAGTGTTATTTCATACTATAGTATATTGTTCATTAGTAATTGGTGTATCATTGTTTAAAGGGACGTTTCAGACCATGCCACAACTATAAGGGTCACACCATGAATGGTATTCTATAGATATTGGTAAATATGAGCAGACATGAATCACATTTCATGAATGTTATGTTAGGCCATAAAGGTGGTGAAGGATCTTTGAGATTTAGTTTCTAAGTCATTTGGAATTAGGATTCATTCCCTATGGAAATAATTCACATAAAAGAACATTTAATCTCTATAAATATAGTGTTACATGACCCGAATCAATGATTGGGTTTCAATGAAGAATCCTTCAGTTACCCAACCATTCAATCCATGGATTGTTCCAATGATGGTTTAGTTAACATTTGAGGATAATAATAAGGGTGCAAACATAATCCAAATTCTATAGGCACTTGTGGTCGACGAAGGGTAAATTGATGAACTTGTAGATTTAGATCATTATATCGCGTACATGGGACTATATGGTTATATCCTTACTTCGTTCATTATTATTATTGATAATAAACCAAGAACAAGATTCAGGACATCATGAACACTAAGGATAAGAAAATTTATAACAAGAGTTTGTGAACCATGTAATTATTCCTTGATCTATGTGAGTTATTTCATTGAATTACTATCATCATTTTACCATCACTATCAATATCCTTTTTTCACTAATCAGTATTCGAAAATGCATTTAGATTATGAGTTTTTCGTAACCATTGATTCACCCCCACCTTTAAGTAGTTTTCTACTCTCACCTAGTTTTTTCACTTGTATGCGTGGGTAACTATCCTTCCTAGTTGTAGTTGGGTGGTTGTAATTATGATGTGTTCACCATTATGACTTGTTCATGATTTTTTTGTGAAATGGTCATAGGGTATAATGGCCATAATAAAAGTGATAATATTTAGAAGGTGGAATTTGAATTGTTGTATTGAGAGCGAATCAGGTAAAGCTTATGGGATATGAGATTATAAAATAGATGATGGATATGGGTGGACATCCACAAGTAAAAACCCAATAGATTTTCTAGGGAAGAATGTGGAATTCATTCCCATTAATGTGATGAGATTTCTGACAATTTCAGTTTAACTAGTTTGTTTGTTTGTTTTATAGTGGAGATGGAGTATATGGATTAGTAAGTGCTCACTTGTGTTTTATATATAAAGGTATATTTCAGAAGTGGCTATATTATAGTGTATGGGTCTAAAATCAATAAAAGGAAGATTAAAAAATTCTAGTGGAGATCTAGGAAAGTGTTTGTGTATGTCTTATATGTGTGATGGTTTTTCATCAGGCCATGATAATACAACATGCTTATAAGGTGACGTTTCTCTATTTAAGTGGGTTCATATTCTAGGGGATAATCGTGATCCATGTTCCCCTTATATGTACACTACGGTCATGGATTATACCAATGGTGACCATTGTATTGGTATATTAGGGGTATAAACTTGATTCATAGTGACAATGGTATTGGTATGTTTGGGTCACAAACTAGATCCATGGTTCCCAATATTGTGGTATGTTAGGAGACAAGAAAGGATCCATGGTGACTGAGGTGTTTGGATTTTAGGTGTCTAGATAAGATCCATGGTCCTCAAGGTATGGGTTTTTAGATTCCTAAATAGGATCCATGGTTCATGTGTATCAGTTTCTTATTAGCCCTTATGAGATGCATAGTTCCCAAGGTTTGGGTATGTTTGGGTTTCAGAAAATATATGTGATGTATGTGGTATGGTTTTATTAGGAGATAAGATTGTTTTTTGGAACCCATGGTTTAATGTATTGATTCTCACTGAATATAGTGTTATTTGTTTTTTTGTTTTATTAGTTACCATACAACAATCTTACTTTATTTCTTTCATAATGCGTGTTGTTTATTATTTGCATTCATATAGATAAACCTAGTATATTATGATTTATGTTAGGTTCCCCATTATTGGTGTCCTACTAATATTTTATCATTCAACCTACACAAGATCATTAGTGTATGTATGGACCTTATATAAGATTAATGATTCTTACCACATATTATAAGTGATCATACAAGAGTAGGTTGATGGTATTATGTATAAAATGCCTAGGTGGGCCTTGGATACCCTATGCTAAGTCATCCAGACTATTACCATGACCCTCACTTATATCATATCTCCCCTTAGAGATCTCTTAATCCAATTATAAAGAGGAAATCCTCTATGTCACACTTCACCAATCCCTATATGGAATATCCTACTCATCACACACACCATGACTCTTATATATCCTTAAAGAGGGTGTTCCCCATCATACGTGATATATAAAACTATATTATCCATCTTCTTTAGGCCTAAGACTCTAATACATACTCAAATATCCTTAGAAAACCTAACTACGCTATACAAATCTCATACCAAACCCGATCCTCTCATAAACACAACTAGAAACCTCACCTCCATGGAGACATAATCTCTGGATGATCACAAAATCACAAACATTCAATAGAACCCTCACTCTATCTCTTGGTGGATCAAAAATACCCTATTTATTTACCTAGGTTGCTCTTGATTTCTATCCCTTTCACTGGAACACATATACTCATGCATGAATGCACAATCATACATAAATTGAAACATGGTTTTGTATTATAGGGTCCACCTACCTCAAAAAATGGAGTAACCCCATCACCAAGATCAACTCATCCTCAACCAAGACTATACATGCCTTATCTAATCTTGTACCAATGATTGAGACCCAATCTCAAGGAAAAATTCCCAAATAATTAATTATAGAAACTTATAATTAATTATTCACCTTAATATAATTAGGAATACTCTTTTAAAAACTCAAGTGACATACGACAAATTGAGAAAACGCGTTCAGATTGTTTTGATACTTTAGGACAACGATCCACGAGTCATTGGTGATGTGTACGAATCAACCACACCTCAATACGATGCACGGTGTGACCGGTAAAGCTTTTCATTAGATAAAGAATCAGTATTTATTAAATGAGATAAATCATCCAAAAACATATTGATTTTACATTATTCCCTTTCATTGTTATCAGAATGAAAACATTTGAGTTTATCATTTCTATATTTTAGTTTCACATTTCCATATTAATGTATTATTTCATATTAATGTTTTAATTTATTTCATTATTGTATTACCAACATAATATTTGTTTTCTTATATAGGTGAATTTTTTTCCTTGAGTTTGGATGCTTTGTTCGGTAACAAATATCGTGGACGACAATTTTTGAGAGAGGATCACAGATATCAAAGGATAAAACATTAATGTTTATAAATGTTGTCAGATAATTGTAATTGTAACCATGTAAAACATTGTTTGAAATGTATATAGAAGTGTTTTTTTTGTATTCATGATGTTAAGTAAAGGTATATAGCATTGTTTGTCAAAATATTGTGTGCGGGTGCTATTTTGTGCAGGTGTGCAGGTGATATTTTATGCAGGTGTGTTGGTTTGTGCAGGTGTACAGGTGCTGGTTATGCAGGTGCAGGGGAAGGTGCCTTTATCAGCGCTTTTTTGAGTGCTGATAAAGGACACCTTTAACAACACTAAAAGAGTGCTGATAAAGGGCCCTATTATCAGCGCTCAAGGTAGCGCTGATAAAGGCACCCATTTATCAGTGCTAGAAAAGCACTGTTAATGCCGATGTAGATAAAGGGGACCCCCCTTTATCTACACTGGAATTAACAATGCTTTTCTAGTGCTATTAATGTCGGTTTTTAGCACTGATAAAAGGACAAGTTGTGGTAGTGCTTGTCGAGGCATCATCGATGTGGATTATCAATCCCAAACCCATGATAGTGAGTGAGAAGACATAATACCAAAGTCCACACTACTATTGAAGGCATCTCATAAACATTACATCCTATAAATGGATCACATTGTGATTCCATATCAAAAGCACGATATTTTAACCCAAAGTCCACTTTACCACTATGATAAGTTTGCATCCTCACTTTGACAAGCCCACACCACCACCATGACAAGTCTACATCAACATCAAAATAAGTTAAAATAATCATGTGACACTCACATCTTCAATAAAATAATTCCATATCATCACCCTGGACCAACTTCCAATACCATACTTTAATACATCAATTTGATCCCCTAAGAATCACTCTAAGGTAAATGAGTTAAATACAAGCATCGTAATGCCAAATGTCACATAAAACTAAGATATCTGACTCAAAATATCTTTTTGATCAATTATCAACCCATAACACTCACTAAGGGTTATTAGCTTAACAAATTCTCCAAATATTCATCATCGATCATTGCTACAAATAACATCATAAAAATTTAATGTTATATTGAATCATATAACTCAAGGGGTAATCATAATCTTACCTAGGATTTCATGTCCCACCAGAAGCTCCACATGCATTGTTGTCACTGTAATTATCACCAGGCTACATCTACACATGTTTGCATTCAAAATCATAAGTTAACATATTCATCTTATTAAAATTTCCAAATAACCCAACAAAATACCTCATTGTGTTCTACTTGAGAAAAATGAATACAATTGTGTTCTCAATTTTTTTTAGGTTGAGATGTCATCAATCTCAGTGTAAAAATATTTAAAACTTAAAAAAATCCTTTAAATGACCTCAAATGATCTTAAATAATCATCATCATGATTTTTGTGGAAAAGTGAGTAAAATAAATTATTCATTTATCTCAAATAGATACGAGGTGAAAAATCTACATTTTTCTCAAAATATACACAAAAAGGGTCATGTGGTGGGCTTAGGTCCCACACCATAGATAAGAATTGCCTAGCCAACACTGGTCTTGAATTATTCATCTCAAATTAACGATTGCAATGTCTTCGACGGATCATGAATATGATTTTTTATGGAAAATTCATTTAATAAATAACCAAATCAAACACATGCAAAAACACACATACGATATATTATATATCTAGTACCCATTTATATATATACAGGGGTGACACACTCCTACATATTTTTTTCTCACCTTTTTCTTACACGTAGAAGTCGAACCCTATGTATGTTTTTAATCTCCCTCCCTTTCTCTCCCCTACTGTGAGCGTGCATGCATGCATGTGTGTTTTACTAACTTCTACATAGTTGATCCTTTGGCTGACCCCCACTCTATATTATCGAAAATGGCCCATGAAACATGGATTAGTTATATATATTTTTAAATGTTTTTTTATTTGATTTTAATATGAATATTTTTTTAGAAATTATTGTGGCCATCTCCATTGACTGCCACTATTGATACCCATTGTCAGTAGGACACTTGTCTATAATCATCATGAAACCTCTACCCAACATTCATCTCTACACCTCGATCCCGAATCTAGCCTCCATTTCCCATTAATCGATCATTATGACCTCCAAGTCTTAAAGATAAGTTGGCTCAATCAAAACCTTATCTCTAAGATTTATCTTAATTCATTGGTTGGATCATCACAGTTCTCATATATAATTAGATTTTCCTCTTTGGGATGATTTATTCCATACATATATCATGTAATAAACACCTTCAGATCTCCATATATCTAAACCAAATTAAAAAATGATAGAAATATGAAAAAAATGAGTGGGGGTACAGGGTTAGATCATCAAACCATACCTCCACCGATGACTCCCATCCCCAACAACTGCTCCTTCTGATAGAGAGAGAGACATGGAAGAGAGATTAGATATGGGGGGATCTAATTCCACATAACACTTATAAATTATTATAAATTTAATAGTTTTTAAAATATGCCCGAAGTTTTTATGATTTTAGGTTGACACAAAATCTCCACCCAAATAAAATATCCTTGTCTCAAACTTAACAACATGGTTTGTTTTAAAATCTGATACCCTATTTTAAAGAATTTTATTTTTTAAACCCTTATGTAATTAGATGCCCAATGATCACATTTCTTCTCCAAATAGTACATTCCACCAAACCAAACCATCAAGGGGTCTAGTTTAATATGTATAAAGATCAATGGATCCAATTAAATTGAAACAAATGCTAAATAACATAAGAAAGATAAGATATTCTCAAATATAAGTTCAGAATTATTGGTCTGAGTGGAGTACTCAAGAGGGGGTGAATTGAGTATCCAATAAAACTTTCTGTTTAAAAAAATTTATAAAAAAAATCCCCCAATTTGAAATTCACCTAGTTAATTAATATAGTAGGTATATCTAATTTAATGTTTTGAAATAACCTCTCACAAGTTTGATCAAAACTCTATTAGAATAATCTTAAGATTATTCTCTTTTGAGATTACTCAACTTACATCAAACTATAGAAATATCAAATATAAAAGATAGCTATCAAAGTACAGTTTTTCAAATGAGATTTTTTAAAAAAGTTTATAAAATAGAGTGAGAAAAACTTTAAAGCGCACAACAGAATTTAAAAACACAATAGGTTTAGTCTTAATCTGAGACCTAATTCTCTTTAATTAATAGTCACCTGTTTCCAAGAACATTTATTAAAAATAAATAGATGATCCACAACCTATATCAGGTGTAGGTTACAACAATGCATAGGGATATCCAGGATAATACACAACCCCTTCCACATTTTTCATGGGAGTATACATATGAAGGAAATAAAGTAAGTGTTGGTCTGAGTGGAATCTCAAGAGGGGGGGTGAACTGAGTTCCTAATTAAAATTTATATTAAAAACTTTATGATAAAAATCCCCCAAATTTGAAATGGACTAGTTAATTAAGGAAGTAGAGATATAAATGTTTAGTTGGTCAATAAGTTTCTCAAAGGGTGATTAGTCCTCAGTTGAATCAGTGTAAAACACTTCTTTAACTTTTGAAACAAGTTTACTGAATTAAACACATACACACGCTAACCAGAACTAAATATCAAAGTTAATTAAAAAAACAGCTTTCTATTTTTGAAATGATGAGTAGAGGAAAATAGAAAAACAGAGTATTGCTAAATATAGTACACAGTAGAGCTAAACAAGAGGTTCGGTCTCAAGCCGAGACTTAATCCTCTACACTTGGTGATCACCTCCCACCAAGTAGTTTATATAAATAATAAACTTGATACACAGCCTGTATCGGGATTTACAATAGTTTTCACAAACTGTATAGGGATCAAACCCTCTACCACAATTCTTTATGAAAAAACAAACAAACCAGACCACACATGGTCTCTTCCACAGTTACACGTGGGAAATAATGTGAAAATGATGTTTGATGTGAGTATTTTCAGTATCCTCCAGTTCAAGCACAAGAGATAGTGTGTGTAACAAAAAAACACACACACTTCTCATAAATATAAAATAAAATAACACAATAGATAAAATATTATAAGATTGATTTTAGAATGCTCTATGTGTTTGCAGTTCAGATCTTGACTCCTTGGACCAAAGAAACTACAGTTCGCGTCTTTCTCTGGAAGTTGTCCTCAAAATAGAGCATCACAACTCCAGGTTATAGCTTTCAGGAACTGAGTGTTATTCTTCTTAAGTTGACAGAGTTTTGATGAATCATAGAAGACAGTCTTGAATTTTTTCTCCCAGAATGATCTTCTTGAGGCTCTTGGGTTCACAGTGTAAGTGCTCGATGGTTCTTCCTTGTTCTCTTTGATCTAGAGAGTAAGTTCTTTTACATTAATTCCTATATATTAATTTCTTGACTCTATGTATCTCACACCACCACTTTATCACACTATTTATTTTCTTCCTTGGTATTCTATTTTATATTTGAGGTCTGACAATAAGAATAAGTAAACCACGTGTGGTCCTCCTCGTACCTCGTACTGTCCCCAGGTACAGTCTCTTGATATGTCTACAATCAGTATTAATTAATGCCAGAAGCATTAAATTTACAAAATATGACCGTTAGAATAATCTTAATAATTTGAAAAAGTATGAAGTAGAAGAGTGAGCATCGATATACTGGTAGCGATATTCTTCAGCGGTAGCCTTCTCAACGGTAACCTTCTCAATGGTAGCCTTCAGTGGTAACCTTATCAACGGTAACCTTCCATCGGTGTCCTTCATCTCTGATCTTCAGTAGTGACCTTCACCGGTGACCTTTCACCGGTGACCTTTCTATCAGTGACCTTTCTATCAGTGACCTTTCTATCAATGACCTTTCTATTGGTGACCTTTCATACATAGAGAAATTTTTCATTATAAGCTTAAACAAGAGAGTAGTGAGATTAAAGATATATAGTTACCACTTGATAAAAACTAAGAATAATAACGAGACCCAATTATCATATAATAGAAACATGATTATCAGATAAGTGAACATGATTTGGGATTATCAAAATAGGTGAGTCCAACAATATCCCCTTTTTTATAACCACAAATTATGTCAGTGAAAATTTAGATTTAAGTATTATTGAATCAGGGTTAAGTACATTTGCTAATATCTTTAGAGGTGTGAATAATTAAAAGTGAAATTGAACCATAGTTATTGTGAAAAATATATATAGTGTATATATGCAAAGATTCCAGTCAACTTAACCAGTCAAATTAAAACTTCTCCCCCTTAAAACTTCTCCCCCTTTGTGATTAACAAAAAGAATGGAAGACAAAAGGGGAAAAAAGAGGATTTTATTACTAATGAAGCAAGAATACAAGATAGAAAAAGTTTACAAAGATCCCTATCAACTAAGACATCCCACATTCAATACACATTAAATATGTACAAGGGAGCTTTGTCTTTGGAAGCTGAGGAGTCAGGTCCAGAAGATGGAGGGATAGGCCAAGGTATGGCAGTGAGCAGTGTAGGAGGAGTGGCTACAGAGGCATCAATAGACCTATAGTGAGTAGATATCTGAGGAATCATAGTGGTCAAGCTTCTGATGGCCTGTGTAGGAGTCATCAATGGTGAAACACTAGTAGATCCTGAGGTAGTTGAGGAAGAAGGTAAAGCTGGAGGAACAATTATGGGAGTGCGGTCCACATGGAGGAAGGTTAAAATAAGATTTCTGAAATCCATAATAATGCTTCCTTCTCTTTCCATGGCTGAGATAAAATCATCCTTATTCTCCATAATTTTATCTAAGGTAGGATTCAACTCTCTAAGCTTGCTAACTTGATCCTTAAATGTCTGAGTGACAGGTGGGATCCTTAAGTTCTCCAACAACAGCTTAAAGTGTCCATCCATATGATGCTTAGTGTACACCCTTTTGTAGTAGAAATCAACTTGCTCTTTGATGGCCTTCTGATCTTGAGAAACTTCCCTTAAATAATCTCCCACAAGTTTATGAATTTATCTGGTAGTAGAAATGACCTTATTCATAGACTAAGGGTCTGAGGAGCTTGCACTAGAGAACTTCTCCACTTTTTATCTAACAACCAATTTGAAAGCTTATAGATCAATTGGAGAAGAGGCTGAAGAGGAAACAGATGCAAATGGAGGTTCCATAGTGAAAGCCACTGTCTCCTTAAAGGACTTGGTCAGACCACTAATGAGCCTCTTCAAATCATCATCATGTCCGCTCACATGTGCCTCCATAGACTTATTAAAGTCCTCAAACACAGTGACCATCTATTGAACCACACTTTTAACATATTTAAGATCTCTGTCCACTTGCACCCTTGAAGCCATATAGGATTATAAACTGGCAATTGATTGCTTCACAGATTCCATAGACTCTGCCAAGGTTTTGATCTAATTCTGACAATCCTTCACTTCATGCAGTAGATTTGAGTGAGAGGTAGAAATTAATCTTTCTAAGGAAGATTCTACAACTTCTTGATTTAGGGCCACTGTTCTTTCTATATCAATAGATCTCTCATCAAAGTGTCTCTTCAAATCATATTTTAATGATTCCAAACCACCCTTCTTCACATAATCTCAAGGTAAAAGTACTACTGGTTGTATAATGGTAGTTTCTGAAATATAAGGAATTAGAGGGATTTTGTTAGGCTTGTCATCATCAGAGTCTCCATAGTCTAATCCCAAGACCACGAATCTAGGGTCTTCTGACCAGTATTCTATTCCATGAGCAACAACAAATGAAGTTGTGGCAATAGGTTCCTCCTTCTCACTTGGAGCATTCTCTTGATCAATTAAATCCATCTCTGATATACCTATTTGATCAAATACATCAACAAGAGAGTCCACTACCACTTCTACAAAATCTTTAACTACTACCATTGCAATTTCAGCTTCAACCAAATCAGCAAACTTTTCATTTACACTTTCTACCATTTTTGTATATCCTATTAGAGGACTGAGACTTAGGCATTCCTCTTCACTTTCATCAGCAACCGTCTAAAAATAATCATGACTAGATTCAATTTCATATTCCTCCTCTGAGGTCTCTCTAATTTCTCTTAAGACATTTTGATCTCCTTCTTCTTCACTGGTTTCTTTATCATCACTATCCCTTAGGACAATCTCCCTTCTAGGCAATATTTTTGGTGGGCTAGGCTCACCAAAAGATATAGTATTAGCACGAGGATTTGAGGGAAGGTCAGGATCAATCTTGTCATCTATAAGAGAATCCTCTCTTTCTTTCATAACAACAACTTCCTCTTCTTCATCTGAGTATACTGGATCCACTTCATCTAGATTTAGACCAGGGTCTCTCTTATTCTTAGGCATAGTGGGCTGAGTAATAGGGTTGAATTTTTCATACACCTTATCCTCATTATTCACCCATTTTCTTTTCCAAGGGTTCCAATTTATCTTCATCAACTTTCAAATCATCTTGGTAATGTAGAAGTTGTCCCTTACAACTACTATTTCCTCCTTATTTCTAGAAAATCCTTTTACTTTCAAAATCAAGGATATCAATCTAGCATGAAACAAAGCATTGTATTTGGAACTAGGCTTTGTCATGTCCTCTAATTGAATCATCAGCAACCTACACAGATTTATCTTCTATCCATGCTTCAACAGATACAAAATAAATATGTCATGATATTTTATGGTAGCAAAGTCCCCTCTCCTGGGACTCAAGACATATGGAAAAAATTTAAACAATAACTTGTTTTCTCCTTTCACTTCAGCATCAATCACTTTCCCAGGGATCCCATTCCCTATCAGTTCAGCCAACACTTCTTCATAACAGAAGAACTCACTAGTGGGAGGTACCACTCCTGAGTAGTAATCAAAAATACCTTCATGTGGGACTCTTAAACATTCATCCCATTCAACAAAGGAAAATCTCACACTTACTCCATTTACTTTTTAAGACATTCTATTCTCATTCTCAGACTGCTCTAACTTCAGAGATTCATAAAATTCCTTCACTAGATTCGAGTAATAGGGTCCATTGTTATTTGCAAAGCATTCGACCCAACCCTGAGCTTCAAGTGCCTTCAACAC
Source organism: Viscum album (assembly GCA_963277665.1). NCBI lineage: Eukaryota > Viridiplantae > Streptophyta > Magnoliopsida > Santalales > Viscaceae > Viscum > Viscum album. The sequence goes on from OY728162.1 coordinate 1,228,077,108, forward strand.
TAGAGATCTGCTCGACATCAGCCATTCCAAGCTTAGTTCCTTCTCAACCATGATTTCCCTCTTGGAAAAATGTGGATTGATTACCTTTTCCACTACCTGACTTCCACTACTAGACCCAGCTCGAGGTCTCTTAGGGTTCGACACATCTCCTTCATCATTAACCATCAGTCTCTTCAATCTTTCCATCTCAATCTGGAGAGGTTTGAGGGTTTCAGTAGGAGGTGAGGTTCTAAGGTCAGGGATAAAGAGGTTCGGGAGAGGTTTGAAGTGGATCAAAATGTGGTGTGTTCTTTAAAAGAAATAAGCAACATTTCAGATTCCAACTAAAAAATGCAAAGTCCCGGAAAAGTCAACTATCAGTAAGGTTCCAACGGTGAGGTCCCAATGGTTAGGTCCAATAGTGAGGTCCCAATGGTGAGGTCTTAATGGTGAGGTTCCTAACGGTGAGGTCCAACAGTGAGGTCCAATGGTGAGGTTCCTAATGGTGAGGTCCAATGGTGTGGTTCCTAATGGTGAGGTCCAACAGTGAGGTTCCTAACAGTGAGGTTCCTAATGGTGAGGTCCAATGGTGAGGTTCCTAATGGTGAGGTTCAAGCTTAACAATTTATCATACCTAACTCACGTTTTATGTAATTTAACCTCTCAGAATTCAAAGTCTTTGTGAATATATCATCCAATTGGTGTTCAATGCCAATGAATTCAAGAGTGATATCACCTCTTTGACAATGATCTCTCAAGAAGTGATGTATCACATCAATGTGATTTGTCTTAGCATGAGATACTAGATTTTTAGATATGTTAATAGCACTTGTATTATCACACTTTATAGAGACATGTTTGAATTGATATATATAGTCTAGTAAAGTGTGTCTCATCCACAATATTTGAGCACAAAAACTACTAGCAACTATATATTCAGATTCGGCAGTAGATAATGCAACATAATTCTGTTTCTTACTATACTAAGATACTAGTGACTTTCCCAAAATGTGACATGTTCCAGAGTTGCTATTTCTATATAACTTGCAACCAACAAAGTCATCATCCGAATAACTTATTAAATCATATGATTTTCCTCTTGGATAAAATATTCCTAAGTTTGTAGTATACTTGAGATATTTAAAAATCCTTTTAAAAGTAGTTAAATGAGACTCTTTGGGATTGGATTGAAAACAACCATACATGCATACACTAAACATAATATCAGGTCTGCTAGCAGTAAGATAGAGTAGACTCCCAATCATACCTATGTAATTGGTTTGATCCACTGGTTTACCAGTTTCATTAGCATCCAACTTATAATTGGTACTCATAGGTGTACCTTTATTACCATCCAAACCAAAACGTTTCAAAATATCCTTAGTATACTTGATTTGATTTAAAATAATACCATTTTTATTTTGAAAAATTTGAAATTCAAGGAAAAATTTAAGTTCCTCCATTAAACTCATTTCAAATTCATCTTACATCATTTTTGAGAAATCAGTACATAAAGAATTTTTAGAGGATCCAAAAATAATGTCATCTACATAAATCTGTACTATTAAAACATCTTTGGAAATCCTTTTAATAAAAAGAGTGGGATCAACTATTCCTTTAGTAAAACCTTTTGAAATAAGAAAAGAACTAAGACTATCATACCAAGCTCTTGGAGCTTGTTTTAGACCATATAGAGATTTAGAAAATTTAAAGACATGATTTGAAAAATGGGGATTTGTAAAACCAGGGGGTTGTTCAACAAATACATCCTCAACTATGTACCCATTTAGAAATTCACTTTTGACATCCATTTGATAAAGTTTGAAATTCAGATGAGCTGTATAAGCAAGTATTATCCTAATGGATTCTAGTCTAGCTATAGGTGCAAAGGTTTCTTTATAGTTTATTCCTTCTTCTTGATTGTATCCTTGTGTAACTAGTCTAGCCTTATTTCTAACTATGTTACTAGATTCATCAACTTTATTTCTAAACACCCATCTAGTGACTATGGTAAAAGTGTATTTAGGTATTTATAATAATTCCCAAACCTTGTTTCTTTCAAACTGATTTAATTATTCTTGCATAGATATCACCCAAAATTCATCATTGATAGCATCATTAATATTTTTGGGTTTGAGCTGTGAAAGAAAAGCTTGATGTTCAACTTGGTTTCTCAAAGAAGCTCTAGTTTGTGTTCCTCTATTTAGATCACCTACTACAAAATATAAATGATGATTCATGAGAGTTCTAATACCTCTAAAAAGAGTTGAACTAGACTCCTCATGGTTTTCTATAGGTTCAAATTCACCCTGCTCAAATTCTGGAAAATTTCCAGAACTAGTTGTTTTTACTAAGGGTTCACTGTCTTTATCATTAAGGTCTAGAATTGACATATCTTCCTCAAGTTGTTCAACAGAGGTTTTGGGTTCATGTGGATCAGTCTCATAAAATTTGACATGAACTGATTCTTCCACACATTTGGTTCTCTTATTGAATACTCTATAAGATTTACTAGAGATTGAGTAACCTAGAAAAATTCCTTCATCACTCTTGGAAGCAAATTTGTCAATATTATCCTTAGTGTTAAGGATAAAGACTTTGCAACCAAAAACTCTAAAGTAATTAACCTTAGGTTTCCTATTATTCCAAAGATCATAAGGGGTTTTCTTAAGAAAAAGTCTAATTAAGACTCCATTGATAATGTAACAAGCTGTATTAATAGCTTCAACCCAAAAATAGATAGGTAGATTATACACATTTAGCATAGTACGAGAAATCTCTTGAAGTGTCCTATTTATTCTTTCTATGAATCCATTTTTTTGAGGTATTATAGGAGCAGATAAATTGTGATTATAGCCATTTTTGTGAGCAAAAAGATTCAAATTCTTAATTTTCAAACTCACGGCCATGATCACTTCTCAAGGTCTTAATTCTAAGTCCACTAAGATTTTCTACAGACTTGGAATATTTAATGAAGTAAGAACATTCTTCACTTTTGTGAGCTAGAAAGTATACCCAAGTGTATCTAGAAAAATCAACTACAAGAGCATAAACATAGCGCTTCCCATTTAAACTTGAAACTCTAGATGGTCTAAAAAAACCCATGTGAACCAACTCAAGAGGCTGAGAAGTAGAAACTTATTTCTTTGGTTTGAAAGAAACTTTGTGTTGTTTTCCTTTTTGATAAGGATTGTAAACTTTGTTATGTGGGAATTCCAATTTAGGTAAGTCTCTAACTAAACCTTTCCTAGTTAGTTTACTAAGTGAGTGCATGTTGTAGTGTCCTAATCTTATGTGCCATAACCATGATTCCTTATGAAACACATTTAAACAAGAAACATTTTTCTTAGCTAAATAATTTAAATCAACAACATATACATTTTTATTTCTAAGAGTAGTAAATATTAAATCATTTATAGAATTAAAAATGTTGCATGCATCATTTTCAAACTTAACATTAAAACCATCATCACACAACTGAGAGATACTAAGTAAATTGTATTTTAACCCATCAACAAAAAGTACTTTTGAAATTAATACAGTATTAGGGTTACCAATTTGGCCTAAGCCGATGATCTTTCCTTTAGAATTATCACCAAATGTGACATATCCACCATAAAATTTAATTAGGCTCTTGAATCATGAATAGTATCCTATCATATGTATTGAAAATTCACTATCCAAGTACCATAGAGTTTTATAGGATCTCTTTAGACAATTTTCCTGCAAAATAGATTAAGTGTAGGGTAACTTTGGTACCCAGATTTTCTTGGGTCCATAGAGGTTAGAAAGTAAAGATTTAGGAACCCATACTTTTCTCACAGGTTTCCTATAATCAACAGATATGTTTTGAGACATGAACACTTTGTTAGGTCCTTTAGAGAATTTTTTTTAAAAGATGGTCCAGAACTTGAACTAGTAGTAAACTGTACAGATTTTGGAAAAAATTTATTTTTAATAATCCTTCTATGTCCTGGTTGATATCCTAGACCAGTTTTATATTTTAGAGCAATTTGTTTCCCTAGAAATTGATTCAAGGTATCTCTACCTGTAGTAAACTTCTCAATATTCCTTTTTAATTGCTCATTTGATAATTTAAGTTCAGTATTTTCTTTTAATAGCTGCACACATTTTTCTTTCTCAATATCCAAATCAGACTTATAATTAGCATTTAAAGCATGTTTTCTTTTCAATAATTTATATTTATCAGTGAGTTTATTAAAGGTATCCTCAATCATTCCACAATATTCAAATATTCCATATTTAGTCATATTCTCATCATTATTTGATTCACTTCCATTCCCATAATAATAAGCATTAGGTATAGGGGAATTTAGTGTTACCTTAGATGTTTCTGTCATAAAACACAAATTTTCATGTTTTTTCTTTTCAATATCAGAAGTGTCAGATCCACTGGAGCTATCTTCAGAAGCACTCCAAGTAGCTTTCATATCCTTTTTATATCCCTTGCCCTTTTCTTGATATTTCTTCTTAAATTTCATCTTGGGGAAATCATCCTTCACATGGCCTTTTCATTTACACTCATAGCAGACTATCTCATTTGTGTTGTCATTCCACTTTCTGTCCTTTTTCCAATGTTCTTTACTATCATACCTTCCTTTATAGTTTGAATTTCTAAAGAACTTATTCCTACGGTAGAACTTCTTGAATCTCCTAGAAAGATAAGCCATCTCATCATCACTGTCAGAGTCTGAGTCTTCACTGGTGTAAGTGTCTATAGGAGCTTGAGATTTTTATTTATCTTTGCTCTTTGAGGTAATAGTCTTGAATGCTACAAATTTCTTTCTTGGTTATTCATCAGCTTCTTGATTTACCTTAAACTCTTCTTTGTACATCATAAGTTTTCCAATTATTTCCTTCACTAGTAACTTGCCTATGTCGCAGGATTCTCAGATAGAAATAGAAGTTCCTCTTCATCTTTCAGGTAGGCATCAAAGAAACCTCATAATACGATCCTTGCTATCCACTAGTTTCCCAAGAAGACTCATGATATTCACTATTTCATTGAACCTAAGATACATTTCAGATATAAGTTCACCAGGCTTCATTTTAAAATTATCATATTTTATAGTATAATTATTTAATCTCATTTCTTTAACACTGGTGGTTCCCTCATGAGAAATAGCCAAAGTATCCCAAATTTCATATGTAGTTTTATAGGCAGATATTCTATTGAATTATTCATCACCTAGAGAATAGTACAATGCATTCATTGCTTTATAGTTATTGTTATATGTAGCTTTAGTCAACTGAGACCATGTGTCCCTAGCAGTAAGAGGCAATGCATGTTGTTCTTCAATTGTGTCCCAAATTTCCGGACCCATGCTCTCTAGATACATTTTCATTTTTAATTTCCACTGAGCATAGTTATTACCATTAAAGAAAGGGGGATTTTTAGTAGCAACACCCTCAACTCTATTATCCATTGTTTATTAGAATTTTAAAAAACTGAAAATTTAGATATGACAGAAATTTTAAGATCTTTAAGATACAACTAAAATCATAGTTGAAAATAATTTGACAGCTTTCACAACAGTTCAGATAGTAGTAATAAAATATTTAACCCTTTGATACCAAATGTTGGTCGGAGTGGAATCTCAAGAGGGGGTGAATTGAGTTTCTACTTAAAATTTATGTTAAAAAATTTATGATAAAAGTCCCCCAAATTTGAAACAACCCAGTTAATTAATGTAGTAGAGATATAAATGTTTAGTTGGTCAACAAGTTTCTCAAAGGGTGATTAGTCCTCAGTTCAATCAGTGTAAAACACTTCTTCAACTTTTGAAACAAGTTTACTGAATTAAACACATACACACACTAACCAGAACCAACTATTAGAGTTAATTTAAAAAACAAACTTTTGTTTTTGAAATGATGAGTAGTGGAAAATAGAAAAATATAGTATTGCTAAATATAGTACATAGTAGAGCTAAGTAAGAGGTTCAGTCTCAAACCGAGACTTAATCCTCTCCACTTGGTGATCACCTGCCACCAAGTAGTTTATATAAATAATAAATTTGATACATAGCATGTATCGGGATTTACAACAGTTTTCAAAAACTGTCTAGGGCTCATACCACAATTCTTCATGGGAAAAAAACAAACCATACCACACACGGTCTCTTCTATAGTTACACATGGTAAACAAGGTGAAAGTGAAGTTTGATGTGAGGATTTTTAGTATCCTTCAGTTCAAGCACAGGAGACAGTGTGTGTAACAGACAAACACACACACTTCTTAGAAATGTAGAATAAAATAACACAATAGAGAAAATATTATAAGATTGAGTTTAGAATGCTCTATGTGTTTGCAGTTCAACTCTTGACTCCTTGGACTGAAGAAATTGCAGTTCGAGTCTTTCTCTGGAAGTTGTCCTCAAAAAAGAGTGTCACAACTCCAGGTTCTAGCTTCCAGGAACAAAGTGTTCTGGTTATTGAGTTAACAGAGAGTTGATGAAGCATATAAGATAGTCTTGAATTTGTTCTCTCAGAATGATCTTCTTGAGTCTCTTGGGTTCACAGTGTAAGTGCTCGATGGTTCTTCCTTTTTCTCTTTGATCTAGCGAGTAAGTTCTTTTACATGAATTCCTCTCTCTTCACTTCTTAACTCTATGTATATCACACCACCACTTTCTCATGACATTTATTTTCTTTCTCAGTCTTCTCTTTTATATTTGAGTTCTGATAATAGGAATAATTAAACCACATGTGGTCCTCCTCGTACCTCGTACTATCCCTAGATACAATCTCTTGATATGGCTACAATCAACATTAATTAATGCTAGAAGCATTAAATTTACCAAATATGACTGTTAGAATAATCTTAAGAATTTTACAAAGCATAGAGTAGAAGAGTGAGCATCGGTAGACTGGTAGCGGTAGCCTTCAGCAGTAGCCTTCTCAACGGTATCCTTCAGCGGTAACCTTCTCAATAGTATCCTTCAGCGGTAACCTTCTCAATGGTAACCTTCCATCGGTGACCTTCATTGGTGACCCTTCATCGGTGACCTTCATCGGTGACCTTCATCGGTGACCTTTCATCGGTGACCTTTCATCGGTGACCTTTCTATCGGTGACCTTTCTATCGATGACCTTTCATACTTAGAGAATTTTTGCACTATAAGCTTAAACAAGAGAGCAGTGAGATTAAAGATACATAATTATCACTTGATAGAAACTAAGAATAATAATGAGACACAATTATCATATAATAGAAACATGATTATCACATAAGTGAACATGATTTGGGATTATCAAAATAGATGAGTCCAATAGTAAGAGTGTTTAAGTAATATTTTATGCACTTCATGAGTTTTTGATTTAACATATTTATGAAAAATTTAATCATAACTCAAGTGTAGTAAAAATAAAGAGAGGGAGAGAGAGAAAAGTTAAAGCTCGACGAAACAAAAGCTTGAATCTCAGTAATTCTACCAATGTCTCTTCTCTTCTCGATGTATTTCTTTAGTTATAAGATGAGATGCAAAGACAAGAAAACATTCACATATCTTTTGATGAAGTTCAAATGAAAAAAATATATCATATTATTGGGAACATAGCACTGGTTTGAGTTTTTTCACTTGTAAAATCTCACTTACTTTATCTGAATTCAATCTTCTATAAAAATAAGTCTTCCTACAAAAAGATCCATTAGAAATCCATCATTATGAATCTTAAAACTCAACATGAAATTTGGATGAATTAAATTCCTCTGACCAAGCATTTAATTTGGTGAAAAAAGTGGTTGTAATATATGATATTAAAATATAATTCCCACTTTTAGAAATGAATGCTTGAAGTGTTCCATGTTGGATTATCCTTAGTAGCTCCAGCACTTAGAAAATTTTTTGGATGGATTCCCATGATAAGTCATATGGGCGCTTGATCTGAAATTATAGTTGATTCAATACTAAGTCGATGTTCAACATTCTCATGTGGTTACTTCAATTCAATGTGTGGTAGCTTGATGTCATATGGAATCTCCAACAGTTTTCCAAAATCTCAATATTGTCATACAATCTCTTTACTTCACCATGTGGTCAATTGGATGTAACGTACAATCACTCTAATACATTATGATTTATTGATATAAAGGATATACCATGCGTTCGTTTGATATATCATGTAATCACTTGAAAATTTTATGATAAATCCACCATGGTTGATTAGATAGGCATGAAGTTGATCCACTTGGTCATGCAGTCACTTCAACCCTTAGCGAAAATTTTGAGATGGGTTTGATTGCTCTGAGATATAATGTGCAGTCACTTTGATTGTTCTTGCAGTTTCTTGATTACTTTGTGAGATTTTTATCACAGTCGATCAGATTTTCATACGGTCTATGCATTTTCATGCGGTCACTTTATTATTATTTTTGAATTTTAGCTTCCTCATATTTCTTTATATGGTCCATATAAATCCTTCATGTGGTCGATTGGTTCCTTATGGTTGCTTGAGAATTTAGAAAAATTTTCTTGACTCATAGTCTCTTATCTGACTTGTCTATCTTTACAGTCAATCAAATACTTATGAAAATTTCAATAATTTCCAAAAAACTATTTAACTTCCATAAAAACACAAAAATGATTAGAAACAACATAAACATGCTTTTTGATTATTAAAACAATTAATTGTTGGACTATTCCAACAATATCTCTCTTTTTTATGATCATAAATCATGGAATAAATAAATACAAACAATGCACTAACATGACATAAATAAATACAATATGTTATAACATAAAATCATATAACATGTTAATATGCCATACTTTACTCCCATTTTGTGATTATCAAAAATATTTGTATAAAGGGTGAGAAGGTAAATGTATACAGTAAAGAAATAAATTGAATAAAAGAAAGAGGAAAGAGTTAGATAAAAGTGATTTCATTGATATTCAAAAACAATTTTTTACAGAAGGCCCTATCAGAGACCCTAATCAAAGTTCGGGTCATAAGAGTCCTAGATCGTAGAAGGATAAATATATTCTTTTCCTTTTCCAATAACTAGAACAAGAGAAGGTGTGGGTCATGGAGAAGAGGAATCTCCTGGAATCACAAGGGTCTTAAAAACAGGTCAAATTTCATGAAGGGATTGAGTAAGGATGAGACCAAAAGGTCTTGTATGAGGTGTAGTAGGTGAAGTAATGGATGGAGAAGATATAGCTATAGAAGTTGGGGTAAGAAAAATGTTTGGTATATAAAGAACTAGAGATTCTAGAACTAGAGCATTGAAAACATATATATAAGTCTCCAAGAGCCTGGTAATGTTTTTCACAACTCCAGACCCATGATATATATACTATAAGAACTCAACCTTTTCTAAAACAAACTAATCCAACAGAGGTTCCATGATTAATGTCTTTTCCACAATATCAATTCCTTAGTGAAAATATTATTTAGATAATACTTGATATATCCCTTAATGACATCTTTTTCCTTGGAAATATTCACTGTTTCTGCTTTAACCATGTCATAAATCTTTTCACCATGGGCAAAAACATCCATATGTACTTGATTCCTTATATCCTTAACATTTTACAACCAAATTTTCATTTCCTTACAAACATCTCTTCTGATAAGATCCTCAAATATGGAAACATATGTAAGAGGAGGATTGAAAGCAGAAGTAGAAGGAGCTCCTGTATAAGATCTAGGTGACCTTATTCTTGAAGAACTAGAGATGAAGGAGCCTACTAAACCTTCTATGAGGTATTGGGTACAATAGAAATAGTCAATACACCAGGTTTGGGTGGACTATCACCATTATTATCATCCCTATCATCATTAGGATTGGGTAGATCTATGCTAATTAGAGGAGAGTTGGGAGGTGTAAAATCTAAAATAAATGATACCCCTATCTCTAACATGGGAGGAATGTCTACATATTAATGCTCATCCTTATCACTCTTATATTCTGTGATGTTGAGTCCAAATAACATAGAACTAAGGGTCATCTCCCCTTAAGGAGTTGCTACTACTTCCTTTACTAATTCAACCTCTTTGGAAACTTTTAGACCAATATAGCATCCCATGATCTATTCATAAGACATTTTTAACCCTTCAATAACATTGAAAATAGCCTATTATCCATTCTCACCATATGAATAATCATATTTAACTATTTGGTCAAGATGAAATCCTAGATCTATTGTATCCTTTAGTATGGTAGGGTTCTTTACAAGATTGAAACACTCATAAATCATATCCTCATTCGCTACTCGCATCTTTTTCCATGGATTATATATAATTTAAACCCTATTGTAAGTGGTTTGGTTAGGAAAAATACCAGCTGAAATTATTTACTTTTCTACTCCCTTGGGAATATGTCTCTTCTATTCGAGTAGGGATAAAATAAACTTGGGGTAAGGTAGAGTATTAAATATTGAGTAATTCTTTCTCAACTCTTCCATATGTCTCATAAAAAATATTGGTAGATTAATTTGAATCCCATGAACCATAAAATACATAAAGAAAAGGTCTTGATGCCTAATAGTATTGAAATCACCCTTTTTAGGGTAGATGGTATGTTGTATAAACTTTATCAACATCCTACATTCTCCATTTAGTTCACTATCTCTAAAAATTTGAGAGGTTCAATCAACAGTTAATTCCTATAAAGAATTTCTAATCTCAAAGCATGAATGATTAAAAGGATAAGAACTTTGGTAATACTCATAATTACCTTGATGTGGTACTTTTAATCTCCCAACCCAAAGTATTAAAGTATATTCACATTCATGAACATAAAATATTGTTCTAATGATATCCGATTGATCTATGACTTCAAACACCATATTAACATAAAATTCCTTTACTAACCGAGGATAGTAAATTCAATTATCATCCAAGAACCAATCAGTCCATACTTGTTGAAGAATGGCTCTCCAAACTGGAGAATGACTTTCCTTAAACCACTCAATATCCACTTCCTTCTCTATAATGACTTCAAGTTACAAAAGATGCGGCTTTGAGAGTTTTTAAGTTCCATTTGTGCTTGCATTTGGTCTTTTGGAATCATTAGAAGCTTGAAGAGAATCTTCCTTGAAATATCTCTTCATCTAAACTACTCATAACTGATATTCAAGGGTCATAATTCTAGATTTTTGATAAAGGGTCAAAAGAGGGATCGACTTGGGTTGTAAAGTAATGTAATGATTCATATTTTATTTTAGGATATTAAAACTATTAAGGGATCAATTTACAATAAAACAGAAGAAAATAAATAAAATATACTTAAAATAGTTAAAAAAACATATGGTAGCTTTAAAAGAAAAGAAAAACAATTAATTGAGTATTCAATAGAAGCAGAAATTAACATTACATATTCATTGAATGCATTTCATAAATGAATACATTAACTATATACCAAATAAAATAATTAAACATGATTGATCATCCCTAACTCATGTTTGATATAATTTAACCTCTCAAAATTCATAGGCTTTGTAAAAATGTCAGTAATATGATGTTATGTGCTAATGAATTCAAGAATAATATCCCCTTTTTGAAAATGATATCTCAAAAAGTGATGTCTTATATTAATGTGCTTTGTCTTAGAATGTGATATAGAATTTTTAGAAATATTAATATCACTTTAATTGTCACAATTTATAGGGATATGTTTGAATTAATATTCATAGTCTAAAAAGTGTGTTTCATCCATAAAATATTTGCATAATAACTACCTGCAAATATATACTCAGCTTTAGTAGTGGATAATGAAACCAAATTCTATTTTTTACTACGCCAAGACACTAGAGACTTCCAATAATTTATGTTTCATAGGTTATTTTTTTATCTAACATAAAACCACCAAAATTTGTATATGAATATTTAATTAAATAAAAAATATTCCCTCTAGAATAGAAAAATCCTAAATCAGTTGTACTTTTGAGGTATTTGAAAATATTTTTAACAGAACTCAAATGAAAATTACCTAGGGTTTACTTGAAAACTCACACACATACACATACTAAACATAATTTCAATCCAACTAACTGTCAAGTAAATTAAACTCCCAATCATAACTCTATATATGTTTTGGTCAATTGGTTTTCTAGTTTCATAAAGATCCAATTTATAGGTGGTTCTCATTGGGATATCACCTCCTTTTGAGTTATTTATGCCAAAACATTTTAAAAGATCTTTATTATACTTAATTTTGTTTAAAATAACACCTTATTTATTTTGAAAGATTCAGAGACAAAGAAATAATTTTAGTTCAATCATCAAACTCATTTCAAATTCATTTTGCATTAGTTTTAAAAATTTAGTACATAAATAATTTCTTGAAGAACTAAAAATAATATCATCAACATATATTTGTGCAACCAAAACATCTTTTGAAGTTATTTTGATAAATAAGGTAGGATCATCAACACATTTTTAAAACCATTTGAAACAAGAAAAGTGTTGAGTCTATCATACCAAGCTCTTGGTGCTTGTTTTAAACCATAAATTTCTTAAGTAAATTTAAAATCATGATTTGGAAAATGAGTATTAGAAAAGTCATGGGGTTGTTCAACAAAAACATCCTAAAAATATAACTATTTAGAAAAGAACTATTGAAATCTATTTAATATAATTTAAAATTTATATATACTTCACAAGAAAGTAGTATCCTGATGGATTTATGTCTAGTTAGAGGAGAAAAAGTTTCCTCATAGTAAATGCCTTCTACTTGACTATAAAATTGTTCCACTAATCTAGCTTAATTTTTAATAATATTTCTAGATTCATCAACCTTGTTTCTATATACCCATTTAATTTCAATGTACAAATAGTCTTTAGGTCTCTCAACTAGTTCCCATACTCTATTCCTTTCAAATTGATTCAATTATTCTTGCATAGACATTACCCAATGCTCATCACTAATTACTTCATTAATGTTCTTGGGTTCAATCTATAACAAAAAGTCTGGATGTTTAACCTGGTTTCTAAGTGATACTTGAGTTTGAGTTACTCTATTTAGATCTCCAACAAGAGCATCTAAAAGATGGTCTCTATGAGTTCTAATAGTTTTAGGTATATTAGATTCCTCTAGGTTTTCCTCAGGGTTAGTTCCTCTAAATGGTCTTTTTTGGGAGATTTTTCAAGAGAATTAGAAGCAAGGTCATTGGTCTCAGAGGTTCTATTGATATTTAAATTTGGCATATCATCCTCTAGATTTTTTTAGGAAACTTTCGGTTTATATGGAATTGTTTCATCAAATGTGATATGGATAAATTCTTCCAAAAGATTTGTTCTTCTATTAAAGACTCTATAGGATTTAATAGATGTAGAATAACCAAGTAAAATTCCCTCATCGCTCTTGGATGCAAACTTATCCAAATTATCCTTTGTATTAAAAATATAAACTTTACATCCAAAAACTTTGAAATAATTTACCTTAGGCTTTCCCCCATTCCATAATTCATGTGGAGTTTTCTTTAAAATAGGCCTTATCAAGACTCTATTAATTACATAACAAGATGTATTTACAGCTTCAACCCAAAAACAGGCTAGTAGGTTATATTCACTAAGCATAGTCTGGGCTATCTCTTGAGGGGTCCTATTACTTCTTTCAACCACCCTAATATGTTGAGGTGTTTGAGGAGTAAATAAATTATGATTATATTCATATTGTGAGAATAAGGATTCAAAATCTTGATTTTCAAAATCACATCTATGATCACTTCACACACTCTTGGTTCTCTACAAATTTTTCATACTTTTCAAAACAACTGAAAGCCTCACTTATCACGACCCCTCCCACCAAAGATGCCACGATGAAGGGAGAGAGATAATGACCCCTGAATCCCACCTCTAGTAGGCCTTGAGTTGGCAAGTAGCACCGATGGTATAAAAAAATCTCGCAGTATGGGAGACATTAACCTCTAAAAATAAAAAAGGATTAGAAGATAGGATAAAAAATCACTAAAAAAATCTAGAAGAATACATAAAGGTAAACCAAAAACCATCCCATAATGCATGAATGAAATAAAACTGATACATATAAAAATCTCCAAAGTAAATAACAAAAAGACAAGTCTACAACAACGATTCAACAGAAACTCCAACCCAGCTAGTAATGTTCATCTCAGTACCCAAAATCCTTTTGAAAACCTCAAAATGGTTTATATATGTAGGTTGAGCATAACAGGTATAATCATTAGGGAAATAAACAAGGACTCAAGTTCAAATTTGAAAAGAGCATGTTAATGCCCCAGTGAACAAATAGTATAACCAACAACACCTAAATAGGTCAATTATCCAAACCTAACCTCACCATAGATCACTCACCAAATCATGCATTTAATATAATAATATAATATCACAATCATAACAAAGCAAGGTTCCCCACTGCCTCTTCCCCACTAATTTTCTGCTCTCATGCCCCAACATCAAACATCCTATGCTCCCATCCCTTCCACACATATCACATCACATCCTGCCTGCACACACTTGGGTCACACATCACATCACAGCCTGCCCGTACACACCTAGGTCACACATCACATCACATCTTTCCTTGAAGACACCTGAGACCACACATCACATATCATCACAAAGACACATGGGACCACACAACACATCTCACCCTGAAGACACTTGGGACCACACATCACATCTCATCTTAAAGGCACTTAAGACCACACATCACAACTGAAGGAAGATCAAGGGAGAGGGGGTAGCCAGCCATTTGCATTAATACCATCATGGATGTTGGGGAAAATACCTAGAACCCAAAATATTTGAGCATTGGTAAGGTTATCTAACTTGGGTGGGTGCGTATAAAATAATATAAACATACATGATATAGAGATAACAAAAAATACCCAACCTAAGGGTTCACATCAACAACACTAGCACACACCACACCACCACCATGTACCATACATAAACTGTCACAACTTATGACACCGCTATATACAACAAACCATACAACAACCACACAATCCACACACCATTTTCCACTTTCAGCCTACAAGTTCTGCCACTTTAATTCATTAGCTTTTTTATTTCACATTACACCACTCATTAAATTATATTTAATCCATTTATTACAACCACTTATCCAACCCATTATTATTCATTTATTTTCCCATCACATTTCATTATTATTTATTCCATGGCTACCAAGGAAGCTATCATAACCATGCCATACAATAGCTGGCCCAACTCGCATGACCACTGCCACAACACCACACATCCACCATTTTCATCGCACCACACCACCCAAGTTATCTCACCACAACATGCCACTATGTCGCAACCATTATGCCACAACCTCATCGCACCACACCACACAACTACCCACACACATCTATGCCAACTAACCACTACATCACTTCCCCGCACACCCACAACCCATCCAATCAAATCTATCATCTCACAACAACTTAAATCCCCAAAAATCACCACAAAAAGCACATCTACACACAACAAAAACACATTATGGCTTCACATTTATTTAGGGACTTAATCACATTACTTATTTAAATTAGCATGGGTATTATCACACAAACCATATATCCAGGGGAAACCAATTATTATCCAAATATAAGTTTTTTAACCTTTTATTCAAGGTACGATCACATAACTACACAACAAAAACCATCAAATATATCAACTATAGTGAAAAAAAGACTCCCAACAACCACCATTTTCAGAATTGACAATAAGCATGCATAATAACAACAAAAATATATATCAAACCAATAAAGCATGTGATAACTCCACATACTCATCAATTTTAGACATTCCAATTAATTATATGATCACATCAACCCTTAATATCCACCCAAAGGTAAGGAAAAGCATGAAGATCCCACACATAACGTGTAAAAGAGTGAGAATGAGGATCCCCTACCTCAAAGAAGCTTTATGATCTTGTTGTAGACCACAAAGCAAAGAATAAACACCCACAAACCACAATCGCACCACAAGAAACCACATATCAACCTACACCGCACCCTAAAGATCATCAAAACGTAGCCTAAACACATAGCCCAAACCAAACTGCACCACTACAATGAACTCCGAAGAAGAATGGAAAGGAAATAGATGAGAATGAGGAGAGAAATCACCATAGATCAATTATGGGAAGCCAATGAATGAAGACAAGAAACCAAAAATCAATCCCCATTAAAGGAATACCAAGATGCCTCAAGAGAGCATCATCAAACACCTGGAATGAGAGAGGGAGCATAGGGTTTGAGAAAAAAACCCAAGGTACCCTAACCTTTAAAGATGCACTGCATAGGGTAATTACACAGTGTGTAAACCATTTACACATAGTGTAAATGTCACGGTTAGATCTCACCAAAAAACATGTCACCTTTTTATTATTTAACCCCTAAAATCTACACGATGTGAACCAAAATTGTACAAGACATGAAACACTTTTACACATTGTGTAAAATTTACATGGTGTTTATTCCCTCTAATTCCAGCTTTTTAACATCCAACACCTCTAGGCCCGCTCTAGGCCTCCTCCAAGCACCTCCAACACCAAAAACTGGAAAAGTAATGGACCAAGAAGGTACACACCATTACATTAGATACTTATCAAATGATTATCACCCTCAAGAACTCAAAACCAATACCAGAAGAGAAGGGGTCTGAATAACTACCCCATAAAACACATCTCATGGATCTCGTCACACCTCAAATGCTACTACCATCCAAACACACCAAAACAAATGACAACTGAACACTAAACAACCACACCACCACCTCTCACCGGGCACAACGCTGCATTATTCAGTACTAACCACAACCACCACTTTTCCACAAAACCGTCTAACCTCCACACATCCCAAACCAACAAGACACACTACCCCTGAACATACGAATTAGGGAATCTCATCCTCCATGTCAAGATACTATCTACTCTGGGCAGCATTGACTCACCCACATGAGTTTAATCACATCACAATTAATGCATATTGATTAGGATTTAGGTTCTACCCTTTCCATATACTGAAACTTTATCACACATCACAACATAAATAAAAGAAACACATCTCATAACATAGCAATATCCACACATTACATCACAAGAAATATAAATCAAAGAAAAACTCAAAATAACTTCAAGTGTTGAGAACACATCTATGTCTCTCACTCCCAAGTAATCTCCTCTAGGAAACCATGCCTCCATAACACACGAACCAAGTGAGAGGTTCGTCCATGAAAAACCTTTTCTTGATGATCCTGGATCTCTATTGGATAATCCATGAATGTCGCGTTATCCTCAATATCCAACTACCTCCAGTCAATGACATGGGAGTCATCATGAAGATACTAACAAAGCTATGAGACATGGAAGACATCATGGATCTGTTCTAGCCGCAGTGGCAGTGCCAACCGATATTCCACCTTGATAACATGACCCAACACCTCAAAGGGCCCAATAAACCAAGGAGAAAGCTTACTCCCTCCACCAAAACTCCACTACCCACACCGAAGGGAGACTCTCAAGAACACATGGACTCTAAAATCTAACTCTAGTGGCCTTTACCTATGATCAACATAGGACTTATGATGGTCCTACACCACCATCATCCACTCTCAAACCAACTGGATCTTCTTGGTCAAGCTCTGCACCACATAGGGACCAAAAACTACCGACTCTCAAACCTCTATCTAGTACAATAGAGAACAAAATGGCCACCCATACAATTCCTCAAATAGAGCCATACCAATGGACAAGTGATAACTATTGTTATGTGAAAACTCAACCAAAGGTAGGTGTTGTACTCAAGATCCACCAAAGTATAAGACACATGGCCACAATATATCCTCTAATGTTTAGATGGTTCACTCCGTATTTCCATCTATTTGAGGGTGGAAAGCTATGCTAAAGTGAAACTAGGAGACAAATTCATACTGTAATCCCCTCTAGAATCATGTGGTAAAATGAGGATCCCAATCAGAGATGAAGGTCCTCAGTACCTCATGAAGCCTAACCACATCATCCACATACCACCTCACTAAAATATCCATGACACCTGACTCATGGATCACCAGAAAATGAACCGATTTCATCATTCGATCAACTATCATCCAAACTGCACCACATACTCACTGAGCTCGAGGTAACCCTATGAGAAAATCCATCGATATTTCCTCCCATTTACACTTGGGAACATCCAAGGTATGTAATAAACCTCCCAAAACACATTGTTCCACTTTCTCCTATTGAAAAACCAAACATCTTTCCACAAACTCCACTACTAACCATTTCATACCTAACCACCAAAGCTGTCTCTTCAAGCCATGATACATATTTTTTACACTAGGATATACCACTAAAGGTGATCTATGAGACTCATATAGAACTCCCTCATAAATCACCTATGGGAAAAAACTTCCCCTAGAACAACATCTGGTTTTGATCACCCTTTGGCCACACCTCAAGAGTGTTACCACAACCAACACGATCACGCATCACCTCTTCATTTGAGTATCCCCACTAAGAATCCTCCACCCCTACATCAAGTATGAATCTATGGTCATTTGATAAAGACAAAATAAACCACTTCTCTGTATTTGGGGTTTGGATTAGTGGTAAGCACCCCTTAATTATATATGTAAAATGGGGGTTCAAAACCAATTGGGTGCAGGTACTGTAGCAGTATTGTAGTAGTACTGTAGAAGTGACAGCACTGTAGCAATGACAGGTATTGTAGCAGCGGCAGGGTAATGTGGAGGTGGTAGGGTACTGTAGTAGCAGTGGGTACTATGCGGTTCTATAGCAGCGCAAGTACTATAGCATTACTGTTCATAGAATGGGTCTTGGGCCTAAAAAATGGGCCTACATGCCATGTAATGGGCTAAATGCCCACTGGGCCTTCGACCTATGTAATGGGTCTCCCTCTACCCAGTTAAAGAGGTATTTTATTTTCTTTAATAATAAATGAGGATTCGGCCCCAACCTTTAAAAAAATAAACCAATTCTCTCTCTAATGTCAAGATGCATTGCTGCAAGTTCCTCTATTCCTTTCCAAACACCCACAGACTCCCGATCCACATCCTATCAAGACTTCCGACTCAACACATCAGAAACTATATTAACCTTACCTGGGGTGTAATGGATCTCAAAATCATAATCCTGGATAAGCTTCATCCACCACTACTGGTTTAGATTTATATCCCATTGAGAGAAAACATATTGTAGGATTTTGTGGTCCGTGAAAACCAAAAAGCGCTGACCGACGAGGTAATGCTGCCAAAAATTTAGCACAAACACAAATGACACCAACTCCAAATCATGGGTGTAATAGTTATGATCATGAGTATGTGACTTTCTAAACCCATAATAGATTACCACCTTTTGTTTCATTAACACGCATCCCAATCCAAATGGGATACATCATAGAAAAACTCAAACAAAACACTCTCCTCAGGCAACTAAAGCACTAGAGAACTAACCAAATTTTCTTTAGGTAACTGACTGTTTCCTAACACTGGTCTATCCACTCAAAAACCTGGTCCTTCCTAGTCAATAATATTAGTGGGTACTCAAGGGAAATCAAATACCAACCTTCAATAATAGCTTGTGAGACAAAGGAAACTACGAACCTCTACCAAATTCTTAGGTGATTCCCAATAAACAACTGCTTAGACCTTCAATGGATCCACTACCAAACCCTTCTGAGACACCACATGTCTAAGGAAACACACCTCTCATGTGAAAAACTCACACTTGGAAAACTTCTCATAAAGTTGGTGGTGTTGAAGGACCTGTAAAAAAACTCTGAGATGCTCGATATGCTCCTCCTCCAACTTCATGTAAACCAAGATATCATCGATGAATACAATGATGAACTGGTCCAAGAACTCATAGAATATGGAGTTTATAAGTCCCATGAATATGGATGGTGAATTCGTAACACAAAATGACATAAACACAAACTTGAAGTGACCATACCTGCATATAAAGACAATATTTTGAATATCCTCATCCTTCACCCTCAACTGATGGTATCCAAACCATAGTTTGATCTTTGAGAACCAACTATCTCCTCTTAACTAGTAGAACATATCATAAATCCTTAGAAGATGATAATGATTCTTGATCATTACCTAATTTGACCTCTGGTAGTCTATACACAACCTCAGACTACCATCCTCCTTCTTGGAAAAAAACACCAGAGCACCCAACAATGACACACTAGGTTAGATGAAACCCCTCTTCATTAAGTCATCCACCTATATATTCAACTCCCAAAACTAAATGGGCATCATCCGATAGGGATCCATTGAAATCGTAGATTCACCAAGATGCAACTCTACCTCGAAATTGACATCACACCAAGGAGGTAACATCATAACCTCCTTTTTAAAAACATCTAGGAACTCCTCCACAACCCTGGGAATACTCCCAACCCGAGATTCTATAAACATCTCTACCAACTAAGACAAAAGAGGCTCCACTTGCCTACCACACAAAACAATAACCTCGCTCGCCAACGAATGCCACTCACTGACCCACCACATCTGAAAACATGAATCTCCTCTAAAAGCAGTCGATGACTGCATGCATGGAATATAACCGATCTATACTAAGGATAATATCATATGGTTGTATCTACAACAAGAAGAAGTCCCCCACTAATTGGTGTTGCCCCATCAGAAATCTATATTCCCGACACCCATAAAACATGGAATCTCAACCTACAACTAGCATAAATAACACTAGAGGAACTAGAAGCCTCTCCACATATAATCCTAGCATAAAAAACAAAGAAGGATCAGAAAAGGAGTGTGAGGCTCCTGAATCAAACAAAGAACGCACATGGGTACTAAAAAAACTGATCATACCTTGAATAATTCCCAACTCTACTGGCACTTATGCCTCTAATGTGTGTATCTA
Source organism: Viscum album (assembly GCA_963277665.1). Lineage (NCBI taxonomy): Eukaryota > Viridiplantae > Streptophyta > Magnoliopsida > Santalales > Viscaceae > Viscum > Viscum album. The sequence goes on from OY728162.1 coordinate 1,228,097,971, forward strand.
ACCATTGGAGGAACTACTCTAACTCTATTCTTTCAGCCTCCATGATTGTTCTCTGGATTGAGTCCTTGTGGAAGGGGACCATAATGAGGATACCCTCTACCAAATCCACATGTTCTTGTCTAATGAACAATAACTTTTGGTCCCTACCACTAAAACTATCTCAAAGGTAACTACTTCTACCAAAAAGGGGCCTGACTTCCCATCTGAAACTGGCATCCCAAAGCGGTCATATATTGAGATTGGTAGTGCCCATATCTCTCATAGATATGGAATGAAAATGGAAAACTCCTGAAAGGTGCTTAGAAACCACCTATACTTAATGGTCTAGAAAGAAACTACCATGACCGATTCCCCGCTGAACGGAACCCTAATTCCTAAACACACACGAACCAATGACATAAGAACTTCTCCTCAAAATACCCTATTGGCCACTCTGCTGGGGATCAACTCCTAAGGAAATAATATTCTCGATAACCTCAACCTTTTCCTACACCTCTAGATATGTTGGGAGCATAAATAGTGTGACTAAATACTTGATAATTGGATGTAAATCCTTTTTTAGACACCACACCATGGACTCCTCATCTAGAAAAACATCTAGAGTAAAATGAAGGAGATATTTGAACTTTATACCAAGTTCATGCATTCTCATACTTCCCTACTAAAGGGATGGAAATTCATGCCACTGAAAGTTGGGACACAACACATTTTTATCCTTATGGTCACTAAGAAACAACATCCACCATTGACACGCAACTCCCCACATCTAAAAAACTACCAATGGAACCCAAAACTTAGATCATGCTTGGATCAGACTGAAAGCGATCTCGAGATCCTATATCAAGTGCTCCATCTCCAAATCTGAGACACTTCCCTCATACTTATCCAAAATCTGCCACTAAAAGGAACACACAACCCACTTCTATGCCTCATCCTACTCTATCAGGTCAACCCTCTGACGATCAACCAAATTAGCCTGCTAAACCTCAACTGCCTGAAAAACTCGTGGACAACAAATAAGATCCATTCTTGAAAATAAGGAAAACATCCTAATCACAGTAGCATGATTTTTTTAAATCAAAGATTATTTAATTTTATTCATTTTATTTTCCCAAAACAACTAATTTATAAATGAACACAAGTCATCATGATGCATGTACCTCTACTAGGTCTTAACCCTACAAATAGGTCCAAATCACTTGGTCACTTGGTAGGATCAGAATCCGCGCACTAGATCATGTGTGGGGGGGGGGGCTAAAATCCTATGTCCCAATCGGTCTCCCTAGCCTATTTTGTGCACCAAGGTTAACTGACACTGCTACTATACCAACCCATGCAACCCTCACTATGCCTACTCCAAAATCCATACTATCTCTCAACCATATCCTATGATACCACTCTGTCATGACCCCCTCCAACCAAAGATGTCATAATGAAGGGAGAGAGATAATAACCCCCAAGTCCCGCCTCTAGTAGGCCTCAGGTTGGAGACTAGCACTGAGGGTATAAAAAATTCTCATAGTATAAGAGTAATTAACCTCTAAAAAAAACAGGATTAGGATATAGGATAAACAATCACAAAACAACTCCATCAGACTATATAAAGGTAAAGAAAAAATCATCCTATAATTCATGAATAAAATATAACTGATACATATAAAAATATCCAAAGTAATTACCAAAAATACAAGTCTATGGTAGCGACTCAATAATAACTCCAATCCAGCTAGTAATGTTCAGATCAGTCCTCGAAGTCCTCTTGGAAACCTGAAAACAATTTATATGCGTAGGGTGAGAATAACAATTATAATTAGTTGGGACATAATCAAGGCCTCAAGTGCACATGTGAAAAGAGAATGCTAATGTGCCAATGAAAAAATAGTAGAGCCAACAACACTTAAACAAGTAAAATATCCAAACCCAACCTCACCATGGATCACTCACTAAATCACACATCCAATATAATAATATAATATTGACATAATAATAAAAAAGTCACTCCGCTGCCTCTTTCCAACTGATTTTCCACTCTCATGCACCAACATCAAATGTACTATGCTCCTATCCTTTCCACACAGATCACATCACATCTCTCCCACACACACCTATGATACACATCAAATCACATCCCACCCACACATACTTGGGCCACACATCACATCACATCACATACCATCACAGCACAACTCATCACATCACATATCATATCAGAGACACCTGATACCACATATCACATCTCACCCTGAAGACACCTGGGACCACACATCACATCACATCCCAAAGACACCTAGGACCACACATCACATATCATCCCAAAGACACTTGGGTCCACACATCACAACTGAAGGAAGAGCGGGAGAGAGGCAGTATCTATCCGTCTGCATTACTACAATTTTTGATGTTGGGGAAAACACCCAGAACCCATAACCTATGAGCTTTGGTAAGCTTATCGAACTTGGATGGGGAACATATAAAATAACATAAACATACATGATGTAGAGATAACACACAATAACCAACCTAAGGGTTCACATCAATAAAACTAGCACATACCACATCACCACCACATACCATACGTCAACCGTCACAACTGATGCCACCATTATATTCAACACACCACACAACTGCTACATGAAATTTTCCACTTTCAGCTTAAAAGTTCTGCCATTTTTATTCATTATCATTTTCATTTCACATTAAACAACTCATTCAATTACATTTAATCCATTTATCACAACCATGTATCCAACCCATTCTTATTCATTTATATTCCCATCACATTTTGTTATTATTTATTCCATGGATACCCAAGAAACTATCACAACCACACCACACAACTGTTGTCCTAACTCACATAACCACAGTCACAACCCCACACATCCACCATTTTCACCATACCACATCACCCAAGACATATCACCACAACAAGCCACATCACCACAACCACTTCACCACAACCACTACGCCACAACAACACCGCACCACACCACACAATTGACCACACATGTCTATGCCAACCAAAAACTGTATCACTTCCCCACACACCGTAAATCCTAGCCAGTAATATCTATCATTGTACAACAACCGCAAGCCATACAAATCCCCACTATAATAAAAAACACACACAATAACAACACATTCCAGCTTCACATTTATTCAGGGGCTTAATCACACTACTTATTTAAATTAGCATGGGTATTATCACACAAACCATATGTCTAGGGAAAACCAATTGTTAGCCAAATATAAGTTCTTTAACCTTTTATTCATGGTGGGATCACACAAAAACACAATAAGGTCCATCACATATATCAACCACAGTGCAAGCAAGGCTCCCAACAACCACTATTTTTAGAATTGGTAACATGCATGTATAATAACATCAACAATATATATCAAAGTAAAAAATCATGAAATAACTGCCCATACCCATAATTTTTAAACATTATAATTAATTATATGATTACACTAACCCTTACTATCCACCCAAAGGTAAGAAAAAGCATACAGATCCCACACATATCATGTAAAAGAGTGAGAATGAGGATCACCTACCTTTAAGAAGATTTTTGATCTTGATGCGCACCGAAAAGCAAAGAAGAAACCCCCATAAACCACAAATTCACCATAAGAAATTGTAGATCAACCTATAAAACACCCGAAGATCATCAAAACACATCCCAACCACATATCCAAAACCAAACCGCACCACCAAAGTGAATTTTAAAGAATAATGGAAAGGAAAAAAATGAGAATGAGGAGAGAAATCACCACATATTGATGATGGGAAGCCATGGATCAAAGACAAGAATCCAAAGATCAATCCCCATTAAAGGAATCCCAAGACGCCTCAAGAGAGCGACGTCAACTGCCTGGAATGAGAGAGGGAGTATAGGGTTTGAGGAAAAACCTGAGGTGCTCCAACCTTGAAAGAAGCACTGTACAGGGGAATTAAATAGTATATAGACCATTTATATGTAGGGTAAATATTGGGGTCAGATCTCACTGAATAGTGCATCACCTTTTTACTATTTCACCCCTAAAATCTGCACGATGTGAATCGACCCTGTACAATCTATGAAACAATTTTACATGTCGTGTAAATTTTACACAATGTGTATTCTCTCTAATTCTATCTTTTTAACAACTAACACCTCCAGGCCTGCTCTAGGCCTCCTCTATGCACCTCTAATTCCCAAAACTGGAAAAGTAACATACTAAGAAGGCATCGACCATTACATCACTTTTGTGAGCCAGGAAATATACCCATTTAACCTTGAATAGTCATCAACATTTACATAAGCATAACATTTTCCTACTAAACTAGAAACTCTAGATGGTCCAAAAAAGTCCATGTGAACTGGTTCTAGTGGTTGAGAGGTAGAAACCTCTTTCTTTGGTTTGAAATAAACTTTATGTTTCTTTCCATTTTGACAGGGATTGCACACTTTTTCTTTTGGGAAATCAAGTTTAGGTAGATCCTTGACTAAAACATTTCTGACTAGTTTTCTAAGAGAGTATATATTATAGTGGCCTAATCTTCTATGACACAACCAAGATTAATGATGAAACAAATTTAAATAGGAAACATTTTGAGAAAATAAATAATTTAAATCAACTGAATAAACATTGTCATTCCTTAATGTAGTAAACACTAAATTAAAATTAGAATAAGAAATCTTAAAAGTATTATTTTCAATATTGACATGAAAATCATCATCACATAACTGAGATATACTTAGAATATTATAATTTAATCCATTAACAAATAAAAATTTATAAATTAAGTAGGTTTTAGAATTACCAACTTGACCAAGGATAATAATTATACCTTTTGCATTGTCACCAAAGGTTATACAACCACCATATACTCTGGTCAAACTTTCAAAGCTTGAGAAGTCCAATTTCATGTGTCTATAACACCCACTATCCAAATACCATAGTTTTGTATAAGAGCTTTTCAAGAAGGCTTTCTACAATCAATCAAATACACACTGATTTTGGTACCTAGATCTGTTTGGGTCCATAAAGGTTAATAATTAAAGATATGGGAATCCACATATGTTTGACATATTTATTCCTAGATTTAAGAAGAAATTTGAAATAATTAAAAAATAATCTCTTTTTGGTCTAAATTTTATTATTCTAAATTTAGAAGTTCTAAATGTATTATTTACTATAGATTTTTTCACAACATTTTTACTATGAATAAAATTATTTTTGTAAAGTTTATTTTTCTATACATTTTGATAACCAAAAATATCTCTTGGTTTAAGTATAACTTGACTACCTAGAATTTTTTTGAGGGTTTCATTTCTTAATGAAAAACCTTTAATAACATTTTTTAGTTTCTAATTTACTAATTTTAATTAATTATTTTCTTTGAGAAGTTATTTATTATTCTCTTTTTCAACAATAAGATTAGATTTAACAATAGTAGATAAAGCATGTTGTTTTTTTAAATTCTTATATCTATCTTTAATCTCATTAAAGTTATCCTCAATCATGTTACAATAATCAAAGATATATTTACTGGACATATCATTTTCATCATGATTTTCATGTTTGAAGATATCAGAAATATGAGCAAAAAAAATAGGTTGAACCTTTGGAGTAGTAGCCATGGAGCATAGATTTGACTTTTAATTTGTATCTTATTAGCTAGTATTTGAGTCACTTAATCTATCCTCAGAATCACTCCATGTGGAATTCATTGATTTCTTGCATTTATTTCCTCAGTCCTCATTATTTTTCATGTATTTCAACTTTGGAGAATCAACTTTAGTGGGTCCTTTCCTTTTACACTCATAACAGGTAACTTCAAAATTATCATCCTTATTTCAGTCTCATTTATTATCATATTTTACCTTAAGATTTTACTTCCTAAATAACTGTTTCTTTTATAAAATTTCTTGAATCTTATTTCCAAATGGGACATTTCTTCATCACTGCTAGAGTCACCATCACTTCCATTGGTTCTCTCTTCTTTTATTACTTTTTTAGATTTTAACTGAGATACGTTGAATGGAAATGATTTTTTTGGTTTAATATACTCATCATTTACTTTAAGTTATTCCTTATACATCATCAGTTTTAACATTATCTCCTTTATCGGTAACTTACTCAAACCACATGATTCTCAAATAGATATGGAAATGCCTCTCCATATGTCAGGTAAGCATCTTAGAATGCTCATTTTTTAAGACTTGTCATCAATAGTATTTCCAAATGCATGCATTGTATCTGTAATATCATTAAACCTAAGATATATTTGAAAAATAGACACATCATGATTCATTTTAAATTTATTACACTTAATGGCATAACTATTTAAACAGATTTCTTTGACATTATATTTGCCTTCATGAGACATAAATAAGGTATGCTAAATTTTAAAGGCTATAACACATGCATATATTCTATTGAATTCATCTTATCATCATGAAAAATATAAAATATTCATTGATTTATAATTACAATCATATACATCTTTAGTTACATCACTACATTCAACTATAATAACTTTAGGTTTTTCATATTGATCTTTAATCACAACCCATATATCAAAACTCACACTTTCAAGATATATTTTCATTTTGATTTTCTATTGATCATAGTTTGTACCATTAAAATATGGAGGTATATTTATAGTAATCCCCTTAAGTCTATTATTATCCACAAAGATAGAAATTTATAATTAATAGAAATTTAGATCTTTTAGTTAAAAACTCGATCACAATTAAAACCTATAAATAAAAATAATAAAGAAACAAAAACATATGATACCAAATTTTGGTCATAGAGGAGTACTCAATAGGGTGGTGAATTGAGTATCCAATAAAAATTTATGTTTAAAATAATTTGTAAAACAAAATCCCCTAGTTTGAAATTCACCCAGTTAACTAATACAATAGGTATATTTAATTTAATTCTTTGAAATAACCTCTTAAAAGTTTGATCAAAACTCTATTAGAATAACCAAAATATTGTCATAATCTTTTGATATTAATCTACATACATTAAACAATAGAAATATCACACATAAAAGCTAGTTATCAAAGTATAGTTTTGTAAAAGAGATTTTTTTAAAATAGTTTTAAAAATTGAGTAAGAAAAACTTTAAATAACACGTCAAAATTTAAAAATACAAGAGGTTTAATATTAATCAGAGACCTAATACTCTCTACTTGATAGCCACTTGCTACCAAGCATGTTTATTAAAAATAAATAGATGATTTACAACTTGGATCAGGTATAGGTTACAACAACACACAAGGATATCTAGGCAATACATAGTCACTTCCATAGTTTTTAAGGGATTACAAATATGAAGGAAATAAAGTAAGAGTATCTAAGTAATCTTCTATGATCTACATGAGTTAATAATTTAATATATTTATAGAAAACTCAATCATAACTCAAATTTACTAAAAACATATGGAGATATAAGTGAAAGCCCAATGCTGTAAAATCTCAAATATCACTTGTTCAATGTTTCTTCACTTCTCAGTGTCTTCCTTAAATTTTTAGATGATATGAAAAGATAGAAAAGTGTAATTAGATCTTGTGATGAATTTTAGATGAAAATAGAGTATCATATTGTTCATAACAGAGCATTGGTTTTCATTTTTTCACTCATAAAATTCCACCTATTTTCTCCAACTTCAGTATTTTATAAAAATAATTTTCCTACAAAAAGATCTATATATTGGAAATCCACCATTATGAATCCTCAAACTCGAAATTAAATCTGGATGCATTAAATTCCCCTGACTAAGAATTTATTTTGACATATAGAGTGGTTGGAATATATTATATTAAAATATAATTATCACTTTTATACCTGATCATTTGAAGTGTGCCTCCTTAGATCATCCACATTAACTCCAACACTTAGTGATGGTTGGATTACCTTGATAATTCATGTGGTAGATTTATCTGAACTTGCATTCAATCCAATAATTAGATTATTTTAAACATTCTCATATGGTCACTTAATTTCAATGTGTGGTAGCATGATTTCATACAAAATATCCAACAGTTTTCCAAAATCCCAATAATATCATACAATCACTTCACTTCCTCATGTGGTTGATTGGATTCAATATGGGGTCACTCCAATACTTTGTGATTTGCTAACATAAAAGATATAGAATGAGGTCGGTTGACATAGCATGTTGTCACTTGAAGAGTTTATGAGGAATCCACCATTGTTTATTGGATAGGCATGTAGTCGATCCACTTGGTCACATAGTCGATTTAACCCTTTGTGAAAATTCTAAGATCATTACGGTCGCTCTGAGATATAACATGTGATCACTCTAACTGGTCTTGCAGTCACTTGATTACTTTGTGAGATTTTTATCACAGTTGATCAGATGGTCATACGGTTGATGCATTTTCATTCAGTCACTTTAGTACTTTGTAAATTTTAGCTTCTTCAGATTCCTTCATATGGTTGATAGAAATTATTCATGTGGTCGATAGAGTCCTTACAACCACTTAAGCACTTAGAGAATTTTTATTGAATCACAATAATTATTCAGGCTAGTTTGGCATCATAGTTGATCAGATACTTAGAAAAATTTCCATAATACCCAGAAAACTATTTAACTTTTATAAAATATAGAATTTATTAGAAACAACATAAACATGATTTGTGATTATTAAAACAAGGAATTGTTGGACTAATCCAACAAGGATGTTTTCCACTTATTGGACCCAAGGACTAGTAACACTATCCTTCTCTAAACTTATCATGGAGTTAAATTAAATCATATCAAGACATTATTTAATGAACATGAGCACCAAATAATCAAATAGAATAAAAAAAGATCCAAATTTTGATTATAGGTTAAGTAATCCTTATAAAATCCTATAATGCTACATAATATATATATATATTAAAAATATTAAAAGAATATTGTCATTTATTTTTTATAAATTAGATATATATAAAATAAATTATTTGTTATTAAAAAAACAAATCCAAATCTAGAAAATAAAATATAATAAATTGATAAAAATGATAACTATTTCAGTTCAACCAATCAATTTTTAAATTATTTTAAATTTAAAATTAGAATATAATATTAGAAAATATAAAATATAATAAATCCAAAGAAATGGGATAATGGTATACACGATTTCATGTAAATCCAAGACTCTTAAGTTTAATTTTTTGATATATATAATGTATTTTATGGGTTTTTCATAAAAAAATACAGGTTCCGTCGAAAAGAAGTTTTTTTTATTTCCACTATATTTTTTAAGTTTTAAACCAGTTCCATCAGTTTCTGGGTTTCATCAATTTATAGCGGTGCTCATACCAAACCACCAGTTGATTCACTAGTTTTTACACTATATTTAAACATGTTTTATATATTCAAAAAAAAATTATGTCACCTGATTCATATTCAAATAAGGATTGAGTAATCTTTTAAATTTGAAAATTTTAGAAAAATAAAGAACAATAAATATCATAGACAATGATATAGTGATATTGATTCCTCTGATATGATTGTAAGAAATGATAAGTGGTTATCAGTATGACATGAATCGATCTTTTCTATTCATCTTTTAATTATAGACAGAGATATAGGGAATTTTTGTTTATGATAAGTCTTGGTATTATACTCTAATACAAAGTATTGTAACACACTTGATATAATTTAAATGTTGTGTTTTGAGCCTATCACAAGAATAAATATATGGATATCACTATTTATGACACTTATCATAGATTGATATAGAGGATTAGTGACATAAGAGATAAATATTATTGCATATGTCATAAATAATGATATCGGATATCACTCCCTATGATAAAAAGTATTGATTCTATATCTCAAACAATGATATAGATTAATCATTATTTGCAATATGGACATTAGATTTTTATGCGGATAACACTTATCTATATCTAGTAGAAACAACCACCAAAACTAATCCATAAGATCCAACCAATTCCATTTGAATTGAAATACATAAATATAAATAACATACATGCCTTTTAATAGTGAAAAACCTAAACCTTTCATCTTCACTATCAATATATCTAAGGCCTTTCTTCACTGTTTAAAAAGAATAAAAGTCTTTCTATATGAGATTGATGGGTATTTATAAGTGTCATTTGGAGGACTCCCACTTATAAATATATCCACAAGTTGGTTAAATTACCATGAACACTTCTTGTTGAGATTTGCCTTTACTCCATGATAGGATAAGACCTAAATTAAAGGAGTAAGAAGAGAATGAAAGCAATATATTCTAAGGAGTTTTCTTATTCAGGAGAGATGAAAAAATCCCTGAAATATTGTATATTACATACCATTTAATGGAAAATGACACATCCACTACACTTACCACATCAACAACTATGACATAGACAACATTGAGATTGTAATATTGTCTATTTTGTAACATAAACACCATAAGAACAACATTTTCTGAATAATGATACCCACATCATGATGTTTACTGATAAAACTCTATCAATAACCCACTTTAACTATAGTCACATAGAATTTATAAACATTTCATCTTATTTCATCTCATATAAAACATGTAATACCAAATAAATTTTAGAAATAAAATGAATAAACATTTCATAACTTCATAGTGTTATAATAAAAAATCAAAGATACCGGTTCAGTAAAATTATTATAAGTAAAAATAAAAAATAAAAAATATGAATAATTCAGGTATAATGTAAAATTCTCCTAGATAATATTCTCAATTAAACATCATTACTATAATAATTAAAGTACAAAATAAAATAATACAAGGTAAAAAATAGACATTATTAGATAACTAAACTTGAGATTGAGATGTGTTATTTGGGTGATTAGAATAGAACACATTTTTTTGGATGTAAGAGGGTAAATAGACATTATATGACCAATAATAATTATGGTCATTGGGCATTACAACCATTGCCAATATAGTCTTTATAAATTGATTGTTTGAATTAGTGTATATTAACGAGGATACTAACATAAGTTGATTTGTGAATATGGGATAAATAATATCTTACACTAGTAGGAAAATCTCACATGAAGTAAATTTATATGATTTTAATGAGGTATCATCACTAGGGTTGGACCTAGAACAAGCTCAAGTTAAACTTCAATAATCGAGGTTCGAATGAAATCATTTGCAGTAGAAGTTCAAGCTAGTGGAAATCACTATGAGATCAATGTTGGAAAAACCACCCCATGAAAGTAACACAATAACACATCTCACCTTTATGTATTATTCTAGTGTAATAAGAGTTAGAATATCTTGGATATAAGGTGGTATTTATGTGTAAATTATTTTTGTAATTAAACAACATTTACCCTGACACTATATTTTTTATGAAATGTATTATTCTTAGTTAGAAGATAATTTTATCATAATTAGAATATTAATTTGAAAAATGGATTACACATTTGAAATAATAATTTCAAAATTAGTAAAGGGGTGATATTTAGTAATTTTTGATAAAAAAGTAAAATATAGTAAAAAAATGGTGGAATACGGTAAATATGACATCATAAATGTGTAAGAATTACCATGATCTAGTTCACTTAGTAACCATGGACTAATTTTAGAACTAAAAATTATTTTAGATCATCAAGGGAGGAATTAGAGAATTGTGGGATATATTGGATCACTTGATATGATAGTAAACAAAAATATTCAATTCAATTTCAATAAAATTTCATTCACCACACCTATAAATACCCACCCTTCCACTCATTTATCCTTACTCCAATATCAAGTTATCTCTTTATATATATATATATATATATATCAAGGAGTCTTTCTAATATCCCTCTATTCAATTTTTAAGAGTTTTGGAGGTTCTAAGGGTTAGTTATAAGATACACTACTGGAAAATGGACCTATACCCACGGTTTTGGGGAAAACCATCGGTATAGGTCACCCTATCCCCATGGTTTTGGGTAAATCGTGTGATATGAATTTTTTGATATCCTATGCCCATGGTTTCCCCAAACCATGGGCATAGGCTACACTATAAACAGTTTTCTCCAAACCGTGGGTATAGGGTATCAAAAAATGCCTATACCCATGGTTTGTCCAAAACCGTGGGGAAAGGGTGCCCTATACCCATGGTTTTCCCAAAACCGTGGGTATAGTCGTCAGATAAAAAAAGCTATACCCATAGTTTTTACAAACCGTGGGTATAGGTTTCCCGCGTGTGTGCGTGAAATTTATTTTTTCCGCGGGAACAAAAAAAAATTGGCGGGAGTTCTATACCCACAGTTTATTCCTCTATACCCACGGTTTAAATAAATATATTTAATAAAATATATATATACATACATATATACGATGATGCGGTAGTGGTAAGGACGCTCGTGAATGGAGAAGTGGTCGTGAGATCGAATCCTGCGGGCCGCTGTTTTGTAAAATATGCTATACCCACGGTTTCCAAACCGTGGGTACAGAGTTATGACACGGTGGCAAAACCTATACCGACACCACCAACGACCATAGTTCCCCAAACCATGGGTATAGCCTATACCCACAGTTTTGGGGTCTATACCCATGGTTTTGAACCATGGGTATAAGATCATTTTCCAGTAGTGTTAAAAACCTTAAGTAAGGTAAGGGTTCATATTCCACACTCTTTATTTCCTATTGTAATCATTTTATTATAATATCTTTTAAAATTCCACATCATATTCACCTATACTTATATTTTTATTATATTATTATCCATTTAATTTATTATATATAAGTGGATACTCATTTTCTCTCATTATACCCTTTGAATAAGTCGTTATGAAAACAATAATCTCATGATTCATGAAAATCTACCATGTTCTATTATCAAAATCCCTATGCATTTTTTAGAGGGAATTTATCTATCACTACCTTTGTCTTGATTTATTATAGTCATTTTTAAATTATAAACCATTAATTATGATATATTTTTTACCAATACCTTCCTATATACTTCATTCATAAGAAAAGTCTTTGTTCGTCACAATAGTTGCATCTTCCCATGGAGGGAAGTTAAAGTATGGGTCTAAAAAGGCAATTCCAAGATAGTGGGGGTGGAGTGAGATGGGGGTACTCAAACTCACTAAATTTCCAAGGAGGATTGCATGCCTTGTGTATTCTTCATAAAGGTTTATTTTGGGGTAACATCCATGGATTTAACTTCAATGAAAATACATTTGATTGGTACCTTGATAATCCTTTCATACGGCCATTTTTGTAATAAGATAGATTCATGAAATTTCTATTATCATATACCCTATACTACAAATTCCCTATGCTTCTATATTATGATTTAAAGTTATTCAATATAAATATTATTATTATCTTTTTATTGGAGTTTTCTTATATTGACACCCACATCCCTAATATGTGGGTTAACCTTGATTAAGCATATGATAAATTTTTTTTAAATTATGATTTCATTATGTATTGGATTATATATTGAACATGTTATGAGATGGGTGGTTCTAGAATTATTTATCCCCCTAATGCATTAGGTAATGTTTAATCTTTGAAGATACTATGTATATGGCACGATTATGATATTGTGTAATTGATGGGTAGCCTTGTCAAATGAGCTATTATGTTACCATGACTTTGGTAGGTAGTCATGTCATATAAGGTATTTTGACCACATTATAGTGCCCAATGGTCCATTCAAACACACTTGGGGGGGGGGGGTTGAATTAGGTGTGATAACTTTTTACCAAATCCCAAATAGTTTGTTAAGTCTAACCCCTTTGGTCTTTGAACCCCTATTAATTGTTAGGTTATAAATGGATCTTCCAATCTTCACCCAACGCATAATAAAAACATGAAATGTAGAAATATAAATAAGATATCAACATACAATATTTTTACAAGGTTCAACCATGATGTGGTAAACCTACCCCTTACTGTGTCAACTCCCATTGAGTCATGAATTCTTCACTAAAATTGAATCACCAATTACAATGGGTGACCCGAGATCATCCTATATCCAAGTTCACATAATATCACACTTGTGTGGTTCACTATATTATAAAAGAGAATTTGCCTACACTATATTACATAAGTGAATGGATCTTTATACTGCATTCCATAGTTTTCATCTCCCACTAGTATTCTGCTTCCTTCCTCCTTCTAAAGTAGATCATAGGTCTTTCTAGGGATGTCACTACACCCACAAATATCAATCTATTCCCTCAACATAGGGAGTATTTGTCTGCTTGAGTGCGTTCAATAAAAACACATGCAACTTGGCCCCCAGTATGTCCTTAGCTTCAACACCATAAGCTCAATTTTATAAAATGATCATATCACACACAACCTCATCTTCAAGCACTCAACAATTTTTCTTCTTTTTTCTTCCTCCTTGACTATAAATGATCAGTAGAAACTGGTCACAATCAACTTCCTCTTCTTCCTCCTTGAATCCTACAAGGATAGAACTCTTATGCACAAACTCTATATATTTATTTTTATTATTCTTTACCATAACATGCTATAATATCCTCACTTTTTAACAATAATAAAAACCATCTTTGATAATAATTTATGAGTATTTTTATGCGAGAATGTAATTTTTCAATAAAAATCACTTAATGAATGATTCAAAGGCTTCACATAAGGGTAAAATTCCTTTTAACACTTTGGAATATTCTTTGAAATATTTTTGGTGTTAGGCGTTGAGTTGTCACGGGATTTCAGGGCATGTAGAGCCTTAGCACCGATAGAATAAAAATATTAAATATATTATCTCACACATGCACTATTTTTTTTTAAAAAAGGAATAAATCCTAAACAGTTTCTCATATGGGAAATCTAAGACCACTGTTAGGTTTGGGATGTGGGGTTTATCCTAAGTGTGACATAAATTTTGTGTGCGTCAGGTGTTTCGTAACATCGCATGCAAGGGAAATTTATTTTAATATTTTTATTATAATATTTTGAAAAAAATTAAGTATCTCTTAAATGGTGCATTGTTTGAGAAATCTAAGACCACCGTTAGGTCTAGGATGTGAGGTTTATCCAAGGAACGACATAAATTCTATGCACAACGAGTTTCTAGATAAATTGCATGTAAGGGTAATACAAATTATATTATTATTATTATTATTATTATTATTATTATTATTATTATTATATGTGGTGAATAAAGAAATAGAAATATACTTGTGTAATTAAATAATTTTGAATTTTCTTAATTGACAAGTGATGTTTCACCATAGGTGAATATTTTTTGGTTGGTTATATAATAATAGTGATATTATTACTTGCCCTATATAAATGCAATTGTGTGGTTAATAAATATTTATTAATTACTCAATATTTAATAGAATTTATATTTGAAATGTTAATGGTGGTGGTGATGAGAGATATTTAATAGTGATAATAATAATAATAATTGTTATTATTATTATTATTATTAAATCAGGCAAATAATATTTGTGTATGATAAATTAAAATGTGTGTATATATATGAACGAGTGTATATATGTATATGTGGGTGTGTATATACATATATATGTAATGCGTATAAATATGTGTGTATGTATATATGGATTAATTTTAATATGTATTTAATGGATTGTTAAAAATATTTAAGATGGATAAAATAAATAAATAAAAAATTTATGTAGGGGGATTCTTTGGGTGACACATAGGGAATAGGATGGAGGCCATGTGTAACGCATGGAGGAAACAATAATTAATTAAAATAAAAATTAATAAATTAAATATAAAAATATTTTTATAAATTGATTGAGGGGGTGGGGTTGTGCGACTACCATCATTTTCTTCCATCTCATGTCCCTATATTTATCTCTCCCTCTCCCATGTCTTTCTCTTATGTTCTTTTTTTATCTTTTATTACAAACTTTTATATTTAATATCTTCTATGATATTGATCATATTGATGCACCGTCGGTGCTATTGGGATCATCTCGATGAGTATAAATTTAATCCTAAATCTTTTTTTGAAGGCAATACAGTATTATTTTCAGATTTAGTTTAATCCTTCTTTTTCCACCTTTTAAATAATAATGATAACGATAATTCAAAATCATGTCAAAATGGGGATGGTTATAGGATTTAGTGGTGCAATTGAACTCGAACATCGACCCTTGTCATCAATCGTCATTGTACCTAAGGTTGGAAGTTCCTCACCTTTTTTGGGATTTTTTTATACATGTTTCATTAATATGATTTTTGAATAGGCATATTTGATGACCATGCTAGATTATGATCGCATGTGTGTGTGTGTGTGTGTAGCTCTGGGAACCTTATGCGACACTTGTTTCCATGAGTACTTTATATCTTATTATTCATATTTGATGTTGATCACATGTATCGTATGTGCTACCTTACTTATGATGTTGTGCTATTCTTTATCATGTATCCTATCATGTTATGTGTGATTTTGTGGTATTGTTCTTAGATTCCAAGATAGATGGACCATCGTGACATGTTTATCCATTAGAGGGGGAGTGTGCATGACTTGTGACGATTGAGATGAGGGACCTATGTATAGGGTAGGGATAAAACACTACCTCATGGATGTCATGTAATGTACTCGATGCCTAGTGGATGATAAGATGTATGTTACTCAATGCCTAGTGAATGTTAAGTAGATCTCAATGCCTAGATAATGTCAAGAATATAACTTCCTTGATGCCTAGTGTATGCTGAGTTGCATGATCACACAATGACGAGCAACATGATCCATTAGCCTCATGGATAGTTCTTGATACTTTTGACATCATTTTTATCCTTTCAATATGGGTCCTAAGTAGTACGGTTGGGGGTTGTGGTGGCTTGGTTAGCACATAAATGCTTGGTTTTGGATTGTATGTTTATACTTGTTATGCATTTATTATCATTATGGTATACATTTTTATACTTGAGCACACCAAGTTGAGGATTCATTGGTGGTTACCTATCGAGTCTTGTACTCACACCCTAATAGGGAATTTTGATGTGCTTGTATATTTCATGAGGGATCTAGTGAAGTGAAAGAGCCCTGTGGTGGATAGCTGAGCTGAGGCAGATAGAGCTAGGAGCAGATCAGGATGGACTCCAGAGGAACCACAACCCTTTTATTTATTTATTTTCTTTTATTACTTTGGATATTCTTACCACCTTGGTATCCATTTTTATATGTATGTCATATTTTAGTTTCCACATTATTACTCTGGTTACTTATTTATTATATTATTTACTATTTATTTATTGATATCATGAAATGATGCCGAAGGTATAGTCTCCCCATTGATGGACATAGACCGTCGCTACTAGTCGAAATCCTCTTGTATATGGGGAGGTGCGTATGATGTCATGTAATACCCAACTCAGACTCAGTGGCTCATGTCATGTCACACCCGTCGTTTCTAATTTATTTATTTTATTAATTTTCTTTGCATTGGGTAGTTCGGTTCCAAACCTGACTTAAGATTTTGAGTTCTTTGTGTTTTGGCCTTGTTTGCGTCCAGCGCAACGCGGTCAAAGCTGCGCGGCCTCGCTTGGGTCATCGCGTGGCCCCGCCCGGTTCACCGCACGCCTTGCCGATGTTTAATTAATGAAATAAAATGAATTAACAATTGTTTTAATAATAATAATCATAATAATGTCATTTGAGATTATTATTATTATTATTATTATTATTACTATTTCTATTTTAGTTTGTTACAATTATTATTGTTTTGTTAATTTTACTATTATTATTATTATGATAATTATTATCATTAGTATTATTATTATTAATACCATTTGTTTTGGTTTTGAATTTTTGTTTTAAGTTTTTATTTACTTTTATTTTTATTCTTTTATTTTCTTTTTTCCTTTTTTTTCTTTCTTTCTCTCCACTCATTCTCTCCCCCTCCCTCCTTTCTTTTTCGTCGGGCGCACCCCAACCCCCTGAAACCCTACCCATAGGCGCCGTTTCCCCCCTGGCCTCTCCTCATCGGCGGCTTCCGCCCTGCACCCACCTCGGCCAGCCCGCTGTGCGCGCTGTCCGTGCCACCCCGCACCATTCCCCTCCCCGTCGCGCCAAGCCCCCATCTCGGCTTCTCGTCGCCACTTCCCTCCTCCGGCGCTGCGACCCGCTTCCACCCCTCCGGTTTGTCCTCCGGCGCCGCTCCCCTTCCGCGCTGCACACCACTCAGACCCCCCCTGCCAGGCCGGCTTGTGCCTAACCCAAAAAAAAACTGGTGTCGTCGCCCTGATTCCCTCCAGCTCCTATGTCTGGGGACCGCCATCCGCTGTCCTCCCCGCCTCGCACAGTGCCTCGGGCGGCTGCTCAGCCGAGGACCCACCCCTTGTTGCCGACATCTCTTCCTTCCTTCCAGCGAAGATTAGACGGCTGCCCTCAAGGTGAATATCTCCTCTCGGCTAGGATTTTACAGCCGATATTCTAGTGTTTTAGGGTTTGATTTTGATTCATTTTGGTTCAAATTCATATTTTAGGGCCGGCTTTTAGTTTTTTTTGTGGTGCGTATTAGGTGCGGATGAAGGTCCGCACAAGATTCGGGAAAATTCAACATCGATGGGGTTTTTGAACATGTCTTCGGGTGACGATGGATTTCGCGTTGTCTTTACGGAGGCATTTTGGTTTGAGGTAGGTGGTTCCCCGTCTAATTTTTATCTCATAAATTAATTTTCAATGTTTAATTTGTTTTGCATATTATTTAATTAATTATTTTTGTGCGAAGTTGGTTCTATTTGAAGTATGGTTTTCATTGAAATTGTTTAGTAAATTATTCATATTATTGTGTGTTCTCTGTTGAGAACTCTATTCGTGACTTTTGAATTGTGTTGTTATCTTTTTAAATCGTGCAAGTGGTGAGAACTGTTTTTCTAACATGGAGTTGGGTTCGTTTGGTCATAAAATTTTCTTTTTCTTGAGTTTAGTGGTTAACGCTAAACGATTTCTTTTAAATTGTTTTATAAGATTTTATTTTTGGCTTGTTAAATTATGTGGTTTATGGGTTTTCCATCAAACCTTTTTGGTGGTTCAAGTTACACTTTAAAACATTATTTTAGTGTGTGTGATGTTGGAATGCATTTGGATTTATAACTGGTTATTCTAGTGTGTGCCAAATCCTTGTAACACTCTTTTACTACTGCTTTATATTTTTTTAGCGGTGTATTAAATTATGAAAATGGTGTAAAATGCGTTTGAAAAACGTTTTAGTGTGTGTATTATTTCAAAATGTCATTTATGTGTGTAAGTGGTGGGTGGTTTAATGATAAATGATTTTTTATTGTGTGAATGGTTTAACCAAGTACATAACCTATGCAGATTGAGTTTTGAAAACACTTATTTTGTGTGCGTATGGTTTTAAAAGAGGGTTTGAGTGTGCAATGGTGATTATGTGTGTGTAAATATCCTGTTTGGATTTTATGCATTAGTGTGACATGTGACATGAACTTGAAATTTATTTGAGCACAAACCGGGAAGCCCGGGTAGCTAGGAGGGTAGACTGGACTAGTGGGCTAGTGTTCCGGAGGTGACTCGACCCGGTTTCACTGGCAGGACTGACGATTGCAACACTAACTAAACATATGCATTTCTGAGGGTCATGGTCTTCTAAGCCACGTTTTCTAAGGGTCGTGGCCTTCTAAGCCACATTTTCTGAGGGTCATGGCCTTCTAAGCCACGTTTCACCGAGACACGGAGATCTAGGGACCCAAGCTAGCTAATACCCATACGACCTCTCCTATATTAGTGCTCATTGGTTACTTTGCACCCGTCGGTGTGACATTGTGGTTATTTTAAAAAAAATAAGGGTGCGTGTGTTTTAATTTAAGTTGTTCCATTTGAAACTGTTTTCTTAAATTCCGTTTTCTTTTAAACAGTTCAAGATTTTATTTTTCTTTTCTTTAGTTAATATTGAAAATGTATTTGTCATTTAATAATTATGCATGGAACCTTTTTATTGGGTGACGTCCTACTGGGCTCTTTGCTCACACCCTACATACACCTTTGGGTGTATGTAAGCCTTTTTCCTTGTGTATTCCTGGTCGAGGCATCGTGCTCAGTGATGGTGGTTGGTCGTTGGTGGTCTTCTCATGCAGGTTAATGTTTGTGACATGTGGATGTCACACCGCTCCTGTTGCTTGGAGGTTTGAGTATGGGTTTTAGTTTCCGCTGTCGTATTTTCTTTTTAATTATTGGTTCTAATAGTAGACTTTAAACCTGTTCATAGTTTAAAGGCACATTTGGTTGCCCATTTTTAATTTCATTTTATTTATCTGGTTAGTTGTTTTTATGTCTTTTATTTCGGGTAAAATCGTTCCCATGTGTTAGTTTTGATACCCGGGCACTTTTTCCAGCCCGTGGGGATCGGTAACGCCCTTCGGGACTTGTCGCGGACCGGGTCGGGCACCGGGTCGGATGACGACCCGGCCTGGTTCATGACAAAATGGTATCAGAGCAGGTTTTCTCTCTTGGGTCATGTTATTTCGGGTTAGAGTCACGATAGACTTGAGTTAAGGTTGTCGGGACTCGACGTCCTGACTACGAGTAAGGTGCCTGGCCAGTACACCTCATGGCGGGAATCAAGTTACCAATGTGTGTTGAGGTTTGTCTGAGTTTTTGGTCCTTGCGGATAATCTTGTCTAAGGGAAATGAAAAGGGGTATGTTCAGTGGTCCTAGTGAGCCCGTAGGGTCTGGAAAGCCGTGTGGAGCCGAGGACACTGTCCTAAAATACCCTTCGTGGCAGTGGCATGATTGGCGTATGGCCGCCAACCATATGTTCCAGTCACTTGCTGACACTAGTTCTCTCTTGCACCGTTCCTTGTTTCTTTGTTTTGGAATTTTGGACATTTGGTTTTTTAGTAAAAAAAATAAAATAAAATAAAATAAAAAAATGTTTTGGTCTTGGAAAATGTTTTTAAATGAAGTGCTTTAAAAATGAAATGGTGTGTAAGGTTTGAAAAGTGTGGGTTGGATGTTTTGGTTTTGAAAAAAAAGGAAAGGTTTGGTTTTGATCCTTAGCGCTCTCATGGGAAACCACATGCATGAGTGTATACGAAAAGGGAAATGGTTAATGACAAGAGCGGATGAGTGCCTGGATGGACATGAGGTGGGTGTCGGTGCGGCATGAGAACATGCATGTGTTTGGACCATGGGACACCATTGGTGTTTGTGCAACCCACCAAATTTTCTTATTTTAAATTTTTTTTGTTAAATGAAAAATTTAGTGTTTTTAAGTAACCGGTGATTGCATAGTTTATCCTTGTGTTTTTGACACATTGGATGTGAGACATTTTTGGTTGAGAATCCTTTTTGACTGAATTGTGTCATGAGTTTGGATTCTTATTTGTAAGTTGGTATACCAGCGTGTAGTTAGTTAATTCTTTTGAAAAGTATCGGGGAGCCCTTACCGTGGTTCCCCCTACACGTTTAGTGTTTGCTTGCTATATGTCTTGCCCATCGGACCAGTTTGGTTGGGTCCATGGTTTTCTTTCTTGACTAGTGTATGCCCCCCATAAAGTGTTGACATGTGATTGAAGTGCGGCCACTGGGAAATCACCGTTGGCCAACCCTCCAGTTGATTAAAGTAAGGGATCTCCCTTTTGGGTGATAGTGCTAAGTCTTCTCCTCTCTCCTTTTGGTTAAGTAGATCCTCTCGCAGTGGGATAATATATGTGAGGGGAACTGAGGGGAGTTTCAGTCTCTTTGAGTTGTCTGAGTCGTTGGGTATGAGGTTTGACACTGTTGTGTCTGAAGGTTCCCCTAGAAGCGGTGAAAGAAATTCCAGTGGGGAAAGTTGAAGGTGGTTCAGAATTATCAGTGTTGACCAGTATCTTGAAGGTCTTTGTAGTATTTTCATCGGCTGCAAGGGTCATGTTCGGTGACGTCTTGCAGTGTGAGTTCTCTTTGATAGTCAAGGGTGAAGTTTGACCTCATTAATTTGAAAGTTCTGTTTGGAAATGGTGAAGGAGATCCCAGTGGGGAAATGTGGAAGCATCATGGGGTGGTCGGTGTGGGCCACTATTCTAAATAACCTTTGGTCCTTCATTGGTTTCGTTTAAGAAAGGGTCTACGTTAGGCCACTAGTTTGGCAGACCGAGTCGTATGAGGCTTCTATGGTCATTTGAATGTTCCGTGTATGATCAGTAGGATGTTGTAATGTGTTGTGCTTGCTGGTGTTGCCTCAGTTGTAGTGCAGTTGCGTGTGACACTAAAAGGAGAAGTTCCGTTTGGGAGTCTCTCATGCCTGACTGCGAGGCAAAAGATGCTTCAAACATCAGGGCTCCAGCCATAGGCCTCGGAGTGAAGTTGGCGCGTGGTCAGGAACCCCGGGAGTGTATGAGACCCCGAATTTATTTCTGTCATGGATGTTAAAAGTAGAGGCAGTTTAAATTGTTTCTATGTTTGTTCCGCTCCGAATGAGCCGTCTGGTTGCATAAGGTTTTCGCGACCATGTGGAGGCGTGTTCGTCTCGTTGCCTTAAAGTCTTGGGGGTTGCGTCCCATTGGATGCAATCGCTTTAGTGGTCCTTATGGGAGTTTGTTGAGTAAATCTGTCTCAAATCTGAATAATGCTCATCTAGGAATGTGGAAATGCTAGTTTGTCTTGGGTCAAGCTTTTGACGCCCTGGTAGTCGGGCCCCTCCCTCCTCGCCCCTTGTGGTGGGGTGTTTGGTCACTATCAGGGATTTTTTCAAAGTTCTATATCCTCTTTCAGTTCTAGTGGCGGCGAGACCCACGATGGGTATTGTACAAAGGTCTCTGGAATAAATCGGTGTTGGCCTTTCCTGAATGGTGGGGAGTCCGCCCGGACCTCCCCATGTTGGTTTTCTTGTCTCGACTTGGACGTTGGTAGGTTCTTAATGGTCGGGAGACCCACATTGGGTCTCACATGAATGTATCTAGAATGAATCAGTGCTGGAATTTTCTTTAATGGCGGGGATTCCGCTCGAACCTCCCCGTGTCGGTTTTCCAGTCTCGTCTCGAGTGTCAGTGAGTACCTAATAGTGGGGAGCCCCTCGGGCCTCCCCATGTTGATCTTTTGCTTCTGTTTTTAAATATGGCTTGGTGATAAGTGATAAGCGTGTTCCGTGGACGTGGTTTGACCTTGTTTGTTCATTCTAGCCAAATGGTGTGGTTTCGGTTTAATAGTGCTTGAGATTTCTTGGCTTGCGAAGTTGTTTTCTGTGGGTTCAAGAGTTCGTTTTCTAAAACAATCAACTGGAGGCGTTCTAGCTCTTCGGGGCGGGCGACACATATCAGAAAGTCTTTTTATGGGTTTCTCGAAGTTGTCTTTGAGTCACTTTCTCTAAGCACGATACTTTTACCTCTCTTTGCTTGGTGTTTGTGGGAATCCCCTTTGAACCTTAAGAGAGTGTGTTTTTCTGTTTTGGGGTTTGGTTCTAGTTGTGGCTTTCCGGGGACGGAAAGCTTTATGGTGGGGAGAATTGTCACACCCGTCGTTTCTAATTTATTTATTTTATTAATTTTCTTTGCGTTGGGTAGTTCGGGTCCAAACCTGACTTAAGAATTTGAGTTCTTTGTGTTTTGGCCTTGTTTGCGTCCAGCGCAACACGGTCGAAGCTGCACGGCCTCGCTTGGGTCATCGCGCGGCCCCGCCCGGTTCATCGCACGCCTTGCTGATGTTTAATTAATAAAATAAAATGAATTAACAATTGTTTTAATAATAATAATCATAATAATGTCATTTGAGATTATTATTATTATTATTATTATTATTTATATTTTAGTTTGTTACAATTATTATTGTTTTGTTAATTTTACTATTATTATTATTATACTAATTATTATCATTAGTATTATTATTATTAATACCATTTGTTTTGGCTTTGAATTTTTGTTTTAAGTTTTTATTTACTTTTTTTTTTATTCTTTTATTTTCTTTTTTTTCTTTCTTTCCCTCCACTCATTCTCTCCCCCTCCCTCCTTTCTTTTTCATCGGGCACACCCCAACCCCCTGAAACCCTACCCATAGGCGCCGTTTCCCCCCTGGCCTCTCCTCATCGGCGGATTCCGCCCTGCACCCTCCCCGGCCAGCCTGCCGTGCGCATTGTCCATGCCGCCCCGCACCATTCCCCTCACCGTCGCGCCAAGCCCCCATCTCAACTTCTCGTCACCACTTCCCTCCTCCGGCACTGCGACCCATTGCCACCCCTCCGGTTTCTCCTTCGACGCCGCTCCCCTTCCGCGCTGCACACCACTCCGACCCCCCCTGCCAGGCCGGCTTGCGCCTATCCCAAAAAAAACATCGGTGCCATTGCCCTACTTCCCTCCAGCTCATATGTTCGGTGACCTCCATCCACTGTCTTCCCCGCCTCGCACAACACCTCGGGCGGCTGCTCAGCCGAGGCCCCTCCCCTTGTTGCCGACATCTCTTCCTTCCGACGAAGCTTCGACGGCTGCCCTCAAGGTGAATATCTCCTCTCGGCTAGGATTTTACAGCCAATATTCTGGTGTTTTAGGGTTTGATTTTGATTCAATTTGGTTCAAATTCATATTTTAGGGCCTGCTTTTAGTTTGTTTGTGGTGCGTATTAGGTGCGGATGAAGGTCCGCACAAGATTCGGGAAAATTCAACATTGAGGGGGTTTTGAACATGTCTTCAGGTGACGATGGATTTCGCGTCATATTTACGGAGGCATTTTGGTTCGAGGTAGGTGGTTCCCCATCTAATTGTTATCTGATAAATTAATTTGCAATGTTTAATTTGTTTCGCATATTATTTAATTAATTATTGTTGTGCGAAGTTGGTTCTATTTGAAGTCTGGTTTGCATTGAAATTGTTTAGTAAATTGTTCATATTATTGTGTGTTTTCTGCTGAGAACTCTATTCGTGACTTTTGAATTGTGCTGTTATCTTTTTAAATCGTGCAATTGGTGAGAACTATTTTTCTGACACGGCGTTGGGTGAATTTGGTCATAAAATTTGTTTTTTCATGAGTTTAGTGGTTAACACTAAACGATTTCTTTTAAATTGTTTTATAAGCTTTTATTTTTGGCTTGTTAAATTATGTGGTTTATGGGTTTTCCATCAAACCTTTTTAGTGGTGCAAGTTACACTTTAAAACATTATTTGAGTGCGTGTGATGTTGGAATGCGTTTGGATTTATAACTGGTTATTCTAGTGTGTGCTAAAGCCTTGTAACACTCTTTTACTACTGCTTTATATTTTTTTAGCGGTGTATTAAATTATGACAATGGTGTAAAATGCGTTTGAAAAACGTTTTAGTGTGTGTCTTATTTAAAAATGTCATTTATGTGTGTAAGTGGTGCGTGGTTTATTGATAAATGTTTTTTTTATTGTGTGGATGGTTTAACCAAGTACGTAACCTATGAAGATTGAGTTTTGAAAACACTTATTTTGTGTGCGTATGATTTTAAAAGAGGGTTTGAGTGTGCAATGATGATTATGTGTGTGTAAATATCCTGTTTTGATTTTATGCATTAGTGTGACATGTGACATGAACTTGAAATTTATTTGAGCACAAACCGGGAAGCTCGGGTAGCTAGGAGGGTAGACTAGACTAGTGGGCTAGTGTTCCAGAGGTGACTCGACCCGGTTTCACTGGCAGGACTGACGATTGCAACACTAACTAAACATATGCATTTCTGAGGGTCGTGATCTTCTATGACACGTTTTCTGAGGGTCGTGGCCTTCTAAGCCACGTTTTTTGAGGGTCATGGCCTTCTAAGACACATTTCACCGTGACACGGAGATCTAGGGACCCAAGCTAGATGATACCCATACAGCCTCTCCCATATTAGTTCTCATTGGTTACTTTGTGCCCATCGGTGTGACATTGTGGTTATTTAAAAAAAAGGGTGCATGTGTTTTAATTTAAGTTGTTCCATTTGAAACTGTTTTCTTAAATTCCGTTTTCTTTTAAACAGTTCAAGATTTTATTTCTTTTCTTTAGTTAATATTGAAAATGTATTTGTCATTTAATAATTATGCGTGGAACCTTTTTATTGGATGACGTACTACTGGGATCTTTGCTCACACCCTACATAAACCTTTGGGTGTATGTAGGCCTTGTTATCTGTGTATTCCAGGTCGAGGCATCGTGCTCAGTGATGGTGGTTGGTCATTGGTGGTCTTCTCGTGCAGGTTAACGTTTGTGACGTGTGGATGTCGCACCGCTCCTGTTGCTTGGAGGTTTGAGTATGAGTTTTAGTTTCTGCTATCATCTTTTCTTTTTAATTATTGGTTCGAATAGTAGACTTTAAACCTGTTCATAGTTTAAAGGCACGTTTGGTTATCCATTTTTAATTTTAGTTTATTTATCTGGTTAGTTGTTTTTCTGTCTTTTATTTCAGGTAAAATCATTCTCATGTGTTAGTTTTGATACCCGGGCACTTGTGCCAGCCCGTGGGGATCGGGAACGCCCTTCGGGCCTTGCCGCGGACTGGGTCGGGCACCGGTTCGGATGGCGACCCGGCCTGGTTCGTGACATGTCAGGATGTTACAAAATGGTATCATAGCACCAAAACTCGCTAACTTATTTTTTCTCTTTGCCTTGATTTGGGATAGGGTAGATAGAAGGTAGGCTGGTTGAGATTTAGGTAGGTGGACTATGATAGTGTTTGGATATCACTAAATAGTGGACCTTAGAGTTACCATAAAGTGGGGTAAATTATGTTTTTCTATTACCATTAATTAAATTCACTGTGGGTGATGCACATGATGTTTATGTGTGATTTATGATATTTTAGGTGCGTTTATGCATCATGGCTAGACACATAGGTTCACATGACATATATATACTTGTTGTTGTTCTGCATAGTAGTTATTTAATTGAATGTCTTAATTTGTGCAATATATTTGAGATGGTTTCTCTTTATGTGATATATCTATGTAGACATGCTGTTGTGATATATCTTTATTGTCATTAATTAGTTAAACTGAGCATGTTGTTGTGTTAGTATACATATGATGATTGTGACTAAAGTGCAGGGATATAGATAAGGGTCAGTGCTAGGAGGGTTATACCTTGGGTTGGGGGAAGAATCCTAGGGAAGCCTTTGTGCGATCCCATATACTTATTATGACTTTTTATGTTCTTAATGTTCCTTTTGTTATAGAATATGTCACCTTGTAAATGCTTGGTGAGACCACCAGATGATCAGACTGCTCCTGAGCATGTTTCTATACCTACCCCAATGGTACACATAGTGGTCCCACTCTAGCTGGCAGTCCTTCCACCAAGGTATATGGTTGACTATGCTGGAGACTTCCAGCTTATGCATCCTCTATCCTTTTAGGGCACTGGTAGACCATAGATGCGAAGGACTGGATATACATCATCAATGATGTTTTTGATATCATTAAGACACCTGAGTTCTGGAAAGTGAAACTAGCAGTGTTCATGCTACAAGGACCCTCCAAGCGGTGGTGGTGTGTTGTGAACCTTTTGGGAAGATATGTAGGTATGAATTAGAAAATATTCAAAAAAAACTCTTCGAAGATTTCCTTCTAGGTACACTGAATATATATCATTCCCATGAACTCATAGAACTTTAGAAGAGCTTAATGGTAGTGATTACCCACATGAAACGACCCACAAAGATACTTCAAAAGGACTTGATAGATAAGAAAGTACTAGAGGGGGGGGGGGTTAGAGTTTTTTGACTTCTCCCATTTTCTAATGGAACTTCCTATGATACTTATGGAAGAAAGAATATGAAGGCTGAGGTTTCATGCCGTAGTGGTGGCATACATTTAGGGTAGATCAATGGATTTTCAGCACCTCTTATAAAATAAATAGGTCCACATTTCTTCAACTATGATGATTTTTGGAATTATCTAAAGTTATTCTCATCACCTCAGATCTAGTGTTGAAAATGTGGCAGGACAGGACATCTTTGATAGTTTTTATCTAGATCTATAAGGGAAAGCTTTTGAGAAGGATAGAGGTAGACATGCTCAGGAGACCAGGGATCTGGTTGAGGTCTACAATAGTATTCCTAGATGGTGGGGACTATGGAGAGTCACAGACAAAGATGTGGAGCTAAAGTTGTCCATGTCTATGCAATGAATCAAGATCCAATAGATGGTGATGAGGAACTTGTTACTGTATGAGGAACGATCTTGAACACATTTTTTTATATTTTTCCTTATTTAATACGTGTAATTTCTTGATATCTATGAACTGTGTCTATAATTGACTTAATTGTAGAGTTATGTTTCTATAAATTACCTTTATATGATATTTCATTTAATGATGACATGGAATCATAGTATATTATAGAGCAGTAGTCTTCCATCAGTGAGAGACTGACGAGGGACTTCCATATCACTAGGTGGGAGAACGTCACAGTGGACTTTGTGATGGGGTTACCCAAGACCCCAAGGATTCATGACATAGTTTGTGTCATTATCGATCAGCTGAAAAAGTTTCCCACTTTTTACCAATTATATAGACTTACCCAATAGTTGAATTGGAAAATCTTTAAGTCTGTCATATAGTATGATCATACAGAGTTCCCTTGAGGATTGTTTCAAGTAGAGAATCACATTTTATATTTTGATTTAGGTAATAATTGTATAAGGTCGTAGGATCTTAGTTGAGATTGAGCACAACTTACCATCCTTTGATAGATTGATAGTTAGAGTGGACTATACGTATACTAGAGGATATGTGTTGAGCTTGTGTCATAGACTTTAGTGGAGTGAGGGATGATCACCTTGACATGAAACCTTAAGAGGATCTAAAATTGTAGGTCGATTCATTCACTACCTCAATGGAATGAGATGGGTGAGGCAGTGGTTGAGGGCCTAGTTTGGTTTGAGATACCTCTAAGAAAGTGAAACTGATACATAAGAGGTTGATCATCGCTTAGGGTAGAAAAAGATCGTATGCAGACTGTAGGAGGATACCTTTGGAGTTCTCTTTGGGTGATCAATTTTTTCTTGTGAGTGACTCCTCTATTGGGGAAATGACATATGAGGAAGCAAGGAAAGCTAACACCATATTTTTTGCGACCCTTTGAGATTACTATTTGAACCTTTACGTTATTGATGAATTCATGATGTGTTCCACATTTCTTAGCTTTGAAGGTATATGTCATATCCTGCATATGTTATAGACCGAGAGTATGTCTATTTGAGACCAAATGAATTATATGGGGAGCATCCAATGTGGAAATTAGACCAAATTCAGAAAGTTCTATGAGGGAATATTTTACCACTTGTTCGAATTTGGTGGTAGTATGGATGGATCCAAGAGGATACGTGAAAGCGTGAGTTTGATGTTCGACCTCAGTGGCCTGAGTTGTTCAAAAAAGACCACTAGAGTTACTTCTTGGGGACAAGAAGTTGATATAGGTTGAGAATTTTAATATTATAAAATTTTAATAATAATAAAAACCCTATTTGATAATAATTAATGAGTATTTTTATGTGACAATGTAATTTTTCAATAAAAATAACTTATTAAATGATTTAAAGGATTTATGTAAGGGTAAAATCTCTATTAACATTTTGAATATTCTTTGGAATATTTTCAGTGTTGGGCGCTGAGTTAGAACAAGATTTTGGGGCTCATAGAGCCTCAACATTGATAGAATAAAAATATTAAATATATTATATCACATAAGCACTATTTTTCCAAAATAATAGAATAAATTCTAAATGGTGTCTCATATGGGAAATCTGAGACCATAATTAGGTCAGGGATATGGGGTTTACCCTAGGTGTGACATAACTTTTGTGCACATCTGGTGTTTGGTAACATCGCATGTGAGGGTAATTTATTTAATAGTTTTATTATAATTTTTTTCAAAAAAAAAATGTATTTCTTGAATGGTGTATCGTATGAGAAATTTGAGACCACCGGTAATGATAATTATATTATTATTATTATTTGTGTTGAAGAAAAAAATATAAATATACATGTATAATTAAATAATTTTGAATTTTCTTAATTGATGAGTGACGTTTCACCATGGGTGAATATTTTTTGGGAGGTTAGATAATAATAATGATATTATTACTTTTCCCACATAATTACAATTGTGTGGTTAGTAAAAATTTATTAACCACTCGACATTTAATATAAGTTAAATTTGAAATATTAATGGTGAAAATGATATGAGATATTTAATTGTGATAATAATTATTGTTGTTATTGTTATTATTATTATTATTATTATTATTAAATTAAGTGAATAATATTTGTGTGTGATAAATTAAAATGTGTGTATATATATATGTGAAAGAGTATATATGTATATGTGATCATGTATATACATATATATGTATGGAGTATAAATATGTATATATATATGAATGAGTTTTAATATGTATTTAATGGACGATTAAAAATATTTAAGAGGAATAAAATAAATAAATAAATAATTGATATAGGGAGATTATTGGGTTGCTACACAGGGAAGAGGATGGATGTCGTGCGTAACTCATAGAGGAAGCAATAATTAATTAAAAGAAAAATTAATAATTGAAATAGAAAAATATTTTTATAAAATGATTGGGGGGGGGGTGAAACTACCATTATTTCCATGGTATTTTCCCCATCTCAAATCCCTCTATCCATCTCTCCCTCTCCCACACCTCTCTTATATATATATATATATATATATATATATATATTTTATTTTTATTCCAAACTTCTCTCTTTAATATCTTATGTGATATTGATCGGATTGATGCACCGTTAGTGTCGTTGGGTTCGTCTCGATGAGTATAAATTTAATCCTTTTTTATGGTAGAATGGTATTATTTTCAGATTCAATTTAATCATTATTTTTTCATGTTTTAAATAATAATGATAGCGATAATTCAAAATCATGTTGAAATGGGGATGGTTATACGATTTAGTGGTGCGATCAAACTCATACATCAACCTTTGTCATCAATCATTGTTGTAAATAATTTATAAATTTCTTCACCTTTTTGGGATTTTGTTACACATGTTTCCTTAATATAATTTATGCATATTTGATGAATGTTCTAGATTATGATCATATGTGGGTGTGTGTGTAGCCCTAAGAACCTTATGTGAAACTTGTTTCTATGAGTAATTCATAGCTTATTATTCATGTTCAATGTTGATCACATGTATTTTATGTGCCACCTTACTTATAACAATGTGCTATGATTACTTGTGTATCCTACCATGTTATGTGTGATTTTTTGGTATTTTTCTTGGAGACCAAGGTAGGTGGAATATCGTGACATGTTTATCCCTTATAAAGGGAGTGCACACGACTTGCAACGATGGCAATGAGGGACCTATGCATAGTTTAGGGATAAAATGATACCTTGTGGATGTCATGTGATTCACTTAATGCTCAGTATATGTCAAGGGGTATATTACTCGATACCTAGTGAATATTGAGTAGCTCTCGATGCCTAGAGAATGCTAAGAACATGGATTCATTTATTCCTAGTGTATGATGATTTTTACAATCACATGATTCTAGAAACATGACCCATTAACTTCATGAATAGTCCTTGATACTTCTGATATATTTTTTATCCTTTCAGTATGGGGCTAAAGTAGGTATGGTTGGGGGTTGTGGAAACTTGGTTAGTGAATGATTGCTCAGTTTTGGATTTTATATGTTTATGGTTATTATGAATTTATTATTATTATATCATACATTGTTATACTTGATCACACTAGGTAGAGGACACATTGGTGGTGTCTTATTGAGACTTGTACTCACACCCTAATCGGTCATTTCGGTGCACTTGTAAATTTCATAAGGGGTATGACAAAGGGAAAGAGACCTATGGTGGATATCTGAGAAGAGGAGGATAGAGCTAGGAGCAGAATGGGACAGACTCAGGAGGACCCACAACCCTTTTATTTATTTATATTCTTTTATTACTTTGGATAGGCTTATCACCTTGGTAGCCATTTTTATATGTATTCCATGTTTTAGTTTCCACATTGTTACTCTGGATACTTATTTTTTATATTATTTATTGTTTAGTATTGATCTTATGGCATGATTCTGAGGGCATAGTCTCCCCATTGATGGACATAAATGCTCACTTCTAGTCTACGACCTCTTGTGAATGAGGAGGCACGCATGAGGTCACGTAACACCCAACCCGAACTTGGTGGTTTAGGTCAGGATTTTACACATGCAGTGAATCCTTATTTTCTTTGAGAGATTTGGATCTATCTTCTTTATCTCAATCTATTTTCTCTCCATTTTACATGGCAACAACTATTCCCTCTTTTATTTTTTTCTTTTTGTTTATATAATTATTGGTTTTATCAATTTCATGTGCATGAGTGACTATATTAAATGTATCCTTTCATTTTAAATATCTTTAAATGGAATACATCGTGAATTTCTCTATTTAAGCCAAAAAGCAGTATTATAAAATACTCACATTTTCCCTCTATGAGATTTCATGCATTCTTTTTCAACTCAAATAAAATTCCTTAATTTCACTTATTTATTACAAATCTTTTTTTTTCGAAACTCGACTGGATAAAAATTTATTTTATTCTACTCCAAGATATACTTCATCTTCCTTGGTAATATTTTACAAATTCTTTCACTTTTAATATTTATATCTAAATAAAAATCATAAAACACACATATATTGCAGTGTGAGAGCTTCACATGAAACCAGTAAAGACCTCAACTTGAGTTTTTTCAAAAAATGCCAACTTAACACCTTCTTTATCTTTATTATTCTCAAGAATATTTATTCATAAATATCTTAATATATAATATACAATTCAAGATTCTATGTGAATTAATCTTCATTATGATTGAAAATACAATAAATTCATTTTCTCTTTTAAGAAACTAATACAATTGATCATTATTTCAATTTTATCTTGAATCATGAATTTACAAAGATTAATGACATTTAAAACACTTTAAAACACATTATATCATCATATATCTTTCCCTTCATTGAAATTTAATTTTGAAAACTTAGACAACCTTTAAGAAGCATTTGATTTTTAGTATTACCCTTAAAAAGGTTTAGAATACCTTTATGAAATTAGTAGAAACCATGTGATTACCTTTATGTATATTATGGTTACCTTTACATAGGTCTATATTTCCCTCACATAGATTTAAAATTTTTTGAGTTACCCTTATGTGAATGACCTGTGCCCTTTAAGTATCTCACTTTTACCTTTATGCGGTTCTTTTAAATATCTAAACATTCTTCCACACTACGATATTTTTTCTCAAATCCTTGATGGTCAGTTTATCATGATCAGATCATGGATTTAAAACGCTCCATGAATTTTTGATCATAATAAAACAACATAAGTATCATCCCATTTTAATCCCCACTTTAAATAATTAATTCTAGAATTTTCTATAATTTTAGCACATCGTATGACTTTGGAACTCATACCATCCATAAAGTCTTATGATCTATCTTGTGGGTGTGTTTTCTTCATATGTATTTAAATTAATATGGTCTCTAAGTCATATGATAAAGTTATACACTCAGTAATTCAAAGAATTATGTTAGCAAACTTACGTTAACAAAAGTCATACGATGCAGCTCAAAGACAAATGCTCAACATGAAGTCATCCAATAAAGTTTTATGATCTGCCTAAAGTCATATGATCCTGCTCAATTTTATGATAAATTCTTATGATATGCACTCTTATAATTACAATGAAGTCATATGATGAATATTTACACATTGAATTTTCCATTTTTTAGTTTTAGGCAGCTCAAAATTATACACTCAAAGTCTTATAGTCATACATAGTCATATGATGAACTTTAAGTCATACAATCACCCTTTGAAGTAATACATAAAATTCATATGGTGATCCAGCCACCAAATTCATATATTTTAAGTCTTACAATCAATAATTATCCAATTTTATAACTTTGAACATGAAATTTCATACTTGTTCAAATGACTCCAGGACATTTCCTATTCTACTCCAGCCATCTCAAACATTCTCAGAACCTCATACAATGAATTTTCATACTAGTTGCAACAATAAAAATTCTAATAACTCCAAGTATTTTTCCTCCAACTTTAGATCTCTCCCAAACACTTTAAATCTATTTAAATATTTTCAATGAAAACTGTACAAGTTGTCTAGAACATGGTTCAATAGCCAGATCTTCCTTTCTTATTTCTCTTTCAATCAAACTATTGAAGATAAGGATTATCCATATTTAACACCTATCATAGACATGAATATAGGATTAAAAAATAGCACATTAATTATTTTCTATTCTTCTATAATGGAATAAAATCATTCTATGTATCATGTAGTGGACAATGCTTTTATATTCAACAACACTTGTCTCTTAACTCCTTGAAGATTGGTACAATAATCATATGATGTTTTGGTATAAGGAATATGTTTAGTTATTATAAGGACCTCTATTTTTCTCCTATGCCATGAAAACACTATAAAAACAAATTTTTATTTTTTTATGGGTGGGTATTCACTTCTTTACACAAGACCTTGTCATTGACTTTATGTTTGAAAATAAATACAACAAATACAACATCTAGCCACAACAATCCCATCTTTGTGTTTTTCATCAAAAAAAATTCATACCAAATTCAATGATATTCTTCTCCCTCCTTTTGATAATAAATATAAAGGGTAAGATATTCTCCCACCTTTTGAAATTATATATCCAATGAGGATTTCTTCTCTTGTCAGACTAACTCTTTTGATTTTTAGAAACCCATATTCTTCCCATATGATTCCTCTCTCCCTATGGGATATTCATTCATCTTCTATTTTTGAGAGAAGGGTGACACAACATGTTCTCTTGGAAATGATCCATCAACTAACCAAACCTAAGACTATGTGGGATAACCCTTTTTATAAAATAGTATTTTCTAATTCATAGAATAAATTTGTCTATAAATTTACCACATATGATACCAACTTCAGTATTTCAAATCTCGGGGGTATCTTGCACACAATTTTCAATAAATTTTTAGGAACCTATACTCACTTGAAAACACACATAAAAACATTCAAGTGAAATATATTTCTTTCCTATTAAGTTAATAATCATCCAACCTTGATAAACATAATATATATGATTTAACACGGTGATGGGAGAATGGAATTATAACTCATCCTTAAAATTTTGAAGGGCTTATCCAGATTTCTATATTCGTAAGAAAATAATACATTTTTTACATCATGCTCTTTATTTAATAGTTACCCATTGGGAGATTATCTCCATGCTTCTTCACCTTTAATTCCCAGCATTAGAACAAAAACACAACTTTCTTATGAATAAGGTGGATTATCTTCAGCATCTTAGTTGGAGTAGTGATGTTGAGACTTATTTCTCAACCCATACAACTTCTTCTTGGTAGTTACAACACTTTTAGAAATCCTCACACCATCTCATCCCTTGATTTTAAAAATCCTTTTCTCCATGGAAAACATGTAATTATTCTTTATTTCACATTTCTTACTAAATGAAATAGGCTTCTCAACTTTATCAACTAGAGTAGTTTGATTATTTTCGGCTTGCTCCAACTTCTTAACCTCTTCAAACTGATTTGACCATATGATTAGACATTCATTTTTCTCATGTTTGGTCTCATGTGTGTGTGAGGACTCCTTATTTATAGATAATTTATTATAATTTGGATCCATAGGTTCCTTTCCCATTCTTCTTATTTGTTTATACAAAACAATCATACATTTGAAGACCATATGTCCTGACTAGTTAAACTTTCCACACATGTCTTTAGCAACCTATGACATACCCTTCTTGCTAATTCTTTCATATTCTTCATAAGGAGTGTTGAACACCATCCCAATATTACTATCACTCCCTTGTATTAAATATTTTCTTTATTCTAGAATGATCCCATTTATTTTGAAATTTAAGTAAATATTGCAATGGTTCATGGCGTAGACTATATTACCACAATAGAAACATATCTTTACCACTAGATTGACACCCTGATAATCTTTTTTCATTTACATGTTGGGAGTATCTTTGTAAAGACCCGCAAATTTCAAGGAAATTTTTTTCTTAATTTTCTTTGGAATTTTACAAGAGCGCAGCTTCAGACGGCACCTGATTCCGAGGCCCGGTGTGCCCGGAATCAATTTCCGAAGTTTGGCTCGGGTACGTTCAGTGAACGGACGAGCGGGTTTTTCTATCTTTTCAACCGGTGCCCGGAATCGAATTCTGAGGGCACCGATGAAATCGCAGCGCCGGTATTTTCTTAGAAACGCCTCTTCCGGAGTTGCGTTTGCTCAGACGTGGTTTTTAAATTTTGGGGCTTTAAGTCAGAAATAAAATAAAATTTGTGCGACAACTTTATTTTATTTCACTTAAGCTGCTTGGAAGTCACTTGGAAGCCACTTGAACTGAGTTAAAGCGGATAGGGTGCTACCCGGAAATATCCTACCCCTTGTTAGGATATTTGTGCGGTGGGGCCCGCACGAGCCCCGCCGTTTCTTTCGCTAAGTAACGCACCCGCGAAAACCCGTCAAAGTAACTGAAAAGTCAACCGACGCGTTTTCTTTAATTTCATAACAGACCATTTAATTGGGCGGTTTATTTCGTGAATTAAATGGGCTGTTTCATTCGTTGAATTAATTCAACGAATTTAATGGGTCGTTACTTACGCGTTTTGCGTTTGTTGGCAAAATAATAAAATAGACAAACTTGTCTATTTTGGAGGATCCTCCTGTTGTGCGAGATCCTCTAAACCTCCACCCTCCTCGCGAAGAACGCGAAGAACGCGAAGAACGCCGGCGACCGGAATTCGACGACGCACACCGTGATCTGCGACGTCGACGAGCTCTACCCGCGACGTTCTTCGGCGACGCCTCTTCTTCCGCGGCCGATCCTCGTTCGGCAACTAAGGTGAGAATCGGATCGTTTATTTCTCCCTTTTTAATTTCAATGACAACGGATTTAATTAATTAAATCCGTTTGTTCTAGATCCGGAGATCGTCGGCGCGACGTTTTTCCCGCGGTGCGACGAACGTCTCTTCCGCGACGACGCGACGATCCCCTCCTTCCGCGACGAGCGATTCCGCGACGACCTCACGTCCGACGGCGACATCGAGGTAGGGGTTGTTGGAATATTTTACTTCCCGTGTTTATTCTTTTAAAATAAAGAACCCGATCACGGAACAATTTTAATTTATTTAAAATTGTTGATTGGTTATTTCTTTTCTCCCGTTGTTTATGACTAACGCGGAGGGTGCGGATCTAACGAACAAGACCCGGCAACCCTCCACCGATCTTTTGTTGTGCGGATCTGGCGGACGACGACGAACCGTGCGGCAAGGGCGATCCGTTGATCCCGCAGTGAAGATCGGCCCCCGGGAGGAGCAATGGCACAGACGGGAGGCAAAACGGGCCACCGGAGCAACTCCGGCGGCCCGCGGAAGGCGGCGGCGGCGCCCGGCGCGCTGCCGGGAATTCCGCCGCGGCCGAGCCGCGGCGACGGCGAACCGCCGGACCGCGTCCGCGGTCCGGCCACCCAGCACGCGGCCCGCGCGGGCCGCGTTCCTCCAAGCCGCGGGTCAAACCCGCGGCAGTTCTTTTGGCCGCTCGGCCGAAGCCGAGCCGGCCGGTCCGGTCGGCCGGGCCGCGCCCAGGCCGGACCAGACCCGGCCTAGCCGGGTCGGGCCGACCCGGTTCGGCCGACCCAGGGGGGGTTCGGGCCGGGTCGCCCCGGGCCCAGAACCCCCGTTTTCGGGCCTTCTTCGGTCTTTTGCCCATATCTTGGGCCTGGGACCTCCGATTGACGAACCGTCAGCGGCTACGCGATCCTTGGATCGAGACGGTCATTTCGGTATATTACACTCAAGGTTTCGGAAGACTTTGGGTTCGGCCGGGTTGGTTCGTACACGAAACCAACCGGGCCCTCGGAGCGGAAACGCTCATAACTTGAGCTACGGACGTCCGATCGACGTACCGTCAGCTGTGGTAGTTTCCTCTAAGTGAGACAGAACTTTTGGCATACTCCGCCCGAGGATCGGACACAGGTGGAGTACGGTCGGGTTGGTTTTGCCCTAAAAACCAACCGGGCCCCTGGGACGAAAATGTCAATAACTCTCAGACCGGGCGTCCGATTGGCGCGCCGTCTGTTGCGTTGAGATCCTGTTGTCGATACGGAACTTTTGGATACATCAACTTCGGACTACGTGTCAGTTGATGTATCAGCCTCTCGGCTCGTGGAGCGGACCCTCCTAAACGAGCTCGCTGTGTGCGGGAACCCTAGCGCTGGCTGTGACTTCGACGACAGAGCAGAGATCCTCCGTGGACTGCGACGACGGCAGAGCAGAGATCCTCCGTGGACTGCGGCGATGACTGTGCAGAGATCCTCAGTGGACTGCGTCGACTACTGCACTCAGCGATCCTACGTGGATCAGTGCTACAGGTTCTGTGTGAGCCTGATCCTATGTGGGTCCTTACTACCGGTTCTGTGTGAGCCACTGCCTACAGGTTCTGTGTGAGCCCGATCCTGTGTGGGTCTTTTGCGGGGGTTAGTACCTATCGATCCTTCGTGGGTCCGACGACTTAGATGGATCAGTGATCATCTTTGACGTCATCTGAAAAAGTATACCTGGTTGAGCTGAATCTTATGTTACTCTCCTTTGTGGATTGTGTTGAACTATCCTTTGTGGATTTACTGTTTACTCTCCTTGTGGATTTGAGTCTTGCTTTCCTTTGTGGATTGAGTTGTTCTTGAGCTCGTGAGCAGAGCTAGAAGTGGGGACTTAGGTATATGTATGGGCATATACCTAAGTTGAGTCAGATGTTACTTCGTGATTGCATATTTCTTTTGTGCTATATCCTTTGTGGATTTCGGGAGACCTTCGGGGGTCTCGGGGTCCTTACTGAGTAGCTTATACTCACCCCTGCACGGGCTATGCCCGCACCTTGTTGTGTTGGATGCAGACGACGGACATCGCTGATCACGGTTGGGGCGTGGAGCAGGACGGTACCTGGAGGTGGACCACTGGACGGGACGTGCTCGGAGCGGACGTGGGACCTGAGGAGCCTGGAGGCTATCTGTACCCACCCTTCAGGTGGGATTGCCAGTGGACGACGCGAGGCCGCCGTCTTTTCTTCAGTTGCTGTTCTTTACTTTTCAGTTGCACTTTCAGTTGGGCTTGTATTCCGGCCCCCTTTACTTTTCTGCACTTGTAGTTACTTTCCGCTTGCTGACTCTGTGGTGGTTGTTACTTCTAAAGGCAATGCCTTCCCTGTTTACCGGGATTTTACGCCTTGGTGCTAGTCGCCAGCCCCTGGCCTATGGAAGGCGGGCTTGGGGTAGTCACGGCACGGGCCCCGAGGTCGGGTCGTGACAATCTTATTCAAATATCTTTTTCATAGATTTATCTCCCAAGAAAAACTTTATTTCTTTACATGCTTCTCAATTTATGGCGGTTTTTTATTTTATTTAGTAAATGGACGATACCTACCATGGTCATACCAAAATTCATCATAGCAGTTACCAACAATGTTTTATAACTCACAGAAGTTATTCAAATTATCAAATATATTTCTCATTGATATATTTCTTATATCCTATAAATGCTATCCGGTGGGTTTATTCTTAGTTCCATCTTTTCTCCCCTATGGTTTAGGGCTTCTCTAATTTTCACATACTGACATACTATGTCAAAACTCAATAGACCTATTACCAAACTTCTAATAGTTCCAACATCTTCCAATTAATCTTGTTCTTTTCACTTTGGGTGTAGTATGTCCAGGTTGGCACCCTTGCTATTTTGGGTGGAAAACCCCAACCTTTTGGGCTCCATTGGGGGGGGGGGATTATCATGTAATTTCTCACCTCCACCCTTCAACTATTAGTGGGTTTTCCAAAAAAAAATCTCTTCTACATTTGTACAGTTTTTGATTTCAAATCTTCACAAACAGTTTAGACATATTTAGTATAAATGGAATTCACTAGGCAGTGGGTTACCTTTTCAAAGAGACAAAGGTGGATTCTTATCCACGTGATCTAAATCTATATTTAAAACCATTATGATCCTTATTATAAGTAATACCATCATCTAAAATTGGGGTGGAAGAATCTTTCTTCTTTCTACCAGATTGGGAACTTTTAGCTGGTCTCAACTTGACTTCCTTCTCAAAGAACTTCATGTTGGGGGTATAATTCTCATTATCCGATGATCTCAAAATATCTTCCCAATCATTATTAAGATTCTTAATTTTATCCTCATGAATTTTTCTTATCTCATGTAGAGGTTCATCTAGCTCATTTTCTCTCTTTATTTTAAACTTAAACCAAGCATCTTTAACATTCATGGAGACTTGATGTAACTTCTCAAATGCATGAAAAACTTCTTAAAAAACATTCTAAAATACTTCATTCTCAAAAAAAATAATATTTACAATTCTTTATTAGATTGGAATAATCTTTGATTTCAAAGTAGGGTAGTTTCTTCTTTGACTTTCACAAGCTTTGTGAGAGTGTTATTGCTACTCACATTTTTAACCAATGTTTCTTCCACTACACCGGTATCTCTTTATTGCTGTGATTTATCATCAATTATTACCTTTATGTATGAAAAAATACATTCCCAAAAAAATTGGGATATTTTTCAAGTAATACTTAATTTCATAATAAGATTCACCAAATGACTCATCAAAACCATCTTCTTCATAGCTTCACTAGAGGAATAATAATCAGTAGATTTATCAAAACATTTACCACTCTAACTACCCTTAGATAGTGGTGTCTCTTACTCCTTCATTAAATCTTTTATCTTCTTTCTAGCCTCTTTATTCTACCTATTTATCATGGTCTTTGAAAATATTTCCAAATATGTTTTTATGGGTATGAAAATAGATTCATCCATATTAGGCTCTTCTTGATGGGCCCATAAGGGGCGATTCCACTAGGGTTTCACTCCGCCGCCGCCTCCATCTACCTCGGCGCATCTCGGCTCTCCTCCTCGATACCTCAGCACGACTATGGCTGCAGTTCATCTTTCGCGGAGGCGTCGGTGACCTCATGGACTCGGCCGGCATGACCTTTATCTTCGTTGCTAGCCTATTTCCGCCTCACTCCATATTAACTGGATAGGGTTTCTTCTGGCAGCATGAAGTTGGTTCCGCGGCCGATATCCAGGCTCCGCAACTGAGGCTTGAAACATCGTCTTCTGTCGGATCGTTGGGTGGTATGGTGTGGTCTCCGAGGGTTTTTTGGACGACGGCGGTGGGACATCGGTTCTGGCTTGCGGTGGGGTTTTTTTCTGACTATTTGGGTGCTCGATTTGCTAAAGTTCCGGTGATGGAGTTCTTCTTCTGAAATGTTTTCCTTCTATTGATTTTAGGATGATTCTGCTCATTTTCTGGGTTTTTTCTTCGGTTATTTCTATTTGAGGCGCATAGATTTGGAGGTTCGTGATTTGGTTTTGGGGTGTTCTGTGGTTTTGGATTTGGAGAAGCTGTGGTTCTGTTGTTGCGGTTGTTTCTGGAATTTGGGTTCGCTCTGTTTTCTGGAATCCTTAATGATTATGGAGGATGTGCCGGTTTGAGAGACTTCGGTTTGGATTTTCTGTTCGCGATGAACTGGTTTTTGGGAGTTTGCATTGATTTTTTTGAATTTCATGGAGGCTGTGCGATTATTGTGAATCAGTGTGTAATGTTTTGGGTTATTGTCTCTGATGTTGGTGATCTATTTGTGGATGAATCCTGTTCGAATCCGCTATGAAGTTTTGATGTTCTTGCAACTGGATTTCTACCGGTATCTGCTCCAGATGAGGTTCAGAGTAAGAAGCTTCCACCTGCGCATGCCATTTGGATATGGAAGTTCGAGAGGGTATGGTTTTGCCATCGGTTTTGTGCCCGTGCTCGTGCAATTATGCACGGGCCTGCTAGCCGAATGGTCATGTGATGGTGAAGCTTTTCAGAAGGTGTAATTGCTAGGGAGGAGCATATTCTATAGTCTTGATCTGTTTTATCATTTTAATGGTTTTTGGTTGTAATGATGGTTTTTGTGGTTTCTCACTTTCTCCTAAAAAGTGTTTTATTAATAAAAAAAGTTAATTTTCATATTAGGCTCTTTTTCAAACATCTAAAATTTTCAATTAATGTATATTAGATAAATTAATTGAGAAATTTTATATAGAACCAATAATATATGCACTTTCTTATTGATATAAATTATGATGATACAAAAGATCCACTTAGAGGAAACCTATGATCTAATACCAATTATAGTTCCCAGTGGACTGTGCATACACACCTGAGAGGGGGGGATCACGTGTGAAAACTTTTTACCAAATCCTAAATATAATTTTAAGATTAACCCCTTTGTTATTTGAACCTTTTTTAACCATTTATAAATAGACATTTCAAGTTTCACCCAACATTTCACAACCACATGCAATACATAAATATAAACAAGATACTATCATGTGATATTTTTACAAGGTTTGACCTTGATGTGGCAAACATACACCTTTCCATTTCAAATCCCATTAAGTCACAAATTATATAATGTAATCAAATCACTAATTAAAATTGGTGGAAAAGGATTATCCTATAACAAAGTTCACATAATATTAAACATGTGTGTTTTACTATATTGTGCAAGTGAACTTTCATCCATTATATTACACAAGTGAAGGGATATTTATATTTCATTGAAGAATCTTAATATCTCACTGGTATTTTTCTTCATTCCTCCTTCTAAATTAGATCATATTATTGTTTAGGTATTTTACTAAACCCACAAATATTTATATACTTCCTTAACATAGAGAGTCTTTGACTGCTCGAGTCTATTAAAAAAACACATAAAACCCGACCTCTGGTTTGTATTCAACTTCAACACTATAAGATTGGGTATTAAAAATTATTTTAGCACACACAACTCTGGATTAATTTACTCAAAAATTATTCTTCTTTCTTATTACTTGACTATAATTGATGAGTATTAATAATTTGGATTACTCAACCTTCTATTCTTCCTCCTCAAAACCTAACGGGCTAGATTTATTCTAGATAGGATCAGTAGAATTATTATTATTATTATTATTCTTCTTATTCACTAAATCATGTAGTAAATAATCCT
Organism: Viscum album; assembly: GCA_963277665.1. Lineage (NCBI taxonomy): Eukaryota > Viridiplantae > Streptophyta > Magnoliopsida > Santalales > Viscaceae > Viscum > Viscum album. The sequence continues at coordinate 1,228,140,999 of OY728162.1, forward strand.
CTTTTTTGAGATCTCCCGATCTATATTCTCTAGATCAAGCTCTCGGATCTCTAATTCACACATAAAATGATAAATATTCTCTTTTTTCTCTTTTCTTATTCTTTTTCTCTTTCTCCATTTTCTCAATTGAATATGTATAAGAAGCTAAATTAAATACCTCCTTTAATTTTATATATCATAAAATGGAATACATTGAGACTTTATCAATGTAATCCTGAAAATAGTATTATAAAATACCCACTTTTTTTCTCCATGTGATTTCATGCACTCTTTTCAACTTAAAGGAAATTCCATAAATACCCTCATTTATTACAACTCATTTTTTTGAAGTTTGACCAAATAAAAAATATTTTTATTTTTATCTAGGAAATACTTCATCTTACTCATCAAGTTTAAATAAATTATTACACTTTAATCTTCACATCTATATGAAAACAATTCAGTATACACATATTGCAGCATGGAAGTCTTTCTTGTAGAGTGAGAGATTCACATGAAACCAGTACGGATCTCATTTTGAGTCTGTTCAAAAGAACCAACTCAACACATTATTTATATTTCTTCTTCTCAAGTATATTTATTCATAATTGAATTAATATATAATATAAAAGTCAATCTTTGATGCGAATTCATCTGTATTATTCTTGAAAATATGATAAATTCATTTTCTTCATTAAGAAACTCATGTAGTTGATCCCTATTTCAATTATAGATTGAATCATGGATTCACTAAGATTTGTGATGTTTAAAACACTTATGAACACCTCTTTAATCATTATATATCTATCCTCTTCATTAAAAATTAATTTTGGAAACTTAGACTACCTTTACATAACATCTGATTTTTAGTATTACCCTTACACAGGTCTGGATGATATTTATGAAATCAGTTGAAACCATAATATTACCTTTATATAGATTCTAGTTACCTTTAAATAGGTCTAAATGAACCTCATATAGCCTTTAAAATTTCCAAGTTACCCTTGCATGAATGGCCTGCGACTTTTACATAGCTCACTTTTACCTTTATGCAACTCTTTTATATATCCATACTTTCTTCCACAATTTGACATTCCTTATCATAGCCTTGAAGATTATATTATTAGGATTAGATAATGGATTTACAATAATCCATGAATTTTTTAACACAATTTAATGACACACACATATTTCCATTTTAATTCCCACTTCAGATAATTAATTTTGGAATTTCCTAGAATTTTAGCATATAATATGACTTTAAAAGTCATATGATCTATGAAATATTGTTCTATGGGTGAGCCTGCTTTATATGAATTTAAAGTTATATAGTTTCCAAACCATATGCTAAATTTGTATGCTTCAAACTTTAAAGACTTATGTTGGAAGTAGTCATATGATCAACAAATTCATATGATGCAGGTCAAACGCAAGCTTCACATGGAGTCATCCAAAGAAGACTTAAAATTTACCTAACATCATATGATCCTGCTCAATTATCATGATAAATTATCATGATCTGAATTCTCATAAAAACAATGAAGTCATATGATGAATATTTACATAGGGAATTTTCTATTTTTTAGTTTTAGGTAGCTCAAAGTCATATGATCAAAATTTTACGATGAGATAGTCATATGATTTCATTGAAGTTATACTATCACCCTATGAATTCATACATAGAAGTCATATGGTGCCCCAATAAAAAAATTCATATACTGGAAGTCTTATCATCAAAACTTAGCCAATTTTCCAACTTTTAACATTAAGTTTCATACTTTTTCAAATGTGTAAAGGCCCAAATTTCCCCTCATCCTCTTTCCATGGTTGTTCTTAGATTCTGGGGTGTGTGTGGGGGTGTATCCCTAATGATTCATAGGTTTAAGGGTTTTCTTTTTTTAAAATGGTTTTGTAATTTATAATGTTATTTTGAAGTTTTTAAAGTGATTTTGGCAAAATATAGAAAATTTTAAAGCAGTTATATTATTTTTAAAACTAAAATTGGAATTTTAGAAATAATAATAAATTTTAACATTTATTATTTAAAAAAAATTCTTTAATTGAATTACAGTTTTTTTGAGTTTCATTTCACCTTTACGTATATTTTCTTGTTGGAGTTGGTGCCCTAGAACCAACTTATTTAGTGCTTGATTACATGTTTTACTTATTAAATAAGTTTTATTATCACATCTTGATTATTTTTATGCATGATATTTGTATGTGATAATATCCTTAGAATATATATCACACTGAAAGGTTATAGTATTTCCTTGCTATAATGAGAACCTGGAGGTTCCATGACATTATTATTGAACCTTGTTTTATGGACAACCGATATTTTCTAATGAGACAAAGACAATATAGGATATCAAGGGTAGGAGGATCATAAGACATCAAGACACATTATCATGGTGTTCAACCTTGGTAATCTCCAATATAGGAGGTTATGAGAACAATCCTATCAATAGGAAATCCACATTTCCATGTTTCATTGGATGTTTCTATTTGCAGATGTGTGTATTGATCCTTAGACTTTAATATTATCATTAATGGATATTATGACTCACGTACTTTGATGTATTAATGAAAACCATGACAATATATATTCTTGGTGAAGTAGGACACATTGGCTGTGTCATGAGTGATATAACATTAATGGATAATGATATAAATGATTTATCCCTTTTGTCTCTTGATGAAAGTTAATATCTCAGGCCCTTTGATGGGAATCGAACCACCTGAATAAATCCATGTCCATAGTGTTCGATGGGTGAGTTAATTTTTAGAAAGTCAAAGAAAGATACATCGATCATATTGGTTGATGGAACCAACATGAAACCTTCTTGATTTGAGATATTATGATTAATGGATTATATTACATGGTAAACATGTATTGGAGGTTGGACATAGTTGCGACATTAACCTCTTTCTCTATGGATGTCTTGGTGTGTTACTAGACCCTGACCTTGGAATTTAGATGTTTATGCATAATGCCATTGAGAAAGAGGCCTAGAGGGTCACACACTAAGTTTATCCACAATCTCAGTTAAATTCTAGTATTGAATTAAAAAATGTTAGAGTAAATAATATTTATTCAGGTTTGGTTGATCTCCATAATTTAATCACAAATTATTTGAAAGAATAAGTGAGTTGAATAATACTAATAAATATTTTTTTGCAAGTCTAGTGAATATATTATTTATTAAATTTATCGACGAATAATATAGTGATATTTATTTATTAAATAAATAATCATTATTCAAGGATCAGTAAATGTGGATGAGGGAAAATAGATTGAGTTTAATGGTCTGATTGTAAATGGTATAAATGAAATTTATTTATATTATTTATGCGTTTCACATGTCAAGAATTTAATAATAATATTTTATATTATTATTATTGGACATGGGGTCAATTAAGAATTGTGGAATTGGGAAAGGGTTTGTGTGTGATTTTCCAACCCTAAACACGCCAAAATAAATATCTAATTATATCTCTTTCAAAAACACAATTGGTGCACACAATGGATAGATTGAGACTCTCTAAAGTACTAGAGAGAGATCAATATATTTAGAGTGCTCTCCTACCCTACTCTCTCAAGACAATGAGAGACTATTAAGATTTATTCCTCTCTCAATAATAATTCTTCTATGGTCAACCACAGACAATGAAAGTAACCAGGATTGGTCATGCTAGCACCCAATGATTCTACAATGTTGTTCAGTGATTTTGGTGCACACATGAATCATTTCTATAGGGATTCCACACTTGGATCCTATAGTACAATGAAAGCACAATGAGATTTATTCCACTGATCATAAATTAAGAGAGAATTACGAGTTAAGGTAATTCTATATCTCCTTATAAATTAATTATAAATTACATGTGAAGATCATTCTACCACAGTTCTAGTGTTTTAATCTAGTTAAGTAATCTAATGTTTTCATTAGGTATGGCACTTTAATCATGTAAATAAATGATTACATGTGATTAAAAAATAAATCTGAGTTGTTCATACCAGTAAAGGACACTTCCATCACAACCAGAACATACAAGTGGTGTTAGAGCAATCACATGTTTAATTTATAATTTTTTATTATTTATTGATTGGTTTCATGTGTTTTCATTTTTATTTTACTTAAAACAATTCATTTTAATATCCAACATTGTTGTCTCTTCTCTTTCTTCATTCTATATAACATAAATAGTAATCGGTTAATGATTACTAACTAATAATCATTCCATTCACACCATTTGGAGGTGTTAATGGTTTTTCTGGGATAAAACTAGAGTACATGGAATGTACTTCCTATATACACACTGTGTACTTTTATTTTCACATTCGCATCATGTTTCAAAGTTAGATAGATGCGATCCAATCAGATCTAAGATCTAACAAAAGTGAATCAGCATGTGGATCTAAACATACTAGCACACTGAATGTAGAACTACACACCGTGTAAGCACCTCACACGCTGTGTAGTCCCTGTATTCTTATGGCTAATAACATGGTGTGTCCTAGTGATCCGTGTATCGAGTATATGACATGGGGATAGACATGTCATGCAACTCTAAGGTTACATGCCATGTATTTCTAGTACACATTGTGTACCTCGAACACATCCATGATAGGAAACACGACCATACCCAAGGCATGTGCTATGAACATGGGAAGAATATAAGTACACACTGTGTAGTCTACTACCATTAGTGTTTTCAAACTTTCACATAAATAAGAGTTAAATATATAATTAATCCTATTTATAGTGTTTTTAACATGTCATTAATTCAATAGTACCTATCATGTCACAATATTAACAATTATATATTAAATTAATTTCCATGTAAAATTTTTGATGAGAACACGAGGTTGCCTATAAGTACACTTGTGTACTACATTAATTTTAAATGATTTTTTTAAAATTATAAATGTTTGTGAGTTAAGGATGGTTGGATGTAATTATGATAAATTGAATAAATTGAATTAATTCATGGAACATTATCATAATTATATAATGAATCAAAGTAATTTATAATAATATTGAAAATGTATACTCATTGCTTGATGTGTGGATGATCATGATATTAGACCATCCCTTGTGTATGATTGGTTTCTTTTAATTTATTATGGTTAAATTATTATTTATGTCTTGTGTTTCATTCCATACTCCTTATTATGTAATGTCCTATGTGCCTGTGGTTTATTTTATATAAACCCCCCTTTTCCAATCCATTGGATCCTCTCACCTGTGTGTGAGTAAAAGATTATATAAGGATGGATCTCCCAAGTGAGTGGAGGCGGTCCGAGTCAAGGAGCCAAGGTGAAACCAATCGAGGTGATGCATAGGAGCCAAGGTGGAATACTAAAACACAAACCAAGCTACGGTTCAAGGTGTTTTCCCCTAGGGTCAAGGTTTAGTTTATCATCCTCTAGATAAACTAACTATTATAGAATCTAATGATCACACCACTTATATTTTATTTATGTCAATTTCATGGTTAAGTATTTATGTTTGTGAATGTTTCATGATCACCTAATAAATGAATTAACAAGCACACAAGATGGAATAAAATATATGTAAATGTTTTATTAGAAATGGTTAATCACTTAGGTAAAATTCACTTAATATTAACAAGGCATGTAAAAGGATAAAATGGGCTTTATGCATAATAATAAAAACCCTCAATTAAAAAATTAAATCATATTATCCTTCCACTACTTAAGTTAGAATCGACCTCATAGTTCAAAGTATTTGACTAACCCAAGTTAGGGTGCTTTCAATTATCGTGTAAATTTTAGCTTGAAGTTTTGGGTAGACTTAACTTAGTTTACATCAAGGGTTGAATATCTAAGTAGGACTTGGTGTAACTAAGAGGAAAAGGTTGAGTAAATCTTAAAACTATATTTTAGGATTAGGGAGTACACTCAACATATTAAGGAGCTACGAGTTAATGTAGTTGGAAAGTTATGCCTACCTAAAACCCTTAAAATAGCTTGTTAGGCCCAAGTCTGGGTTATGAGAAGGAAACATGGTTCCTTGACACTAGAATATCTAAGCGATAAGATATTCCAAAAATTATGGCGATGACTATTAGGTTTCTAAAAACAACATGATATTAATAAGAATTTAATTAATTTTTAATTTATTAATATATTATTATAATCAAAACAAGTACTAATTATCTTCTCTTAATTTTTAGAAAATGTAAAATCAAACAACTTCAACAATATCACTATGATCTATACTATATAAGTATAACATTCTCACTGATGTGAATTTCTAGGAATGGTATAAGTTCTTGTGAGTTATACTATTCCATGAATATAAACTGTACATGCTAGAAACCCCACTTACTAAGTCGCTTACTAAAGAGGCTAGTGATGAAGAGGTATATCTCTATCTGAAGCATGAGGATGATGTAATGGGTTTATAATTTTTTTCTTATCCTCCATGCCCAATGAGATTTTAAATAAATATTGGGATATGGATGTGTTTAACAAAGTTTCTCACCTTTGGTATCTCTATTAAGAGGAGAGATCAGAGATATATGAGATCTCCAATGCACTTTTCACATGAAAGTTTGGAGATTTAGTGCCAACTAGGCCACATATAGTCAAGATTATTAGATACATTGAGTTCTTAGACATCCCGGGTTTTAACATCCCTGATGAGTTGCATACATATCTCATTCTATCTTCACTACCCAAAAACTTCTTCAGTTTTATTGTGAATTATAATATGAGAAATAGTGAGAAGAAACTATTAGAACTTCTTACTCTTATCCACTAAGTTGATTATTACATGGGGTGTGACAAACCCATTATCCTTATAGTGAATAAGAAGAACATGAATAAGGAAAAGGGGATCAAGACTCATTCCAAGTCTAAGTATCTGGAGCACCATCCCTCTAAGAAGAATAAGATCTAGAGTCAAGGAATGAAACATGATGTGACATGTTTTTAATGTAGCAATTAGGGCCACTAGAAGAGGAATTACACCCAACCAAATAATCAAGGGGAAGATTAAGGTGCATTGATTATTGAGTGTAATATTTCCATATCTATAAGTTGGGTATTAGATACTATTGGTGGTTCTAATTTTTTTATCCAAATATAGGAACTAAGTAGATTTTGGAATATTAAAAGATATGAGGTGGATCTACAGAATTCCAATGGGGTGAGGCTAGCTGATCTAGCCATTGTAGACTACCATCTCACATTGTCGACAAGATTTATTTTGGTTTTAAATAATTGTTATTATATACCTGGTGTTACCAAGAACATTATTTCCATTTCTTTTTTATATATGGATGGATTTATTATCATCTTTGAAAATAAGGGTTTTTATTTTTATAAAGACATCATATGCTATAGTATGGAATAAATGAATAATAATACTTATGTATTAAATTAAAAAACAAAATATTGTAAATTGATAAAGAAACTAATATGCACGACTCATATGAAACTCATTTATAGTGTCACCATCTTGGTCATTTAAACAAATAGCATTTGACAAAGCTCTATCAAGATGGTTATTTAGACTCTTTTGAGATAAATCCACTTGAAAGATGTCATGAAAATTTATAAGAAAAGATGACCAAATAACTATTATATGGTCAAGGTGAAAGGGCCGTAAATATTCTAGAATTGGTACACACTGATGTGTGTGGTAATTTTCAAGTAGAGGCTAGAGGTGGATACTCATACTTTATTACCTTTACTGATGACTTGAGTAGGTATGTTTATATCTACTTAATGAGGTAAAAGTCTAAATACTTTGAGGAGTTAAAAGAGTTAAAGAATGAGGTTTAGAACCATCTTGGTAAGAATATAAAGAAACTTTGATCAGATCTATGTGGTGAATATCTTAACCAAAACTACATTGACTTTATATGGGAGTATGAGATTTTATCTCAAATCACTCCACCTTATACACCATAGTAGAATGGTGTTAGTTAAAAGAGGAACTGTACCTTATTAGACATGGTAAGGTCAATGATGAGTCACATAAGTCTTCCATTATCCTTTTAGGGATATACATTTTCAACAACATTATACTTACTAAACCAAGTACCAACTAAAGTGGAAAATAATATCCCCTTCAAGTTATGGAGTGGAAAGAAACCTTTTTTCCCACATGTTCATGCATGGGGTTGTGAGGCATTTGTAAAGGCTAACTAAAGAAACAAACTAGCATACCGAGGCACAAAGTGTATCTTTATATGGTATCATAAGGAAAAAATAGGATAACATCTATACAACCCTTCATATAAGAAATTAATGATCACAAGATAGGCCATTTTTCTTGATTGGGAGCACATCAAAAAATAGGATAGTTGGATAAAGACTGACTTCGATAAAGTTGATGCTCAAGATACATAAAATTTGGTACAAGAAATGATTCCATAGGTCCCTACAGAATATATTGCTCCTAAAACACAAGTACTATGTATGAGCACTTGAGAGGTAAGAGAATCAAAGAGATGTGGTTTTCTGGTTACTGATGATGGTAAATCATTATTGATTAAAAATGATGATCCTATCTCCTATAAGGAGAAAGTATAGAACTCAGAAGCTGTACGATATAAAGAAGACATGAATTATAAGATGGATTCCATGTATCAAAACCAAATTTTGGTTCTGATTGATCCTCCATTTGATGTAAATACTATTAGATGTAAATGGATATTCAAGATAAATATGGACATGGAAGGTAAATTGAATACCTATAAAGCACAAATAGTGGATAAAGGGTTTATACAACATCAAGGAATGGAATATGATGAAACATTTTATCTAGTTTTCATGTTAAAATCCCATTGGCATCAAAACTCTATTTGAAGCCTCAAATGGCTAGATTTGGGAAAACTAAGGCCACCATCTGTCTTGAAGGACCATTCTAAGATCTACAAGGTTAGCACATGAAAGTTCTATTGTGTGCGTGAAAGATCGCAATCCACATGTAAAGGCCTAAAATTCCAAATACGATGATATTTCTCATCCCTTACCTGAATACTGACAAGATAGCCAAGGTAATTTCTCACAAGGTTGAAGGGGTCTGTGCAAGAAATTAGTACTATGTGCAAGAGGTCGATCCACACGAAAATATCTTCCTCACAAAATATGACATCGAATCAGTGCCTTATGCACATGAAATACCACACCAAATCCAGAAGCTACACACAACATCTATTCTGCACCTAGAAACTTACGCACCCAATGTTGAGGATTTCAGCTAAAAATAGAAGCTCACCCCTTTCTTTAGGGTGACTCTCTAGAAGATGAAGTGTCAATTTTTTGCACGTAATACCAATCTTCAATGACATAATAAAAGCATGTAACACTCAAGGAAGAGACTATTGTGTGATAGGTTCTATGCGGGTCAATGATTTATTGGGACTACAATTGAGTAATATTCACCCAACCAATTTCAACCCAAGTTGGGTGCATGCAAAGGCTCCACTTGTTCACAACCCTGAACTTTAATGCAACCCCAATCTTATGTGCACCCCTATTTAAATCTACATGGCCTACCCTTGTGTGCAAAGACTAAAACTGACTCACACTTATTGCACAAGACCCTATAAGATTATATACAACCATTTCATGGTCCCTTGAATGATGCCCCCTATGCCTCTAGTGCATGCATTTACTTACCTCTTTCTTCTTAGCATAGGTACAGTAATCCCTATTTCTTCTCAGCATAGGGACTGTAACATGGAACTCGTGAGAAACCACTCTTCTGTCGCTATATCCTAGAAGTTCCAAATACATGCCCCACCCAAGTGAACATTATCCATGGTTATGTAAGCCCACAAGGTGAGGAGTGAGTCTACCCATGTTTGTGATCTATGATATAAAACTTCCTAGTTACACATCCTAGTTGTACAATGTTAAACTGCATGAAAACATCCTCATCACATGATGTTAAACTATAGTATTACCCCATGTTACAAACATAGGATTCCCCATGTAAGATCATCATGGGATGTCACCTTCTCTACTCCTGGGGGTGAAACCCCAACACCTGGGCGTTTCCCAAGTGTAATCCCCACACCTTCCACTATGGGATGACCATTTATCCCAAGGGAAGCTTCTAAATGTAATGTGTAATCCCCACTTACCATGTTCCACAAGCACAGGATGCTCCATGTATGAATCACATGGAATGAGATCCTCCTCAGGTGGCTCCCAATTATAAGCCCCCACCCACATCATTGTTTCTCCTAGCATAACCCCAACATCTTCCCATTAGCAGACGAAGTGGATCATGTGATATTTAGATCTAATAATTCCTCTTGTTTCTTAAACCAATTATGACTTATGTGGGCTTAGAGGTTAGTCCTGATCATGACATCTGCACAATCCAAAACCTTCCATGGGCCTCCTCTATAGGTGTAAGCCCCAACCCATTCTGGACTATATAGGCTTTGATTCCCAACTAACTGGGATATGTAGGAGGCCTCCCTGATATCCAAAACCAATATCCAAATCCACCACAATGTTCTCTGGGCCACATACCCAATAAGATCATGCCCCTCACCTGGGAGACCACATCACCTCCATGTCCATCGAGCATCTCAATGTGTAAGCCCCACACCACTCCAACCAAGGTAAATCCTCTTAAGAAGGGAAGATTTCATGCATAATCCCAACATCATCCCTCATTAACATTCCTTTCATGGTGAAATCATACTTACCACATGATGTTAAACTGAATGGATTGGTCCCATCGCACGACCTTAAATTGTGACATCAAACTACGCAGGTTTTGATCTCTATCCTCTAAATAGGGTATGTAGGATGCCTCCATGAGGTTAAATCCTGACCAATAGTAAACCTATGTTCTCCATCATAGAGACATAACTCTATGATCTGCTTCCAATGGGCATTCTAATCAAATCTCATGATTCACTCCAAGGGGTGTTTTCTGCCTTCACGGTGTAACCTCTTCCTTTTATGGGGCACACCTCTCAGATCCGTATTAAGGGGAATCTTGATCTATACATCCTGGATTCACCTCAAGGGGTGTTCCAATCCATTAATCCCAAATTCATCTCAAGGGATGTTCTTATCAATCTTCTGTATTCATCTCAATGGATGCTCTGATCCATCCATCCCGGGTTCGCCTCCACAGGATGTTCCTGTCCATCGGTAAAGATTTCAAGTGTGAAATCCTCCCTTACAGGGGAACACTTCCTTGATTTGCCTCAAGGGGAATCCATATCACCCATAATTTTCCCACAAGGAATTAAACATATGCCCATCATATCCCCACAATAAATTAACCATGTTCCCATCTCCATAAGACATTAAACTCGTGCCCTGATTTGTCTCATCCAGATGTTCCAATCCATCTCAATAATACATTAAAATTGTGACCCAACCCCAAAAACATACCTCATGTATAAAATGACACTCCTAAGGTTAAATAATTGGAATATATGCACCTATAGAGTTAATTACCTCATGAAAAACATGGGATGCTTGAGAAAAAAAAGCCTCAGAGGACTTATGGCCTTAGTGTTGCTACCTTGTGATTAACACAAGATGCCTTGAGTTCCGAACCTAAGATTCCTCCATGAGATGCCATTCTAAGAGGAAGAATACAAGTGACCAATGTTCCTAGTGTACATAAATTCTAGTGATTCCCAACATAAATACTCTCTTAACTGAATTTTGCTACCCTACCCAAGTAGAAACAATGTTAAGAAAAAAGTAGTGTAATTAATAGGTATCCACAAAGAGATGTCCCCAATAATGAGTTCCACATACATAAATTAACTCTATAAGGGAGACATAGACTATGATATGAGCTCTAAAGAGGAATCCATGAAGGGGAAAACTGACATACCATCATCCCATTTTAATCAAGGAGTAGACATTACTATGGGAAGTGATGAAATCCACCTAACTTTGTAAAGTAGGTAAACAAGAGTAGACAGTGCATGTAGACCATGTGTAGACGTGCATGAATAAACTTGAAAAAATCATCAGAAACAAATCCATTGGAATTTTATTTTCTATATAAACTTACCATGACTATTAGATTTGGAAAACAAATTTTAAAATTGATTTCCTTAATGGAAACCTTCAAGAGGCTGTGTACATGACATAACTAGAAGGGTTTGTGACTCTGAGAAATGTCAAAAAGGTATTTAAGTTATATATATCCAAATATGGATTAAAGTAAGAATTCAAGTCTTGAAAATTTTGATTTGATAAATCTATAAAAGAATTTGGTTTCATTGAGAATAAATTTGATCTATGTGTTTACAAATGGTTTAGTGGTAGTACAATTGTCTTCATAGTAGTATATATTGATGACATATTTCTTATTGAAAATGATATACCATCCTTACAAGTGGTTAAATCATGGTTGAGAAAGTGCTTCTGCATGAAATAATTAGGTGAAACAACCTATATTATAGGGATCAAGATCATGCATGATAGTTCCAAGAGGTTTCTCAGACTAAGTCAAGGTACATATATTGAACAGATACTAAAGAGGTTTAGTATAGAGTGATCTAAGAGAGGATTGGTTCTAATGTCACATGGTATACATATTTCTAAGAAAATTTGTACCCAGAAAAAAGTGGAAAGAGAGATAATGAATAATATCCCATATGCTTCTATGATAGGATTTATCATGTATGACATGTTGTGTACATTGATTGATGTTTCCTATGCTTTGAGCGTGATAGGCATATATCAAGTAGATCTATGTCAACATCATTGGACTATTGTTAAGGCTATCCTTATGTATTTTAAGTGTACTAAGGATATATTACTAGTGTATAGAGGATATTAAGAACCAATTATCAAGGGTTATACAAATGATAGTTTTTAGATAGATCATAATGATATGAAGTTGTAGCTTGGATATGTCTTTTGTCTCAATATAGGATCTATGAGTTGGGTGATTTCAAAGTAGTTAGTTGTTTCTAATTATACATAGAGCCTGAGTCTATTGTGAATTTCTATGCATCCAAGGAATTAGTTTATATTAACAACCTTGTATAGGAGCTTTATGTGGTACCTAATAGTAAATATCCTACCACAGTTTACTATGAAAACATTACAATGGTGGCTCTATCCAAAGAGACAAGTTCATACCAAAGGAAAAATCACATAATTTAAAAGTTTCATCTCTTGAGGGATTTTTATCAATGTGGTAAAGTTGCGGTGAGTAGATTATTTACAGAGGAAAATTTGGAGGACCCCTTGATAAAGTCTTTACCTTATAAAAATCATGATTATCATGTGAGAACTAGTGAACTAAAATCCATTGTCAGTTGGCTCTAGTGAAAGTGGGATTCTGTTGGAGTTGGTGCCCTAGAACCAAATTATTTAGTGTTTGTTTACTTGTCCTTATTATTAAAGAAGTTTTCTTATAACATCTTTATTATTCTTCTTTATGATATTTATATGTGATAATTTCCTTAGAATGCATGTCACACTGGAAGTTCATAGTAGTTCCTGCTATGATGAGAACCTAGAGGCATCACAAAATTATTCTTGAACCTTGTTCTATGTCCAAATGATATTTTCTAATAGGACATAGAAAATATATTATATTAGGGTTAGGAGGCTTATAATACATTAAGACACCTTCTCATAATGGTTTCCCTTGGTAATATCCAAGATAAGAGGTTATGAGAACAAACCCATCAATAGAAAATCCACATTTCCATATGTTATTGGATATTACAATATGTGAATATGTGTATTGATACTTATACTTTAAGATTATCATTAATGGATATTATGAATCATGTACTTTTATATATTGATAAAAACCATGAGACATATGTCTGTGGTGAAGTAGGATATGTCAGGTTCATCATGAGTGATATAAAATTAATGGATAATGCAAGAAAGGATTTATCCCTTTTGTCTCTTGATGAAAGTTAATATCTCTATCCCTTTAATGGGAATGAAAATGCTTGAATAAATCCATGTACATAGTGTTCTATGGTTGAATTCATTTCTATAAAGTCAAAGAAAGAGACATCAAGCATATAAGTTGATGGAACCAGCATACAACTTGTATGATTTGAGATATTGTGATAAAATGATTATATTACATAGTAAACATCTGTAGGAGGTTGGGCATTGTTGCGATGTTAACTTATTTCACTATGGATGACTTGATATGTTTCTAGATGATAACCTTGGATTATAGATGGTTATGGATAATGAAATTGAGAAAGAGGCCTAGAGGGTCACACACTAAGTGTATCTGTAATATTAGTTAAATTATAGTATTGAATTAAATAAGTTAGAATAAATAATATTTATCTAGGTTTAGTTGATCAACATAATTTAATCACAAGTTATTAAAAATAATAAGTGATTTAAATAATAATAATAAATATATGTTTTCAAGTTTATAGAATAGAATATTTATTATATTTATCGATGAATAATGAAGTGATATTTATTTATTAAATAAATAGTCATAATTCAAGGATCATTAAATATATATGAGTGAAAGCAGACCGAGTTTAATTGTCCAATTGGAAATGGTATAAATGATATGTATTTATATTCTCTATGAATTTCATATGTCAATAATTTAATAATAATATTTATATTATTATTGGACATGGGTTTAATTAAGAATAATGGAATTGGTAAAGGGATTTTGTGTAATTTTCCAACCCTAAATATGCCAAAATAAATATAAAATTATACATATTTCCTAAAACACAATTAGCATGAAAAATGAATAAAGTGAAACTCTCTAAATCCCTAGAGATAGATCAATATATCTAGAGTTCTCTTCTACCCTCCTCTCTCAAGATAATGAAATATCATAAAGATTTATTCTACTCTTAAGAAGAATTATGCTATAGTTAATCAAAAACAACTCAAGTAATCAGGATTGACCATGCTAGAATCTGGTGATTCTACAATGTTGTTCATAGATTTTGGTTCACATTTAGATCACCGCTAGAGGGATTCTGCACTTGGATCCTGTAATGCAATGATGATGTAATGAGATATATTCCACAAATCATCAATGAAGAGATAATTATGAGTTAAGTTAATTCTATAACTTCTTATAAATTAATTATAAATTACATTCAAAGATCATTCTCCCATGGTTCTCACATTTTAATCTAGTTAATTAATATACTATTTTCATTAGATATGAATCTTTGATCATGTAAAGCAATGATTACACATGATTCTAAACTAAAATATGAGTTGGTTATACCATCAAAGTATTCTTCTACTATTCCCATAATATACATTTCTTAAGTTGTTTAAAGGTAAGTTATTTCTTATTTTTAAACCTGGGTAGAGGTGGTTTTAAAATATCATGTAAGGGTATATTATTGATCTATGTAAATACGAGGTTTAACTTAATTCCATGTAAAGGTAAAACCACTTACTTTTACATGAGTATCAATATATAAGGGTAGAATATTTTTCATTCACCATGCATAAAGTTAACATCGACTGCCCACATAAAGGTAGTCATATGTCAGGGTCTTTTCGAATCCACGTAAAGGTAGATTGAACTAAATTTATGCAAAGTTTTTAATCTTGTATAATGGTCATTCCAAAATCTACACTGTGTAAAGGTAAAAATCTTTACCTTTATGCAATAACCACATTTTTCATGTAGGTAATGTTTTTTATATTTAATTTCTAGATTTTTTATCCCAGTTTGACTTGTAACTCTTTTTAACTTATTTAGTGGAAAGAATGACTTAAAATTAAGGGTTTAAAATACCTTTTGACTCAATTAAATTATATATAATATTTATGAATATTTAAATGAGGTGTAATCCCAATTTGAATAAAAATTAATTTAAAGATAACTTAAAGGGAATGTTTGGTGAGTTTTATGGAAATACATGTGAAAATTGAATCTATGATTTTAAAACTGATTTCCCCCCTCATCCATGTTTAATTATTTCTCTCAAACCTAAATGAAAAAAAAACCTTGCCTATTGAGTTTAATGAGATCCTTGCAATCGTTTAAGTATCTTCCCACGTTTACCGGCTTGTGCAATTATCCTTTTTCTCTCACCTCTATTCTTAGTACAATGAATGTGAGGCTTACTTCTAGGCACGAGATTCAATTCACTCCCTTTTATGTTTTTGCAATTCATGGGGTCATCATGATTATTTTTTCATTATATAATTCATATAAAATGGACTAGAGAACAAATAGACTTGAATAATGGAAATAATAAGGGAAGTGTTGCACATGTATTTTATGTTTCTCTTTTATTTTATGTACTATTACTAATTTTTTCTCTAAAAAATAAAATATCATGAATTATTAAATAGAAAATATGATAGTAAAAAGGATGGGGAATTAGAGGATACCTACACATGTAACTTATCTATTTTCACGTGTTATTTCATGTGATTTTGTTGATTCTATATTTATTTAGCAAGAGAAGCATGAATACTTAAGCAATACCATGAAAGTGATGGAAAATATATAATAATGAGGTGTGATGTGGACCTTATAATCCATGAAAACTAAATTCTATTTAATTTGAAGGACGATTTTATGTTTTCATATTGATTTGATCCCCTTGCTATTGTGAATTTATTTCTATGAAATCCTTGCTTATTTTTGTGTTTAAACACCAGAATCACTTTTCATAATTAAATAATAATTAAATTTGATAATTAAATGGGTTGTTTGAATTATCAGGACTTGGAAGGTGTTGATGTTAGACTATGTATTATATAATCTTGGAAATATGATTATTTCTTATTGTGAAGTGGTTGTGGATGAATATTGTGGTGGTAGTGATGTAGAAAGTATGGATTGAGTGTGGAATATATAATGATTGGTAAATGATATAGATTAGTTGCGTAGTGATGATTATATTATGGGGCTATTTGTGTGGTGATGGTTAGATAATGTGTGTCTTTAGTTAGTAATTCTCGGTGGTATGGTATGAAATGAAATTAATAAATATGAAAACTAGAATCTAACTTAAATAAAGGTATTGATGGGTTGGAATTTAAAATGCGACAATTGATTAATAATTTGAAAGATGATAATTAATAAGATAAAGGGTGGAAAGAATATAGGTTATGACTCTAAAGTGGTTTGATAATGAATATGGGAAATAAATAGCGTAATGAAAATAATGTTGGTTATTGAATGAGAATTTGGAATTTGATAATGAATGAATAAAATTTGAACTTCAGTTGGCTGATTTGGATAGTTTTGTGTGGTTCATGGAATATTTGTGATTTTAGAGGTGGATGTGGTCATTTTATGGGTAGATATGATCATTTTAGTAATGAACTATAGTACATTGTTGGGATTTTGATGTTCACCATAGGTTGGTTTTTTGTGTGATTATATATCATTGTATTTTATCATTCTTTCCATATGCACCCACATGAGTAAAGTATTCTATACTGACGCCTAAAGGTTTTGGGGGTGTTTTCTCTAACATATAGATTGGTGAGGGAAGATGGATGGTTACCCCCTTCCCTACTCTCCCTTTGTAGTAGACGATCTATGATGGATCAAAGAAGGTACGATCATGAAAAGTGTGGGAATGTTATATGGAGTGCCCTATGATGTAATTATTATGGATATATGGTGTCATGCATGTAAGGAGGAGGTAAAAAGGTTGATATCCTTCATTTTCATGATACCCTACTACTCTGGACTTATTATTTAGAAATCTAGAATGAGGTGGGAATATCTGATTGTGGTTGTGGACTGATGCCAACATAAGATATTGGACCTGATCATAGGTTGGGGTAGGTAAAGTTTCAGTCTAAACCATATTATAATGGAAGGTATGAGAGCATAAAACATTTGATATTGTAGAGTGAGAGCTACAAACTATTGGATAGGTGGTTGTGGGGAACCTATGATTATATTCTTTGGATGTTATTTTACCACTTGGATACAATATTTGGTAAGTGAGCCATAGTGAGGTTGGGAATGGGTAGTTGACCTATTAGGTGTATTTTAGTTCTACTCTTTACTCACTAGATCATTATTATACTTTCCTTACATTTTCATGAGAGGTCTTGAGGAAGATCCTAATGAGTATACTTCTTTTACTCACTCTACAGATATATAAACTATTTTTTAGGTGTTTAGGATGGATTTGGTGACCAAGCCAGATCATTCTATCTTAGAGTGGGAGTTTCTATTGGTGTTTCTTCCTAGGAGTCTTTTGATGCTTTATTTTAGAGACTCATATGTATTTTTACATCATGAATTATGGGATTATTTTTTGTATGGGATCTTGGATTATTTTTATATGATACAATGTTGATTGTTGTCTTCATCTTATCTCTTATCCTTAACTTATATTAATAGGGAAATACCTCCCATTGTATATTTTGTACCTCCAAAGCTAGTTACCAACCCAAGGCCTATTGGAGGTGGAATTTATTGGACACTCCTATCTATTTCTATCCAAGGATGTGTTTTAGTGGGGGGGGGGTTGTGACAGAGTGTTATTAAAGTTTATGGTTGAGATATATAATGAATATTGACATTAGAAGTTGATAGGATTGCATGGGGTGATATAGAAACAATACTAATTGAGTTTGGTGCATGAAATAGGCTAGAGAGACTGGTTAGGACATGATATTTTAGGCCCCCCCTGTGATTTTATGCAAGGACTCTGAGTCTACTAAATGACCAATTGAAGTGGTACTTCTTACGGGGTATATACACAATAAAGGTACTTGAATCATGATTGTTTACGATTGTGATTGAATGGGGTGATTTTTGGAATTAAATGAACATAATTAAATTAATTTGAATGAAATCCATGTTACTGAGCTTAGTGATTTGTCTTATATTGGTAACGTATGTTATGGATTCAAGCATATAAAGATGGGGTAAATTCTCCCATCATGATGCATTATTTCATAATGTGTTTTAAAACTATTAAGGTGATTTAAGTCCACCCAAAACAAACAATCTCATGGTGTGGCGGATGAGAACCTTTGATTTGTATGCTTGAAAAAAATCTATTTATTTTGATACATGAGCTTGTATTTTTTGAGAAATATAAATTAGTGTTGACTTAAAAACCCAATAAAGTAATGATATTCACCTGTATTAAATTTTAAATAGAAATTTTAAAACTTTTGTAGTGATTACTTGGGTATGTTCTTAGTGATTTCATACTTGTTAACAAACCCAAAGGACTTTTAAACTTGATAAAGTAAATTGTTTCAATCTCATATTTTATGAATAATGTTATGTGTTAGTTTGTATTTCTTATTTTTGAAGTTATGCATGTTGATATTGACTTGGAAAAGAGTATTATAGGGTCGCGTTAGTTAAAAAGGAAAAGTATAATAAAATATTTATTAATGTCTTGATGCAGTACTGGATGAACTATGAATACCCTTCTTTGCATGATAATTTAAGTTGGTTAAGATATTTAGTAATGACTGCTTTAATTAATTTAAACCACGATGAACATTATTTTTCTATAAGTGATAGGTTTTCTTTTAAAAATGGTTATACTAATTTAAAAGGTGATATTCTAACTGGTTTAGAGTAGTTTATAAAATGTTTTTTTGGCCTCATGATATAAAAGAAAATTTAAGAGTTTCTATCAAAAATTATTATGAAGGATGATTTAAAACTTACTCTTCTAAATGATTTATACCACTTATAAAATTTTTAATACATTTCTAGGAAGAATTTTTATGATTTAAAACTAATGTTTTGTTTTGAGGTCTTTCCAAGCATGCATTAAGTGATTAAAATTCTATAGGTTCATTGTTGTCCCATTAAGGGTGCCCAAATAATTTTCATGTTGAATTTAGTATTTTATTTTTGAATATGTTGAGAGTATTACATGTACTAAAGTGTATTGATGTGAGGTTTTCTTTAAAATTAGGATGCATCCATTTTAAATTTATTCATATCAGTTAAAATATTCTTTGTTATAAGCCATGAAATGATGAGATAGTTAGTTATATGCTACATTAGTTTTGAAACGTGTAAAATCAAAGTATGTTAGTTAAAAATCACATAAGATCATGTTAGAAATTGGAAAAATTATTTAAAACCGATACAAGTAGTATGTTAATATTTTTTCATTAATGAAGAGGCATTTATAAAGGATTAAAGTTTCCATGAAAAACTATTATAAGAGCTTTATATTAATTAAATATTCAATGATGGTAAATTTTTGATTTTCGAAAAAATATTTAAACAACATGCTTAAAAATTTAGGATTCCTTAATATGAAATGTTATTCCATGTGATAAGACAAAAATGATTAGAATTAACTATAATTTTTAAGTATGATTCATTTAGTTAAAGATATTATTAAGAGTTGTGAATTCTTATTGATTATCTTGTATGACTTAAAGAAGAGTCGAAATGAATATATAATACATAGTGTATTTAAAAATAAATTAATAATGCATGATTTAAATTGAGAAATGATATGATGGAAATTATTAATGAACACTATAAACAAACTATTATAAAAGCATGATAACTTATGAGACATATTGTTTATTACATGTTGAGCATTATAAGTTTAAAATTTTATGAGTTAAATTTGGTGCATGATTTATTGTGCTATGTTTTGATTAAGAATAAATCACAAAATAGGAACATGTATAAATTAGATGATAAATTAAAACATGATAAGTTATTAATAAAAAAATTATCATGGAGAAAATTTTATGATTTTAACATTATTATCTTGTGATAATTATACAATCATTAGACATGAAACATGCTAGGATCTCCACCAATGATATGAAGTTATAATGTCATGTGTTAGTTGTTGATACCATGCTTTCCATAACATGTTTCCTATTAAATTTGATTCACTTTTGTTTTTGAGATTCTTAACCAGTTGAACTGCTTCTATGATAGTAAAGTATGTATAAAGTGTCCATGTTGTGTGATTTCGAAAACCTTCATAAAACAAATTACACTTAATATATATATATTCCATGGTGTTATACTAAAATGAATTGTTTTAGATATATGATTATATGTATATTTATTCTTGTATACGTTTTTATTCCATGTGCCACCCTTCACTTGTAATTCATTATATATATATGTGGCAAGTATTTATTATAAGGATAGATATTTATTTAATTCCTAAAATAAGATAATCATGCTTAGTATAAACCCATCATAAATTTGAATACTTTTCACATAAATAGTCCCACTTTTTCTTTCAAGCATGAATGAATTTTTATGATGCCGAAGAATTTATATTATTTTTTAGGACACTAACATAATTTTTTTCCAAGAAAGTTATGTGTTGAGTATTTTATACTAAAATGTAAGAGTAAAAGCATATTCCCTTAAATGTAACATGAAGACATGTTTTTTGGTAGTAATATATCTATAGAATGTTTAGTTTAATCATTTAGATCATGATACATGAGGATAAAGCATGTGAAAATTTTACTTAAGAACATACCTAAGTGAAAATGTTGAAGTAAAAAATATGATGATTCTTAAAAATGAATTTAAATAAATTAAGAATAGTCCATTATGTGTGGTTTGGTTGATGATTTCCTTGAAATGTAGATTTTTATTATTGGAAGTCCATTTTTTAAACCATAAATATTCATGAAAATGGTTATATAACATAAATTATTTTCTTAATAAAGTTCATGAATGGAGGTTTTATACCATATTTTTAAAATTAGCATGGATTTATTATTGGATGTATATTTTTTGAACTATAAATATTCATGCTAATCATTGGAAAACATAAAGTATTTCCTTAATAAAGTATTTCCCCACTGTAGTGTTTATATTGATTCTATGATTGGATTGATTAAATCACTTTACATAAAAAAGGATGGTCATGTAAAAATAGTAATGGAAATAGTTGTGTTACGACCCATCCTAGAGGGTCCCATGCCGTGACTACCCCAAGCCCGCCTCCGATAGGCTAGTGGTTAGTGAATATCACCGAGTAAGAATTTCCCACAAATGGGAGGAATTAGCCTAAAGTACCTACACACACAGACAAACACACATCTCTAAGACACATACTGATGAAATGTAAAACAACTGAAATAATGCATGCATACAACTAAGATCCCACAACTAGAGTACAACAAGAAGTAAAGGAAATGTTAACAGGGTCAAATACAATCCCACCACAAATGGAGTCTGTACACAAGTCCAACCGATACTATAAAGAGTCCAACCTACTCCAAGGTAGAGGACCATGTCAACGGTATGCTCTTGGAAAAAACCTCAGTCTACCCAGCTCTAGCTATGCTCCCAGTTCTCTTAGGACATTGTCAAAAGGGTCTCCGTCTTCATAAGACATGACATGTGCGAGAAAAGACTGTGCAGGAGTGAGTATAACAATACTTATAAGGACACCCTAAAAACACTAAACATGGAGCCCCAAGTATATTCAGATCAACACAATATGTAATACTATATAATTGATACAAGAGAAAAACCCTAGATATACTCATGAGTGACACCACACCATCAGGTTATCATAACCAAATACTAGCCACAAGATTCTATTCGAATAAATTCTCATTATAGGAGATCCCACTCCACGAGCCATGCTATCATCAAAGACACTCGATGAATAGGTTTAGCTCATTTGGGCTCCACCTAAAGAGAATGTACTAGTCTAAGAAGACTATGATACACATAGATGGGGTCACACTCAGAACCACTGGGGGACACCAAAAACCCAATTTGGTTTAACCTTCTATGTAGGGGATCATATTCTAGAAATTCCATAAACCCTAGAGATGTGGCCATCTAGATGGAGGATCGACATCCTACTCAGGGAGGTTACCTTGATTTATGAAAACTCCACTAGGGATGATAGAGGATCTCACTCCAGTTTCATGGAGGGACACCATAACTCTATCTGAGACTCGGCCTCTAGAGGGGATCAAAATCTAGTAATGTGGATGTAATACCACAATGTACCCTTAAGGAAATGACCAAGGGAACACTCTCAACCTATACTAGTCCAAACTAGGAAAATGAAGATCATCAAGAACTCTTGATGAGAGTACATGGTGTGTTTAGCTATCTCAAGTCTTTCCCACATGGAACAACTCCCACGACATGTATTTTCAATATACACAGCATATAGGATGAGTACACAATGTGTAGAGATACACAGTTTCCTATTCATGTTGCCTGGATATGTCCATGTACCGAAGCCATGTCCATGTACTAGTCTATGTATATCAAGTCGTGTCTGTGTGCGTCTACATGGTGTGTCTGTGCCAGTGTACTTCAACCTATTTCTATGTGCTTCCTAAGTACAAATCGAGTCATATGGGGAGGGTCACATGGTGTGTGATAGGGGTCACACGTCATGTGATCCTTAACTCTGAAAAAACCCTAGCACCACAACCAGGGGGCCCTACATGCCATGTAATCTCAGATTACACACTGTGTTCTATAGGACTATTCAGAACCACTATTATTCCTCCACACATCTTGAATAGTGTTCCGCCTTTGATTTAGTGGAATATTCAACATTAAATTGAAGATCCAAGGTTGTCTATGCCTCGTCATCTCCAGATCTTCTTAGAAATCAGATCAAACCTATGTTCTTTATTTCATGCTGAAGAACGCCAAAGAACTTGATTTTGGGAATCATCAGTCATTCGATTTACTCTATCTCCATCGTCATACCTCCATCGTCTCGTTTTGATCCCAGATCTATGATATCATATTTTTTTGCCAAGAAAGGGGTGCATAATGATCAATTGATTGGGAATAGTTGAGTCACGGTCCAAATGAAGAATTCCCATAATGAACATTGAATTGGGGGAGAAAAGCACAAAACAAATGAGAGGAATGAACCTCAATCGATGTTTTTTTTGATCTCAATTCATTTCCATAAGATAAAAAATGAAGAGATTCAAATAAATTATCCCAAATAAACCCCACAATAAACCCATCCCACAAGATGATCAATCTGAAAACCAATCTGTTAATTGATTGATTTACGTTCATCATATGAATTAAGAATAGAGAAATACAATCAATTGGAACACATGCCCTACCCAGAGTTTGGATCAACTATTGACAAGGAATGGTTACATTGTCACCATTGACGAGATCCTTTAACTCTACTGGCATGAAAATCCACGATCTGATGCAGATCCATTGTCATCTACCGAGAACATCATCCTCGAATAGAGTCTAGGTCTCAAGGGTTTAGCAGCCAACCCTGAGAAAAAAATCCTTAGCTATGAACTTATATGGGGAGCAGGTCGCTGTGTTGAAGAAAAATAAAATAAAATATTCTTTTAATTTTTTTATAAATTTCACACCCCTGATAACTTTTTCACAGAAGACATGTGATGACCAATGTTAAGTTGTGCCTAAGATAAAATATCCATTCTAAACTCAACGGTTCCATCAAATTTTTGATCCGGTAACATTTTTATGAGTTATTCTACTTTTTCAAGAAAACCATTCACACGTGCTATTTAATATTTTTAATATTTTTCAAACATTTGTTCTGAGCACACCGGGCCTTGGAATCACACGCCGTCTCATCACATGGTCTTGAAAATAATCCACAAAATATCTAAAAATAATACACAGAATACATGAGATGTTGCATTCTCTCCAACTTGAGGATTTATGTCCCCAAAAATCCAAAATAAGGGATAATCAAAATAGATGATGGTACTCAACATGAATCTAAGTCTCTCGCTCCCATGTGATCTCCTAGAGATTCCTATGATGCCATCATAAATGCACCAAAGGAATATATCAACCATGAAGGATCCTCTCCCACTGATTCTTGATCTCCACTGGGTACTCAACAAAATTCATTCCATCCTCAATGTCCATCTCTCCCCAGTTGATGCCGTGCATGGGTCATGCACGTACCTCCTCAGCTGTGACACGTGGAAGACACCATATACTCGATATAACTGTGGGGGTATATCCAAGAGATATGACACCTTTATAACTCTATGAAATATCTGAAAGGGACAATGAACCTCAGATATAGACTGAATCCCTAACCAAATCTTCATAATCCCCATCGAGGTGAAACCCGAAGGAATACATGGTCTCCTTCCTCGAAATACAAGTCCTTCGTCACTTATCAGTGCAATAATTATGATGACTTTGTGAAATATTCATCTACTCCTAGATGATATTCACCTTCTTTATAGTAGCTCACACCAACTCTGGGACCATGAGTGATGACTCTCCTGGGTCAGTCCAACAAAGTGGTGACCTACAAGGTCTCCCTTACAACGCCTTGAATGGTGCCATACCGATAGTGTAATGGTAGATGTTTTTGTACACAAAATATACTAGTGGTAGGTGATCCTCGAAACCATGACCAAAGTTTATCATTCAAGCTCACAACATATCCTTCATGACCCTAATGGCCTACTCAATCTGACCATCTGTTTGGAGGTGAAACGTTGTGCTCAAGCGTAACTGGTTCCCAAATTCCTCCTATAATAACTTCCATAATTGGGATGTAAAATGAGCATCACGATCAGAAAAAATCATCAAGGGAACTCCATAGAGTCGAAATATCTTCTGTACGTAGAGGCATCCCAATCTCTTTATTAAACTATGCTCTTAGATAGCTAGGAAGTGGGTCGACTTGGTGAGTTGGTCAATGATCACCTAGATGGAATCATGTACCCTAGACATACATTGTAAACCTATCACGAATTCCATTGATATCCCATCCCATTTACATTATGGAACCTCAATGGGTTGAGCTAAAACCGCTGGAACTTAGTGATCAGGCTTTACTTGCTGATAAGTAAGGCATCGAGAGACAGACTCTGCAACTAATTTCTTCATCCCTGACCCCAAAAATGTCATCGAAGGTCCTAGTATATCTTCACCACACTTGGATGTACCTCCAAAGGGGATATATGAAACTCCCTTAGAACCTACTCCCACAAAATCACTAGTACCATCACGCGTCCTCTAAAAAGAATGATGTGCTCCCCACCTTTTTAATATCCATCAGGAGCATGCCCTATGGATATATGAGAACGTAGGGTCTCGTAGTCGGTATAAAAAATCTATGAATTTCTAACTCACTATAAGAGTGGATGAGTGACAACCATTGACTAGAGGTAAGATGCTCTATCTCCATCCACAAAGGTTAACTACATTGAGGCCAACTACTTTGATGTCCTTTTCAGAAAATGTGAATTGGATCTCCTATTGAGAGTATCTTCTACTACGTTCCCCTTCCCAGGAGTATAGAAAATTTTGAAGTCATATTCCTAGAGAAACTCTATCCATAGTCTCTATCTCAGGTTCCAATCCTTATGAGAGAAGATATAATTGAGACTCATGTATTCAGAGTAGATGATAAACCGCTCACCCATCCAGTAGTGTCACCACATCTTTAGAGCGAAGACTACCGCTATTAAATTAATATTGTGGGTTACGTAATTATTCTCATGTGACCTCAACTGGAATGAACCATAGGCAACCACCACTTGATTTTACATAAATACACAACCAATCCCAATTCATGATGCATTATAGAATACCACGTACTAAATACCTTCCTCTGATAACCTCAAGATGGGTGTGCTTGTCAACCTCTTCCTCATATCTTGAAAGAACTGATGGCAATTTTACATCCATATGAAAGGCTTACACTTTCATGTCAGATATTTCAAGGGTGCTTCCACTATAGAGAAGTCAGGTACAAACCTTCGATAGTACCCTTCCAATACAAGGAAAATCCACACCTTGACAACACTCTTGGGTGGATTCCAAGAAAGAACTTCCTCAACCTTCACTGGATCCACTACAACTCCATCTTCTGAGATGATGTGTCCTAGAAAATGGACCTCTTAAATATATAACTGAAACTTCGAGATCTTTCCATAAATATGGTCCTCTCAGAGTGTGTCTAGGACCATCCTCAAGTGTCTCGCATGCTCCTCCTTGGATGTCGAATACACTAAGATGTCATCGATGAAGGCCACCATGAACCGGTATAAGTAAGGCTAAAAGATCCGGTTCATGAGTCCCATGAACACTGCTGGGACATTATTTATGCCAAACGACATCTCTAAGTACTCATAGTGACCGTAACGACATCTAAATGCCATCTTCGGTATATCATCATCCCATACTCACAACTGGTGATATCTTGATCTGAGGTCAATCTTTGAGAACTGTTGAGACCCTTTCAACTGATCAAAGAGGTCATCGATCCTAGATAGTAGATAATTGTTCTTCATGATCACCTAGTTCAAGCATTGATAATCCACACATAACCTCAAGCTCTTATCTGCCTTCTTGGAAAACAAAACTGGGGCTACCCATGGTGAAACATCGGGTCTCATGAAGTCCTTCCTCTACAAGTCCTCCAACTATATGCTCATCTCATAAAGCTCCACAAGATCCATCTGATATGAAGGTGTAGATATATGTGTTTTATTGGGGTGTATATCAATGCAGAAGTCTATCTCCTGGTGGTGGGGTAAACCTAGAAAATCTTCAGGAAAGATTTCCTCACACTCTTCCACCACTGTAGGAAACCGATGAATCATATCATCCACTGCACTGAGGTTTAGGCTAGCCAACTAATGAGTAATCGGATACACCCTCCTATGTGTGATCCCATCCTATGATTTCTATATTTCATTTTTACAAACAAAGAAAAACCTGGTTCCATTACTAAAGACACACCACACTCTTCACATAAAATAGTCAATCTGATCATGAACTGTGGATAACCAGTCCATACCAAGAATGAAATCATAAGTCCTCAACACCGATACCAATAGATCCCAAACAAAACTCTGATCTCCAAGAGTCAGGTCACACTATAGGCACCAGTGCGTGATCATTGAGTCTCCTCTAGTAGGAGTCTCCAAGCATAAGGGTTGAGTAAACAATTCAACTAGAATCTCTGAGTCGTGAATAAGATTTTGGAAAGAAAATAATGACTAGAACCCATGTCTATCAATACTAAAGATATGGTAGAAAAGATACATATCATACCTTATATTATCCTCATAGACTTGGAGTCATAGGCCTCTATATACTGTAGTTGACCTCGTCCCTACCCACCAACTCCCTAAGCCTGGCGTGGACCACCTTGGGGTGGTGGTGGTAATAGGTTAAACCTTAAACCACCTCATTCTTCCCTATCAATACTCTTCCATGTTCTCCGCCCTATGAACCACCATAATAATACATCTATATCTTTCTAGGTGGTACCTCCACCATCTCCCGATCAGCTTTATGATGGGTCGGGCAATCTCATGCCAAATGTCCCTGACCGTTGCAAGAGAAGAACCACTTGTCCCTTAGATGATTCGAGCCACCCCGAGAGCCCTATACCACTGAACCAGAGTCCTAGGATCACCTAATAAAGCATTTAACCCGATTGGATCCTTGTGAATACCATAAGCTACCTTCTGCCAATGTCTCAGCTACTAGGTACCCATTGCTAGCTCCCACTACTGATGTCTACTTTGCCAGAAAAATTTCTACCAACAGGGCTTGCTCAAGTACCCCAGCATAGGTGGAAATGATAAGAGATACCACTGGCATCCTGATGTCATGGAACAAGACTTGATCAAAGGTTTGATCCCCAAAGAACTGGTCCCATACCATATCCAAAGATTAAATTGAGATATCAATAAACTTCACTGAATACTCCACCAAGGTCATACTTCCCTTCTATAGATGCAGAAGCTTCTATATACATACCAATCGCAACATAGATGGATATAAATATTCTCTGAAGAGATGATCAAAGTATATATAGGAGAGAGATATCTCATCATGTGACTGAGTCACCAAGACCCACCATCGTCCTATATATCCCTGAAGAAGAATCACAACAAGGACTTCTATCTGATCAACATGCATCCTCACAAGGCATAAAACACAGGTGACTGACTCTAGCCAATTGATCATTCTATCATGAAACATAAAATTGATTATGTTTTTAAGGTTTATTTTTATTTAGGGATTACCCCATGTCATATCTCAAGGAGCTTTGGTAGTTTATAGTGTGTATTTTTAATAAAGATTACTAAAAGAGGGGGGGGGGGTGATTTTGAAAATAGTTTTAAGAAAATAACTTAACTTAAAGAGTTTAATAGTTGAAAAAACAAGTGTATTTTGAAAAATATAAGACAAAGGGTTCATTGTGATTTCAATACACACATTTAAAGTTCATTTTTCTTATAGATTCATTTAGTTTTAGAGTAATTCTTTGTTTAAAATTAATTGGAATCTTGATCAATTCCTAAGCTTTTATTTCAATGATTAAAGAACCAAACCTTGACGTAACAATCGTATTGTCAAGGTCCAAAACTTATGAATGGAATAAGAGCTTTCAAATTAGATTGAAATATCAATAAGGTGGGTATGAAAATGATTCTTATGCTGTCCAATCAGAATAACACAAGTCACACACTCAAAACCTCACACCGATCAGTTAGAAATTAAGAGCATAACATTCACATGTATCAAAACAAGCATTCAAATATGAAATCATGTAAAATACATGGAATGTAATGTTTAAAAACCAAAATTACTCCAAAAAAGTATCTAATATATGTTTCATAACTCCCTTGACATGTGTGTATCTCCCTCACAATGAATGACCACCATTTAGCTCGACATTGGGAGGAGGAGGAAGCTCGGGTGGAACTCCTTATTCATTCTTGATCTCCCTATGAGGATAGGGGCGTCTAAAACTTATAGAATGAGTAGAGGAATCATCTGGAACTCTAAATTGGCAGCAATTAAATCCTTTTCCTAACTTAAAAATGGGGATCCCAAGGTGCCATTTTATAGGAAAATTGGAAGGTGGTTTTGAGCATCCTGATTTCAAGAAACCACTTATTTCATGGTTTTTGATGGCCATAAAGTCTTATATAACTTTTTAAAAAACTGAAAAGTTATAGATCCACCTCTTAAATATCTCAAAAGAAACTTTGGTTCCATTTGGAAAATAAAATCTTGAGATATTGATAGAACACCACACGCCACTTTTGACTTCATGCATATTCGGTGTGTTTGACAAATCAATCCTGATGGGCCACAATATGGACGAATTAGCTTTGTATTTATTAATATGAAATGTATAACATTGAATTTAGGACCAGAACACAAAATTTCATCCCATTTGGATGCACGGTTTAGTATAAATATGCGGTTGAGTCCACTGGTGTGCATGGATCCTGCGCAGTTTGACCCATTTTTCTTGGACTTCATCATGGGACCTCTAAATCACCTCCACCTTCAATGAAATTTTCAAAACAAGTAACATTGAAAATTTTAATAGTGATAGGCACAAAATTATTGAATAAAACATAAAGTGAAATTTGTTATTATTTTTATGATTTCAATACAAAACTAGTTTAGCACAGTGGTGTAAGGGTGAAAATGAAACAGTGAATTGCGATGCGATCACACCCCCACACCTAAACATTTACATTCCTGGGAAAATTCACTTTTCCAAAAATTATGAATGTAGATATTTCCAACTTCATAATGATTTAACATTCAATAAAAATTTAATTCCTGATAGAAATGAGATCAAAGCAAAAATCACACCGGGAAGTTATTCTCAGTGATCAAACAAAAAGATGTCTCAAAAATTGTATCAGCATGAAATTCAAGGAGTTGAATGATAAAAATTTGAGAAAATAGTTCAAAATATAACCATTTCACTAATTATCCATGTGTGTGTGTGTGAAAACTATTTCATTCTATTCTTTCCACTTTCTATCAAGTAAATATAAGTTATTTTAAAAATTGTCTACTTACATGATCCTTTTCACCAAACCTGCCCTATATCCTTTAGAATCAAATTTCAAGACCCACTCACTTAAGAATTCCCAGAAGTCAAACCATAAGCTCCTGACCTAGATATCCTCATATGTTGTACATTTTATCACTCCCCTCATTTGTTTTTTTTCCAAAAGTTTCACTTGGAACAAATCTCACACTCTTCTCCCAACCCTTGTTTGATCTCCTCACGACACTAATGGTAATAGTTATAACTCGATCAAAAGTCGAGTAAGGGTAGTTTTTGACCTTCCAATATACAACCCTTTTTTTAGGGCGTACAACAGTCGGATAACAGGTACCCACACATAGGTCAATTTGGTATACTAATGAAATATATTAGATAAGGAATGAACATATAGAAAATGATTTTGGAAAGTAGAGAAAAATCATCCTAAATTATATTTACCTTACATTAAGTAAGAAATTTTCACACTTCATGGTTGGGTGAAAAAATGTGTATAGAGATTAAGTGAAACAAATTTCCCTTAAACTATTCAAAAAAGGGTACCATTCTTTTCAAAGGTTTTGAAATGATACAACCATTTATATTATCGAAAAAGAACTAAATTTCAAAAGAAATTCACACCATAGTATTGAATTCTTTCTAAAATGCACATTTCATCAAATTTTTTTTTTAATGCTAAAACAACATGAAATATGGAAATTACACATGCATTTTCAATAACTTCCATGATTAAACAGGCATCATTTTCCATGATAAGGTGGGAATAAAAAAAGTAATATTCCGGAACAAAGGTGAGTGGGAGGGAAAAGGGGGGAAAGTAAAAATACAATTTAGAAAGCTAAAAAGAGAAAAAGAATAAAGATGATGAAAATTACTAACTAACCCAGAAATATACCCACCCCCCACACCTAAATTGTGCAGTTTCCTCATTGTAATAAAAGAGAATGTGGGAAGGAAGGATAAAACCTATTGAGTGTCATTCAAATATTGCTTCTTGAACATAAATTTCCTCCATCAGGGACTCCAAAATTGATTCATGGAAGTGCTTCAGCTGCTACCCATTGACAATGAAGGTTTTCTTGGTTTCTTCATTTTGAACCTGAACAACACCAAATAGAGATATATTAGTAATAGTGTATAGTCCAAACTAGTGGGAATGAAGCTTACCTAGATGCAACTTCAACCTTGCATTGTAGGGGAGGACCTTCTGCCCAATATGTAACTGAAGATGAAGGATGAGGCGATCGTGGTCAGCCTTGGTTCACTCCTTATAAATCCCAGAGTTCTAATATGAATCTCTACACATTTTATCTAACTAATGAATCTATAAATTTCTCTGAGTACCTACACCATAAATATTATAATTTCATTGTTTGATGGCCCAGTAGGTCTGGTTATTTATCTCAATAGGGATATGAAAACTTTTTCAAAAAACAAACAAATAGGGTGAAATTACAATGGGAGTTTTAATGGAAATACGACAAGCCCATAAAGCATCATCAAGTCTAAGACTCCAATCATTTCTGTTGGGTTGAACCATTTTTTGAATAATTTGTTTTACCTATCTATTTGACACCTCATCTTGACCGTTGGTTTGCAGGTGATAAGAAGTAGACACTCAATGACCAACCCCATACCGACATAAAAGTGATTTCATTATTCAATTACAGAAATGATAACCCTGGTCACTAGTGATGAACCTAGGTAATCCAAACCTACAAAAGATACGAGTTATTAAGAATTCTACAACTATCTTGGAATCATCGGTCCTAGTGGCTCATTCCTCTACCCATTTTAAAACATAATCCATTTCTAGAAGAATGTAAAGGTTTCCAAATGAATTTGGGAATGGTCTCATAAAGTCAATGCCCCAAACATCGAAAATTCAATGGAAGAGTAAGGGTTTTGCGGCATATCATTTATTTCAGAGATATTCCTCATTATTTAATAGTGAGGAAAATATTTACAGAAGTCATGGGAATCCCGAAACAATGTGGGACAAAAGATACCATAATCAAGGACCTTGCGAGCAGTCTATTGGGGACCAAAGTGGCCCCCATAAGCAAGAGTGTGACCGAACCTAAGGACAAAATGAAACTCTCTATCAAGGAAACAATTCCCGAGGACTTGATCACTACATGTGCTCCAAAGGTAGAGGTCATCCCAAATTTACCAATGAGAATAATGTTTTAGCTGGATGACTTGGTTTTTGTTGAAATCAGTAGGAATTCAAGATGATACAAAATAATTTACAATTTCAGCATACCCAGGAATAAAATCTTGTACTTAGTATAGTTGCTCATTAGGAAACATGTCATTTATGAGAATACAGAGAGATGAGTCAATGTCCAAGGATGGTTGAATCCTACTGATATGGTCAACCACCACATTCTCTGCTCTTTTTTTATACCTAATTTTTAAATTGAATTCCTGAAGGAGGAGTATCCAACAAATGAGATGTGGTTTGGCTTTCGGTTTCTTAAGGAGATATTGGAGGGCTTCATGGTCTGAGAACACAATGAATTTTAACCCTAAAAGGTATGACCTAAATTTATCCAAGGAAAAAATAATGGAAAGAAATTATTTTTCAGTTGTGGTGTAGTTTTCTTGGGCAGGGTCTAGTGTACGTGAGGCATAGGCAATAACATGTGAAGCTCAATTGACCCTTTGTGATAAGACTGCTCCAACTACATAGTTAGAGGCATCACACATGATCTCAAATGGTAAATCCCACTGAGGTGGTTGAATTATCGGGGGTGATGTGAGAATCTATTTTAACTTATTAAAATCTACCTCACATTCTTTATCAAAAACAAATTATTTTTCTTTTTGAAGTAATCAGGAGAGGGGGAGTGATATTTTACTAAATTCAAGAATAAAATTATGGTAAAATCTATCATGAACTAGGAAAGACTACACATCCCATACATTTTTGGGGAATGGTAGGGAATAAATGACATCCAATTTTGATTTATCTACTTGGATACCATCCCCAGAAATGACATGTCCCAAAACTATACCTTGTATCACCATGAAATGGAATTTATTTTAATTTAATACAATATTATTTTCAATACAAAGACATAGGACTAAACCAAGAATAATCAAACATTCATCAAAAGAGGATCCATAAATAGTGAAATCATCCATGAAAACTTCCATGAAATTCTCTACCATGCATCGCTGGAAGGTACCAAGAGCATTGCATAGAACAAATGGCATCCTCCTATATGAAAATGTGCCAAAGGGGCAAGTGAAGGTTGTCTTTTCCTAATCCTCAGGGGAAATATGGATATAAAATTATCCATAATACCCATCAAGGAAACAGTAGTGGGACTTAACCATAGCCTCTCTAGAATTTGGTCAATGAATGAAAAACAGAAATGGTCCTTCCTAGTGTGTTGGTTTAGTCGGTGATAGTATATGCTTACACGCCAACTATTCTGCACATGAGTTTGAACCAATTCATTTTTTTCATTTTTAATTACCATGAGGCTAGTTTTTTTAGGAACCACTTGAACAGGACTGGACCATTGGATGTCAGAGATGGGGTAAATGATTCCAGCAGCCAAAAATTTTGTTAACTCATTTTTTATAACTTCTAGGAGGTTTGGATTCAGTCAATGTTCTGCCTACCTCACTACTTTAGTGTCATATTTTAAAAATATATGATGTGTACAAATTGATGGGATAATACTAGGAATGTCAACAAGTGTCTTTCCCAATGCTTGTTTATGCTCCCTCAAAAGTCCAATCAATTGTAATTCATGCTTAGGAGGGAGTAAACTAACAATTATGTCAGGAAGCTTATTTTCATTCTCAAGATAAGAATATTTTAAATCTTGAGGCAATTTTTTTAGTTTCAATTAAGATGGATTTTTGATTTATGGGAGTGTGTGTGAAAGTTATTGGTCACTGATCTCATCTAAATGATCAATGGTATCATCCTCATATGAGGAATGAACTTTTACAAGCTTAGCAGTATCATCGATGGTCATGTGATCCTCAGTGTTTAAGAAATCATCAATTAATAAACATGCATGAAATTTTTTAATCCACTACAACAATATTTGCATGACTCATTTCCTAGCATTTCAATCAATGAAGAAAACCCAAAAAGGGGATTAGGGGAATGAAATAAAGTGTTTTCAAGTGAAGGGAGTACATCAATCAAATTAACAGAGAGAGAGAAGTGTTCTTCTGAGGGGTACTTCAAGGCATCAATGATATTTAAGTGGAAAATGTCACCACAAAAATCCATACATAATGTACCATTATGGACATTAATAATGGTTTTAGTGGTTTTTAAGAAAGGTCTCCCCAATATAATCTGGTCATGTCCATTCATCCTATCATCTTCCATTTTAAGAACATAAAAATCATCAGGAAAAATTAAATTTTGAACCCTCACAAGAACATCCTCTAACACACCAGAAGGGTGTGATGTATTATGATTTGAAAGATAAACGACTATCCTAGTTGGTTTCAATTCTCTGACCTGTAATGAAGAGTAAATGGAGTGAGGCATCACATTTATAGAATCAACCATATCAAGAATAGCATTTTAAAATTAATACTCCCCTATGGTGTACGAAATTGAGAAGGTTCCAGGATCATTGCATTTGGTAGGCAGTGATGGCTCTATGAATTATGAGACATTCCTCCCCAAACTTACCTTCACATCACTACAAAGTCTCCTTCAGTGTGTACACATCTCCTTTAAAAACTTTGCATATATTGGAATTTTCTTCACAACATCAATCAAGGGGATGTTCACCTGCACTTCTCCAAAATTTCCTTATCGAGTTTAGTTTCCTTTTGTTTTCTAGGTTGGGTGTCCATTTGAGGAAATGGAAAAGGAATGCTTGGTCTTGGTAACTCATCAAAAAACACATTCTTTTCCTTTAATAGGACTTCTCTAAGGACATGTTTTTTCAATATTTAGAACTTCTTCAATGGTTGGGATGGTGGTTTCCTCAGGAGGTGATGACTCTAATAGAGGGATCATTTGGCTCTTAAGTTTTGTTCCACTCCTAAGGGTAATGGAACTAACACTACCCTTATCTCTAGGGTTAACTAATGGTTGATATGGTAGTTTACCTGACCCATGACTTTGGATTTCCCCCACCGAGATGGAAAATTGGCCTAATTGGGGTTTAAGGTCTTGTATGGCTACTTAGGTGGTTTGTTGGAATTGGATATTATTGGAATTCGTTTGTTTCATCATATCTTATAGGATAGGCTTGGGTTTTGTAGAGGTTTTTTGGAAAGGCATTTGGGGTGGTTGAAAATTTATGGGTGGTGGTGGTTGATAACTACTTTTCCTTGGTTGGTTCCATGGTTGATGAGGTTGGTTTGAATACCCCATTGCCTATAGACTTGGTTGTATTTCTACCCAGGGTTGGATGGATAATAAGCTTCTTACCTAATGGGTTGGTTATAGGGGAATCATGGGAATATTTCCTCACAACTCTTAGAAGTTTCTCTTAATTGCAAGAATTATTCAAAATAATGGTTATCAGAAGAGCAGATTCCACAATGGATGGAAGGAGGATATTGGGATTTCCCTTAGGAAAGATCAATTTGTCATAGAAGGGTACTTACCTCTTTGAACTTCATGTTCACCTTCTTCTCGAATTCAGTACTTTTCACATCGTGGAAACCTCGAATAGGTACACTATACCTTGAACCAAATTGTTGAGTATTTTGTGCCATGTTCTCAATCAAGTTTCTTGTAGAAATTGGGGTCTTATCTACCAGCGCACCACCTATAGCAACATCAACCATGTTACAATAAATTGGAATTAAACCTTCATAAAAATATTTTATTAAAAGTTGATCGCTTATTTGGTGGTGTGAACAAATTGAACATAATATTTTAAATCTTTCCCAATATTTATGAAGTGTTTCTTTTTGATATTGTCTTATACCACATACTTCTTTCCTTATTGTTTTAGCTCGAGAGACTAGAAAATACTTTTCAAGAAAAAGGCGTTTCATGTCTTCCCATCCTCTTATTAGGGAATTCACATAATAAAGCCAGTCTTTTGCAGTGTCTTCTAATAAAAAAGAAAATGCCCTAAGCTTTAATTTTTCTTCATCCACATTTACAGG
Organism: Viscum album; assembly: GCA_963277665.1. Lineage (NCBI taxonomy): Eukaryota > Viridiplantae > Streptophyta > Magnoliopsida > Santalales > Viscaceae > Viscum > Viscum album. The sequence continues at coordinate 1,228,177,848 of OY728162.1, forward strand.
TTTTTATGTAGAACACACATTATGAAATTATTTTAAATTCTTGTGTGGACCCTCTCCAAGAAGTCTATGGAATCTTGGTAATAGATGAATTAAACCATATTTTAGTTCAAAATTGGGTGCCTCTCCTTGTAATTGAATGTATGTGGGTTGGATATTAACATCAGGTGAGGTTAGTTATTTTAGTGTTCTATTTTTTTTCATCCATGTTATACAGGTTTATTTCATTTTTGATGTCATTTCTAGAATAAGAATTATAAGGATCTAGAAGAGTGTCAATGTTTTGTGTGTCCTCCTTAAAAGGGTTCTCTTCTGCGTCTCAATGTCACTGGCATAGGATCCTCTTCGGTTTGGGTTTGAAAGGAGGTAAATCTCTCATATTAGAACACTTCATGCACAAAACCTACACAAAAAATATAATAGAACACAAAAGTATTGAAAAGGTAAATAAATATTCACAAAATTTACAAATATCTTATAAAAAACATGCACTAAAAACTGAAGTGCTCCCCGAAAATGATGCCAAAATTTGACCTCTCTTTCATGAAACATAAAATTGATCATGTTTTTAAGGTCTATTTATAGTCTAGGAAATACCACAGGTCATATATCAAGGAGTGTTGTTAGTTTATAGTTTTTATTTTTAATAAATATTACTAAAAGATGGGGGGTGATTTTGAATATAGTTTTAAGAAAATAACTTAACTTAAAGAGTTTAATAGTTGAAAAACAAAGTGTATTTTGAAAAATATGAGACAAAGGGTTCATTGTGATTTCACTACACACATTTCAAGATCATTGTTCTTAGATATTCATTTAGTTTTAGAGTAATTCTTTGGTTGAAATTAATTGGAATCCCGATTAATTCTTAAGATTTTATTTTACTTAAAGAACCAAACTTTTACATAACAATAGTATTGTTAAGGTCCAACACTTATTCATGGAATAAGAGCTTAAAAATTAGATTAAAATATCAATAAGGTGGGTATTAAAAGGATTCTTGTACTGTCCAATCGGAACAACACAAATCACACACTCAAAACCTCACACCGATCGATTATAAATTAAGATCATAACATTCGCATGTATCAAAACAAGCATTGCCATATGAAATAATGTAAGTTAAATGGAATGAAATATTTAAAAATCCAAATTACTCCAAACAGTTATCTAATATATGTGTTGGAACTCCCTTGACATGTGCGTAGCTCCCTCACAACAAATGCCCACTATTTAGCTTGACATCAGGAGGAGGAGGAAGCTCGGGTGGAACTCCTTCGTCATTATTGATACCCCTATAAGGATAGGGGCCTCCAGAACTTATAGGATGAGTAGAGGATTGCTATGGAACTCCAAATTGGTAGAACTTCACTCCTTGTCCTAACTTACAAATGGGGAGCCCAAGGTGCCATTTTATAGGAAAATTGGAAGGTGGTTTTGAACATCTTGATTTCAAGAAACCACTTAGTTAATGGTTTTTGATGGCCATAAAGTATTATCTAACTTTTGAAAAAAATAAAAAGTTATATTTCCACCTCTTAAATATCTCCACCAAAATTGTGGTGCCATTTTGACAATAACAACTCAAGATATTGACAGAACACCACACACCACTTTTGACTTTGTGCATATTTGGTGTGCTGGACAGATTAGTCAGGATGAGACACCATATGGAAGAATTAGATTCAGATTTATTCATATGAAATGTAGAAATTTAATTTAGGACTAGACCACAAAATTTTATCCCATTTGGATTCACATTTTAGTATAAGTATGCTGTTGAGTCCACTAGTGTGCATAGATACTGCGCAGTTTGGCCCATTTTTCTTGGACTTCATCATGGGCCCTCTAAATCACCCCCACCTTCAATGAAATTATCAAAACAAGTAAAATTTTCCTTTTTAATAGTGATAAAAACAAAGTTATTAAATCAAAAATGAAGTGAAATTTGTTATTATTTTTATGATTTTCAATACAAAACTAGTTTAGCACATTGGTGTAAGGGTGAAAATGAAATAGTGAATCACAGTGCGATCAAAAATCCTTAGCCATATAGAGGACTAGATCACCCTAAAACCTAGGAGGTCACTGCCTCTAAAACTCATGAAATGTAATCATCCTGTGTACATCCTGATCTATTAATACTGGTAGTAGCCGCTGCTCAACAAGTGATGGTATAGCTGGTAAACCAACCGGAGGTGTTATCCCTAGACAATCCTCTTTACCAATGCCTGGTTACTAGGTGGATTATCCTCATGATAACTCAGTGGAATACTATTTGGCCATCTATGTGGAGGAATCCTGAAATGAAACAGTATGTACCAAATTCAATAGAGCATATGTGGGGAGATGACTCAAGAAGGACATGGAAACACAAAAATTCCTATATGATGCATGTACCATTGTTTTTTCTATAACTAGTGTTCTCATGTACCGAGTTGAAAAATAGGTAATCAGAGTCCTGGTGTATGAATACATTATCCACCACACCAACACTAGAGTCCCTGGCCTAAAAGATGAACTCAAAACACTTAACACTATTTCCACAAACTAATCTCACAGACTCCTAGTACTAAAGTAAAACCAACCCTATGATACCACTCTGTGACAACCTATCCTAGAGGGACCCATACCGTGACTACCCCAAGCCCACCTTTGATATATTAGGGGCTGGTGACTAGAATCTAGTAGGCATTTCCCACAAATGGGAGGCATTAGCCTAAATTACCTATACACATGCACACATCTCTAAGCCACACAATGATGAAATGTAAAACAATTGAAAGAATGCATGAATAAAACTATAATCCCACAAACATAGTATAAAAATAAGTAAAGGAAAAGTAAAAAGGTCCAAATTCAATCCCACCATAAATAGAGTCTGTACACAAGTCCAACTAAAAATTTAAAGAGTCCAACCTTCTCCAAAGGGTGAGGACTACATCAAAGGTACACTCTCAGAAAACACTTTAGTCTGCCCAACTCCATATATGATCCCAATCCTCCCAGGACACCATTAAAAGGTACACTATCTGCATAATACATGACACATATAGGCAAAGATCGTGTAGGGGTGAGTATAAAAATACTTAGCAGGACACCCCAAAAACACTAAACTTGAAGAGACAACTATATTCAGCTCAATACAAGATGTAATACTGCATAACAAATGCAAGAGGAAAAACCCAGATATACTTAGGAGAGACACCATTCCATCAAGCAGTTATAACCAAATGCCAGCCATAGGATTCTGTTAGAGGAAACTCTCATTCTGAGAGATCTCATTAAACAAGCCATGATATCATCGGAGACACCCAATGAATATTTCTATCTCATTTGGGCCCCACTCAAATAGAATGCACTAGTATAAGAAGACTATGATACATAGAGAGGGGGTCACACCCAAAACCACTAAGGGAACCACAAACTCAATCTGGTAAAAATTGTTATGTAGAGGTTCATATGCCAACGATTTTACAAACCCTAACGATGCGACCTACTAGATGGAGGATCAACTTCCTACTTAGGGAGGTCATGCTAATTTATGGAAAATCCACTAGGGATGATAGAGTATCACACTCTAGTATCATGTAGGGACACCACAACTACATCCAAGACTAAGCCTCTAGAGGGGATCAAAATCTAATAATGTGGATGTAATGCTGCACTGTACCCTCAAGGAAAGGACCATGGGAACACACTCAACCTATACCAGTCCAAACTAGGAAAATGAAGAGCCTCAATCACTCTTTATGGGAGTACATGGATTTTTAAAATGTACCAAGTATTTCCCACATGGAAAACATCAAATGACATGTAGTCTCAATATACACGGCATGTAGGATGAATACACAATTTGTATGGACACACGATTTACTACCTGTATTGCCTAACTGTATCCGTGTACCGAAGCCGTGTCTGTGTACTGGTCTGTGTATGCCAAGATGTTTCCATGTGGGAGTACATGGCGTGTCCATGACCATGTACTCCAAACCGTGTCCATGTTCTCCTAAATTGCACAAAAATTCATCTAGGGAGGGTCACATGCTGTGTGATAGTGGACACATGCCACGTGATAGGGGTCACACATCGTGTGATCCTTAAATCCGGCCAAACCCTAGCACTGCAGTCAGGGGGCCCCACACATTGTGTAATCCCGGATTACACGCCGTGTTCTACGAGATTCTCCAAAACTTCCATTCTTCCTCCACACATCCCAGTCAGTACTCTGCCTTTTATTTGGTGGTCGATTCACCAAAAAATCGAATATACAAGGTCTTCTATGCCTTTCCGTCACCCAACAACACATACCATACCCAAATCTTCTTGGAAATCAAATCAAACTACCATTATTCATTACACATCAAAGAATGATGAAGAACGCGATTTTGGGAATCATAAGTCATCTGATTCACTCTATCTCTGTCATCCACCTCCTTCATGCCGTTCCAATCCCAAATCTATGATATCAAATTATTACACCAAGAAATGAGTGCACAACGATCGATAGATCGAGAATAGTCAAGATGCTGGCCAAACGAAGAACTCCCACGACAAACGTTGAATCAGGGGGGAAAATCACACAAAAAAAAACAAGAGGAGTAAACCTTGATTATTTTTTGTGTTGATCTCAATTCATTTACATAAGACAAATAATGAAGATATTCAAATAAATTCTCCCAGATAAACCCCAAAATAAACCCATCCCAGAAGGTGATCGATCCGCAAACCAATCCATTCATCGATTGATTTGCATTCATAATTAAAATTAATAATGGGGAAATTAAATCAATTGGAAAAAATTACCTACCTAGAGTTTGGATTGATTGTTGATGAGGAATGGTTGCATTGTCACTGTTGATGAGATCCTCTAACTATGTTGGCGTGATGATCCACGATCTGATCCGGATCTATTTTCATCCACCAAGAACTTCCTCCTCGAATGGAGTCTAGTTATCTAGGGTTTAGTGGCCAACCCTAATACAAAAACCTCAGCAATGAACTTATAGGGGGAGCAGGTCGCTGTGTTGAAGAAAAATAAAATAATTTTTTCTTTTAATTTATTTTATCAATTTTATTCCCCCAATAAATTTTTCACCGAAGAACCATGACAACCAATGTTAAGTCACAACTAGGCTAAAACATCCATTCTGAACTCAACGGTGCCCTCAGATTTTTAATATGGGCACCTATTGAGGATTTATTCCATTTTTTCAAAAAACCCATGCGCACGTGCTATTTAATATTTTAATATTTTTCAAACATTTGTTCCGGGAACACTGGGCCTCATAATTACATGCCTTTTCAGTGTCTGGTCTCAAAAATAATCCATATAATATCTAAAAATAATACATGGAAAATCCAAAATGTTACATGTTGTCTGTAAACTAGAGATTGTGTGATGATATTCTTGTTAGTCGTAATAAATTCATGAGGAAATAATGATAAAAATTTGATTGGATGATATACATTGTTGACTAGGTTTACTATAGATGTCTCAGTGGCATTTATTTTTATTTGTGTGGATTTAATTGTGATTTTTTTTTTGTATTTGTGTGAAATCCTTGAGCCATTGATTTTATAGTTATGACTTGGGTCTTGATAGTAGCTTATCCTTGTTTGGAAGGTATCACCATGGGGAGATTTTTTTTGGATATTGATGTCATAGGATTTATGAATTGATCTTATGGTGTAATGGTTGTATTCTGGATGTGGTGAGTTCCTTGAGAGTTATCTCACAGGGTGGTTTCTTGTACCCCTTTCCTCTTTCCTTCCTTATTTCGAATTTAATTCTCAAGGATGATAGTTGTTTTAGTGGTATCTGATTTAAAGGCCTATATTTTCCCTAAGCCTCTTTCCTTTTCCATTCTTAGATGCTGGGGTGTTCGGGAGGGGGGGAGAGGGTGTTTAACTAGTTATTATGAGATTCAAGGGGTTTTTACTGTTTTAAAATGGTTTTGTAATTTTAAAAGTGGTTGAAGTTTTAAAAGTGATTTTGGAGAAATCTGGAAAATTTTAAGTGGTTCTATTATTTTTAGAATTAAAATTGGAATTTTCAAAAGAATAATAAATTTTATCATATATTAATTAAAAAAATATCTTTAATTGAATTAATGTTTTTTAACTTTAAATATATTTTCCTAGGTTGTGTAATGGTAAGTTATTTTTTATTTTTAAACCTATGTAAAGGTGGTTTTAAATTCTCATGGAAGGGTATATTCTTGATTTGTGTAAAGGTGAGGTCTAATTTCATATGACTGGATAAAGGTAATACCACTTACTTTTACACAAGTACTTTTATTTAAGGGTAGTGTGTTTTTCATTAGACACACATAATGGTAATGAATTTTATGGAAATAATGAAATAAAATTAAGGTTTTAAAATACATTTTTACTTGTTGAAATTATGTCTAAGATTTTGGAATATTTAAATTAGGCGTAATACTAGTTTTAATTAAAATGAATTTAAAGATAAATTAAATGTAAAGTTTAATGAGTTTTATAGAATGAACTATAAAAATTGTATCTATGATTTTAAAATCATTTCCCCCCATTTGTGTTTCTTTATTTATCTCAAATCCATATGAATGAAACCTTTCCTATAGAGTCCAGTGACATAACTGTGATCTTTTGAGTTTCTTCTCGCATTTCTAGGGCTATGTAATTATCCTCTCTCTCTCTCCTCTATTCTTGGCGTAACACATGTGAATATTACTTCTAGGTAGGTATTTCAAGACACTCCCTTTTATTTTTTTTAAGTTATGGGATCATCATGATTCTATTTTTATTGGATAATTAGTTTGAATTAACTTAGGAACTAATAGACTATAATAATGGAAATAATAAGGGAAGTTTTGTGCATGTATTTTATAAGTATGTTTCTATGTTACTTTATGTACTATTACTACCGCTATCTCTCTAAAAAAATGTCTTGAATCATTAAAGATAAAATATTCCAATAAAAAGGATAATGAATTATAGGAGACCAATGCATGTAACTTATATATGTTCACATGTTATTTCATGTTCTTTTGTTTGCACTATATATATTTAGTAATAGAATCATGAATAATTAATCAAGGACATGAAATTGATGGAAAATCTATGAGAATGAGGTGTGATGTAGACCTTATATTCTTTAATAACTGAATTCCTTTTAATTTGAAGGATTATTAGATGTTTTCTTATTTATGTGATCCCCTTTATATTGTGAATTGATTTCTATGAAAGCATTTTTTTTGTTTAAAAACTAGAATCACTTTACATAATTAAATAATAATTAAATTTGGTAATTAAATGGGTTTTTTAAATAAACAGGACTTTGAAGGTGTTGATGATGGTCTATGTATTATATAAGTCTAGAAATATGATTATTGCTTGTTGTGAAGTGGCTGTGGATGGATATTGTGGTGGTAGTGACATGGATGGTATGTGTGGGGTGTGGAATATGGAATAAAAAGTAAATTATATGGAATTTCCATATAATGATCATTATGTTACGTGGCTGTTTGTGTAGAATTGGTAGGATAATGTGGGGATTTGGTTAGTAATTCCTGATGGCATGGGATTGAATGAAATCAATAAATATGAAAACTAGAATGTGGATTGAATGAAGGTAATTATGGGATAAAATTGAATAGGTTTGGGATTGAATTTAAATGTGGTAATTTATTAATACATTGAATAGTAATAATTGGGAAGATAAATATTGGAAAGAATGTGGGTGATGGTTGTAAAGTGGTTTGTCATTGAGAATGGGAAATAAATGGCATAATGAAACTAATGTTGGTTAGTGAATAAAGATTTTGAATTTTCTAACAAATAAATAAATTTTTAACTATGATCATTTTTTGGGATAGTTTTGTGTAGTTTAAGGTTGATTTGTGATTTTATTGGCTGTAGTCGTCATTTTATGGGTAAAAATGATTTTTATAGTGATGAATTATGGTATGTTGTTGGAAGGATGATTTGGAACCATAGGTTGGGTTTTTTTTGTGATTATATATCATTGTATGTTCTTGTGATTTCTATATGTACCCTACCCAAGCCAAGCCTTCTATACTGAAACCCAAATGTTTTGGGAGGTGTTTTCCCCAACATTTAGTTTTGTGAGGGAAGATGGATGACTATCCCCACTTCCCCACTCTCCCTTTTATAGTAGAATAACTATGATGGATCAAGGTATGTATGATCATGCAAGGTGTGGGAGTGGAACATGGAGTGCCTGATGATGTGATAATGATGGACATGTGGTGGGGATCATGCATGATAGGAGGAGGCCACCAGGTTGATGTATTTTATGTTCATGATACCCTATTACTATGTAATTATGATGTGAAGATGATTTATGATATGTGGATATGTGATTGTGGCTATAGATGGATATCAACACAAGATGTTGGATCTTAGCATAAGTTAGGGTAGGTAGGGTTATAGTCTTACCCACACTAGAATGGAAGGGATAGAAGCACATGATATTTGATGTTGGGGTGTGAGAGTGGTAAACTGGTGGGAAAGTGTTTGTGAAGGGCCTCTTATAATATTATTTTACCACTTGGATGCAATATTTGATGAGTTAGCCTTGATGAGGTTAGGAATGTGCAGTTGACCTATTAGGTGTATATTGGTTCTACTCTTTACTCACCAGAGAATTGATATTATTTTCTCATATTTGAAGGAGAGTTATTGAGGAGGATCTTACCTAGTATACTTGTTATTCTCATCCTATGTATATATAAACTATTTTTTAGTTGATCAAGAAGGATTTAGTGTTCGAGTTGGACAATATAATCTTTGAGTGGGGAGTTTTTGTTGGTTCTTCTACCTGGGAGTCTTTTGGTGTTTAATTTTGGAGACTCATATGTACTTTTGCATCAGGTATCAGGGGATTTTATCATATGAAATCTTGGTTTATTTTTATATGATATGGTTTTGATTGGTGGATCCATCTTATCACTTGTCTTTAACTTATATTAAGAGGGTAATGCCTCTCATTTCATGTTTTATACCCTCAGTGCTAGTTTCCAACTTGGGACCTATTAGAAATGGGCTTCAAGGGTCACTCATTTTCTTTATTTTCAACCAGGGAAGGGTATAAATGGAGGGAGAGTCATGAAAATATGACTCAAGGAAACTTTCCATTCAACTCCAGTCATATCAAAATTTCTCAAAACCTCATACAAGGAATTTTAATACTAGTTGAAATAACCAAAATTCTAAAAACTCCAAGGATGGTTCCTCCAACATTATCTAGATCTTCCAAACACTTTAAACCTCTTTAAATCTTTTTAATTACAAATTTATAAGCTATACTGAAAATATTTCATCCACCAACTCTTCCTTTCTCATTTCTCTTTCAATATAACTATTAAATATAAGGCTTCTCTATCACTATAACATTTTATAGACATGAAGATCATCTCATAAAAATGTATGATTTATTATTTTCCATTCTTCTATAATGGAAAAAACTCATTCCATGTATCATATAGTGTACAATGCTTCCATCATCAACAATACATGCATCTTAAATCCTTAAAGATTAGTGAGTTAATTGTCTAATATTTCAGCCCAAGGAATATATCCAACCATCTATTCAAAGGATATTTGTTCCTATCCTTTTCTATGAAAACACAATTAAAAAAACTTTATCTTATTTCATGTATAAATACTCACTTATTCACCTGACTTAAACTCTTATCATTAACTTGATCTTTTCTAAAAAATGTAACAGACAAAACCTTTGGCCACAACAACCACATGTTTATTATGTTTTAGTTATCATGCATTACTAAAGAATCATTTATTTCATATATATCATGTACTTTACCATGTTTAATGATTATTCCATAATTTATATCATGATATATATATTTATCTTTCTTGACATGTTAATATGATTATTGTCACCCTCACATGGTTATTTATTTCACACCCTTTTTCATTTTAAACCCCTAATAATCAAGTATGTTATGGAAGATAAATGGACAATGTATTCATGGATATATTTAGAAAAAGTTTTAAATAATTATAGATGTATTATTTTCTATATATTATATCTTAGTTCTTAGACATTAAACTTGATGATTATAGGAATAATTTTTAATAATTTTTAAGTTATTTAAATAAAGTTTCAATATTTTATCACCAATCCTAGGAGTGTGGTACTATTGTGTTATAACACCACATTAACATTAAACAACCCATAATTACATGATTTAAAGCAAGGGTTGCATTTTTTTACATTTCAAGAACATTTTTAGTTTAAAGTTTTTGAGAATTAAGTCATAACTCTTACATAAAAAACCCATATATTACAAAGTGGGTGCTTCGACCCAGTATCCATTTTTCCCACAATATAATTTTTTTAAAATGAAAAATGTTTTATTTTCATGAAAAATCATTATGAATTTGAACTTGAATTATTATTTATTCCTAATCATACTTAAAATCTTTAAAAAACATTTAAAAATCTTGGATGAGAACAAAAAATCTCAATAAGGGAAATAAAAGAAAAGAAACATATTAGTTCATTTGTAAACTTGAAAAAATCTATAATAATGTTGGCCTTTTTCACAATAAAAATTTGATCTCAAATATCCATTTAATTTTCCATGAAAAAAAACTTAATTGATTAATAGATTTCATGAAATATTTCATATGTAATCATAAATGAAAAATAATAATCATAAGGGTTACCTGAGAAACATGAAATCTCATTAATACCTTTCCTTTAAAAATAATACTTTCACCTTAAAAAAGGACATAAACTTTCCTTAAAAACATAAACTTATTTTATTATATTTTTAAATAAAAATATTTCCTTTATAAACCATAATAATCATATCATATAGGTACCTTGGGAAAATATAATTACATTCACCATTACAAGAACCCTTATAATGGAATCACCTAACAAAATAATTCCCATATCTCTTAGTTTTAACTTACAACCTGTAAACTTTGTCACTTTACCCAATGTGTTGGAGAGCTATATCGGGATCACCCATCAATAGAGATATTTGGGGGATGAATCATCATTTATATAAAATTTATAAGAACCAAAAAATTAATAAAATACATATAGATTTCAATTTAATTATAAAACCCATTTGAATTGGCAGTCAAGCCCATAATTAATAAAACTTTCAGTTATCTCGTAAAGACTATAAAAAGGTTCCATTTCCTTAGAAAATATTTTTAAAACTAAAAAATACCAAAATATTGAGCTAAATAGTTTATTTTAAAATAAACATTAAAAATTGTAGAGGAATTTTTATAATATATAATGGTTATTATAGTGAAAAAAAAAACAGTCAAGTCGTATACGTTAAAAAAACATTCTTTTTGTACTTTTGTAAAAAAACGTCAAAATGACCCATTCGGTAAACGTTTAAAAGATTCCTTTTTTAAAAATTTAAAAATAAATTAAAAAGTGGTTTAAAATAAATTTTAAAATTAAATAAAACATAAATAAAAAAATTCTTGAAACATTTTATTAATATGGGCACATAAGAAAAAGTGTTTGAAAGGAATATATAAAAACAAGGTTTTTAAGAAAAATCCCTTTCCTTAATTCCCGTATAGCTTTGTAATTTCTATAAATCCTAAATAACAAAATTATATTAGTTTTATAATTGATTAATAACCCTTTTAATTCTCATTTAATTATTATTATTTCTTTTATTTCATTTATTACCATGTTTTATTTAGTTATTAAAATGGTTAAGTTCATGTTGGATGTTTTGGGGTTGTTTGGTTTATAACCTTAAAACCACATAGGTGCGTTGAAAATGGTTAAAGGATTTGTGGTTAAATTATGTATATAATATTAAAAAATTTATATTTATAATATTTATACATTATATAAACTTTTAAAACCCACCATGTAAGGTGATTATGGAAAATGAACCTTGTCATTTCATGGAGATAGTAGTATATATGTATGAATGCACACCATTTCCATTTTTTTCTAATGAGTGTAAAATAAATAAATTATACAATATTTTACCTTTATATAATTGTAAACATATTATAAATTTCATATTTATTCATCATTCCCATCCTTATAAGGTGAAAATGAAAAATGAATCACATTGCTTCGTGGAGGCGGCATTGCACACGTACGCACGAGCGATGTTATCAATTTTCAATGGATGAAAAGAGTAAGAAGTTAAGTAATATATTATTTTAAAAGAATAATAATTATTTTATATATCATGTATATTCATTTTTTCAATAATTATAACCAATTGTATGATTCGATGATGAAAAACGAAACACATCGCTTCATGGAGGTGGTATTCCACACGTATGCATGAGCTACATTTTCATTTCTCATAAGATGGAAAAGGAGATTAAAAAGGGTTATAATATAATAATAATAAAAATTAAGCATATTTAATATATTTATGTTATTTTTTCATCATGTTTGAATAATATTTGAAGGAGTTAAAAGAATAAATAAACTTGAAATAGGTCAGTCATGACTTATACCTTCTCCTCATATAACCTCTTTGGATTACACCTTAATCCCTATAGATTTTGTATTTTTCTATGAATAGGAACACTAGGATATAGAGAGAGATTTTTGGAGATTTTGATTCATGGATTTACCAGAATATATTTCACAAAAAGTTATGATAAATGGATGATAGGAGGTTCCATTTTATAAGTGAGGGGAGTGACACATTTGTAACTTTTCTAAACATTTAAATATTATATTGTATTAATATTTAGAAAGTGGATCCAAAACTATATAATTTTTAATATAAGTTGATAAGGGTAAAAATAAAATCATCCAATAATAATTAATAAAAGAAAATGTGGTCTTATCACTTAGTTTTAACCTTAATTAACTCGATTTACCCTTTACTACGATGACACATTTTTACCATGGTTACTATTCATAATGACCAAAAATTAAATTTAAATAATTAATAAATTTTAAAATAATAATTAAAAATATGGAATCAATTTTTAATGATTAAATTTGTAAAAGTATAAGTGCACAAAACGCAATGAAAAACATTTTTTAGAAAATTGTGTTTTTAAGCATAAAAATGAATTTATACCAAAATAAAATATAATGTTAATTTATATGGAATTATTTAGATTATTTTAAATCAAATATATCATATTTTATCTTAAAACCAAATCCAAAATATAATTATACTTTTAAATTACTCAATTTAACGAAAATAAATGCCATTTAAAAAAAAGAGGCATTTTCACTATTCACTAAAAAATATATATTTTATGAAAAATCACAAGGTTTCATCCTTATTTATATTTTATATATTGATTACAAAAATTATATAATTTTATAAAATTAATTTCTAAAATAAATAAATTTATCTTTTAAATAAAACCATGCAATTCATGGAAAAATAATTTAGTTAAATAAAACTACTCTTTTTTCGATTGAAAACTTTTATATTTTTTTATAAAATTATTATGAATATAAATACATAAAATTAATACTTATAAATAATAAGATTGATTTATTTCCAAGATTACTTGGGTTTTCATAGGTTTATAATTGGCATCAGAGCAATAAAGACCTTGAACTTTGTAGGTAAGTTTCCCTCAATTTTAGTAGTTAAGTCTCGTTTTGGGTGTATTTTGAATCAAAAGGGATTTGTAATAATTTTTGTGCAAATGTGTAAGAAAAATGATAAGTGGATAAGGTAAAATAGGCATCAGTTACCCGATGTCCTTGTATTGGGTACCCGGTGGGGGTCTAGGGGATGTGGGTGTTTTTGTTTAGACCACTAGGTACCTGGTGGTCTTATTCCAAGTATATAGTGGACACATGTTAAAAACCACTTAAAATAGGGGTATTTTGGTCCTTTTAATCCATTTATTTTACCCTAAAATCAAATTTTCCCAAGATTCATTTTCATTCCAACCTCTTTCCACCACCATAGATCTCTTATCACCTTCTCCTATATTTTAGGTTCTAATCCCATTCAAGATTGATCCAAGGGTCTTATTTGAGGTGAGAAGGATTGAAATATACAAGGTAAATCCCTAAAAATCCTATAATATCTTCTATTTTATTATTATTTCATAGAAGCAGATATGATCCCATGTTTTCCTAATCCTGGGTTCCCAGAACTCATAAGATCTCTTAGATTCCTTCCTAGCTAGAAGCTGTAGAAGCTTTTCTTGGGAGAATCTAAGTTAAGTAGAAGGTTATTTTCTTGGATTTTCTATACTCAAGTGGAAATTATGTTGACCTCATTCTTCCCTCTTGTTATGTGGTATAATTGATATCCTAATGACATATCTCTTATTCTTGTGATCTTAAAGAGATAGTTTACAATTAAATTTCCCCATGTACCCCTTCTTCCTATTATATTTAAAGAGGGATAACTTGGTAATGGTCTAGGGTTGAATAAACCTAATTAAAATTAAGATTTTAAAATTATTAAATGTTTTTATTAAATCTTTACATGGTTAAATAGAATTATTTCACCACACTTGGTTGTGTTTATCATGTTTATCATGTCACTTTATGATTTTAGTTCTTGTTATATACTTTACAATGTTTGGAATGATTATTTCATTATTTACACTTATAAGAATAGAAGGGGGATAATTATATTATTTGTTTATTTTTTTCACTATTAACTAGATATGCTTCTAGAATTTTTTCCACACCTTATATGCTCATTATATTACACAAATTATTTTTAGATTGATTAGTTCATTGGGTGTATTGTGTATATGTGTGTTTGTGTGTGTGTATATATATATGTGATATTGTATTTGATCTTGAGAAAATATTACCTATCAGTGAACATGTTAGAGGTATGGAAAGGGTTATAAATCCCTGATAATGTAGAACCTGTTCATTAATTTATTAGGATAATCAATGATGCCCTCACTCATTATTGAGAAGGGAAACTAAGTTTCCCTAACTCATTCCACCATTCCCTTTATGCCTTGGGATGATTGTTTCAACCCAAATTATTTTTCACACATCTACTCATATGTGTGGGTGCATATGTGTACATGTTTAAGCTATATACATACACTAACATTTCCTCCTATAGTGAATTCCCCTGGATGATCATCCTAGATCTTGAGATAAGGCTCTAAGTAGGTATTATCAGTAAGGATCTACCCCAGGTGGGAAGTTACTTACAACTATATGTTTTTATTTATGCTTCTTTGAAAAGTATGTATTTATTATTATATAACTTGTTCATATAGCTTCAATATATTTTTGGTATACACTCTAGTTTATGATAGGTTATTAGGGGTGGGGTGGAAACTACCTACTAAGTTGCCATACTCAAACCCTACATGGTACCCTACACATGTAGACTCTTTTATGTGTGATATAGGTAAGTGAAAAGCATCTAACTATGGGAGATAGTCACACACGTGGAGCGAAAATCATTGGTATTTGTTTTTGGATATTTTTCTGTATGGACTAGCCAGTGGAATGTGTGATTTTCTTGATATATTTTTGGATAAGGTTCACATTTGGGAGCACTAATTTGGGTCCTTAATCCTTATTTATACTCCACACTTATGTGTGTGTGTGTCTACATATATATATATGTCTTTAGCTTAGTTTAAATTTGTATTTTTGGATGTTTTTGAACCTCATATAGGTGGAGTTTCATGTGAATATCATATTATGATTTGATATACTATTATATTTTTATACCAAATTCCATTGAAAACTAGTTACACACTTCATATATCCAGATCTTGGGTAGGTCATGTCTCTTTTGGTGCATACCTTGTACTATTTATTACTTACTTTAAAGTGATAAATTACCTCCCACATGATTTTTTGTACCCCCTGATGATTATTCCACCCTCTGGAATCTAGGAGGTTCACTTGAGGTGTTGTGGAAATGGGGATTGAGTTTTTTGGGTATTTAGGTCATATACATTACAAAATGGTGTCATATCCCATAATAAGGGATCTTATGTATGAGACTTGAGAGTAATAATAAGATATGACTATCAAGAATTAGGAAGTAACCCATAAATATATCATACCAGAATAATTATGGGGGAATATTGAGTTTCTAGTGATAATATGAGATCTCTTTTTTCCTTTGTCTCATTAGGGTCTTTTCTACGCCCTCAGGTTATATACATCATGCTAGGTGTTGATAGGTAGGCACAAGTAGGGTATCTTGACATGCTACATTATTTATTGTCTTTGTTTATTATATTATTTTTGGATCCATTTGACGAATCATGTTTACTGAAGAATTAACAATAAATAAATGGTGTTTTCAATATATTTATTATTAAGTATTAGTTCAATATGGGTTAAAAATTGATTCCTTTAGGTGATATTTTTTCTATGTACTGATGATAGTTAGTTTCTTTTATGTTATCCATGGATACAGATAATTATTCTTTACCATAACTCGATTGAGATTTTGGTAATCAACATAAAGGTAAAGTTTCCCATTGACTTTCTTTGTAAAAAGAACAAGCACCACACAAGGTGACACACTTGGGAGTATAAATCATTTCTCTAGAAAATCATATAACTTAGTTTTTAACTCTTTAAATTTAGTAGGTTCCATAAGGTAAGAAGGAATAGACAATAGCTAAGTAAAAGTACCAAATCAATCGAAAAATCCACCTCCCATACCGGTCTCAATCCAGAAAAACTAGATGGAAACATAATATGAAACTCAATGAAAACTGGAGTTAGATCACTACTCAAAGATTCAAACTCTAAGTTGAAAGTAAACATTAATATTGTACCACCAAAATACATAAAATAAGGTCCAAATCTACTCTACCTCATGTCACATTCTCCCTAAAAAACACAACACACCCCATTGGGTGTAGTAAAGGAGACCCTCTAAAGATAACAGTCAATCCAGAACTTATGAGAAATTTGTAAATCCATCCATAGAATAACATCAAGAGGTTTTATGTTGAGAACAAGAAAATTAAAAGTGAGATAAAACTATGATAGAGAGAACACATAAGAGGGACATTAAAGATCCTTATCACTCTTTGTTTTGAAGGGAATAGTATTATCCATCTCATAAGACATAAGATCTACATGAAGGTTTAGAAAATTCACAAAATTAGTCGATATGAATGAAGGAGATGCGCCGGTATCAAATAAAGTAGTCACTAAAGATGAATATATAGTGATGGTACCTATCATTATCAATGGAACTACATTAGATTCCTTTAGAGACTCTTCCACTATGTAAAGAAGCTTCATTCCAAATGCATGTAGATGTAACCCCTTAGTTCATGAAGCATATGATTGAATCACAGTAAATTTAGGTGATGATGAGTCTATTACACCATGTGGGGTAGAAAATATATGACATAAATTTTACAATTGTCCTAAACAACCACACACACTATAGATCTTGGGTTCCTTAGTAAAAATCCTATTATAATTCCCAACCTTTCCACACTAGATGAAAGTCAATGGGCCTCTACTAGACACTGTAGGAGGTATGAATGAAGTCTACTATCAAAAACCACCATGAGACTTATCACACTTCCTCTTTCCTTTAAAATAACCAACTGAACTTCCACTAAGAGTAAGTGGTACTCCCATCAACCTTGACTTACCATCTTGGTCAAGCTCATCCATCAACACTCTATCCAGAACATCCGCATAAATCACGATATTTAGCATGAAAAACTAATATTGTATATCAGACTGAAGACTAATGTCAAATATTTGATCCTTTTTTCTCTCATTTCTCACTACCTCAGGATAAAATCTAACATGTTCAGAAATCGTTTTTCATACTTAGTCATAGTCTTGATAGCCTACATGAGGTTGAGAAACTCCATAAAGTTCACCAAGAACATCAAATTTTGCTAGAAATTTTTAGTTAAAATAACTCTAAAGTCTTTCCAATCCAATCCCTAGTGTTTCTTTGTTAAAAAAAATGAATACCACCATCTCCTTCTAGGACCTTTAAGCTTAAAGGTAGTACACTTTATCTTTATTAAATCAATAATTTCCAAGAACTCAAAAATAAGCTCAATATTTTTCAACCAATCTTAAGACTCTTTTGGATAATTCGAGTCTTATAAAGATGGTAGTTTATATTAAAGAAACACTCAATAATGATATATAGTTTCATCCCTTCAAGGTTCCATTACCAGATCTTAAATAGGAATAGGTGCAACTACCTATCCCATAACTTGGACAACACACACCACCATCTGAACAAGATTTTAGTTAATTGGAGGATTTGCTTGTTGTGGTTCACCAACAGCTTCCTCCTATTTCTTTTTCAAACATCTTATTAGATTCATGATACTAGGGGTGTCCATGGGTTGGTTTGGGTTGGGTTTGGGGATTTTTTGGACCCAAACCAACCAAAATAGGCCAGGTTAGGCCGAGTCAGGTAAGAGATAGTTTAAAATCTAGACCTGACCTGACTCAACCCATCAAAGATTAGTTTGGTTGGGGTTGGGTGGATCTAGTTATGTAAAAAGGGGTCACTCCTATATTAATATCCCTTAAAATACAATAAAACATAGTAATTCATCCTCCCATTTCAATGATTCATCTTCCTCAACATGCCAAGAGGAACACCCTATGCTCAGTGATGAATCAAATCCAAAAGTGGAGGTTAATGGCATGATCGACAGTGGGATTCCAATCTTTATCTCCTGTAGGTAGTCTGTGGTAGATTTGGGGTCATGGAGGTTGTGGTGGATATGTAGGTGGAGTTAAAGGTGGAGGGGATAGTCTCCAATAGATATAGGGTTGCGGTAATTGTGGTGGAGGTGAAGGTGAAGGTGAAGGTGGAGGGGCAGTCTTTGTATGATTTTAGATAGCGGTGGTCACACACTACTACAAAAACGGGCAAGGGAAGCGTCACCTTTTATGAGTACTTTTCTAGTGTTGATAAAACCATAGTCCCATTTTATAAAATGGGATGCACAATGCCCTCTTTTTATTGTGCCCTCAAGATCTCATGGTACTGTACCCCTATGAAAACTCCCCTCCCCCTAATCTTCTCTTTGCTGGACCTCTGCCGCCGCTACCCTAATCCGCTGCCGCTGCCCTACTCTATCGCCGCTAGCCCTACTCCACCACTGCTAGCCCTACTCTGTTGTGAACCCTACTCCTTATCCTCCCCCTCAAACCCCTTCTGCGGATCCTCCTCCACACGAACCCTACTTCTCCTCCTCCCCACTGGACCCTACTCCCCGCGAACCCTACTTCAAGTGTTTGGGATTCATTTTGACTAGGTTAGATTCTCAGCTTCCCATCTTTGATATTTTGTGATTTCTCCTCTCATCATCATCAGTTTCATTTTTTTTCTTATTCTAATATTAATTATGGTGGTTTATTTTGGTTTGGTTTGGGTTGTGTTGTGTGTTTGGGCTATGTTTTTAGGTCACATTCTTTCAAAAACGCATGAAGTGATTAAATTTTTACCAAGTGAATTGTTTATTACTTATAGGGTTTTGTTAAGTTATTTTCAAGATTAATATTATTCTAAACACTCTATTGTAAATGTGAGTAGTGAGAAGGAGAAAAGAGGTTGTTATATTTTTTTGATGGATTTAAGAATGGTGGCATGGGGTGATGAGGTGGTTGTGTTATTTGAGGGTCTGATGGTGATGATTTTATAGGAATATAATATTTTGTAATGGATTATGAATTGGTTTTGTAGTTTATAAGTGTTGGGGTATTTATGATTCTTTTAATGTGGAAGAGTATCCCTTGGTGTTGGTAAGTTATTTAATTTTTTGGATTAAATTTATTAATTTTGATTCTTATACATGTTGAAACATTATCATGGTAAAGTGCACAGGAAGTAGAAAGATACATGGGATAGAGTGTTGTAAAAATTCAATAGTAGGAGGTGTTGATGTTTATTGTCTAGGTGTTGGGTCCTAAGGTTAAAAATTGGATAGAATCAGTCGAGGAGGGTTTTGAATTGAAAAATATTCTAGCTCATTTATGGGTTTCCTTAGTAGTAGGATTACTTTTAAGGGTGTCTTGAGAATGATGGAAGGAAAATCATGTTCAGTAAAAAGTGGTTTTAGGAAGAGTTTTATTCCCTAGATATAGAAGAATTAGTGTACACAGAACATCATGGAATTGAATCAATTTGGATACAATGTTATTTCCCTTGGGATTCACATCTGTGCATTAATGGTCTAGTTTTTAGAACACTTAGTTGATAAATAAATGAAATCCTATAATTTTGAGTCATATTTGAGGTTAGAGATTCTAAGGAAGGTTGCAAGTTTATGTTTGAGGTTTTGGTTGTAGATTATGGATTGTGATGAAGTTATCAAGAGTGGGTTTCTTCGAGTTTATTAGAAGGATAAAGATAGTTCCTTGAGTTGTGGTCCTAATGGAATGAGGAATAAGGGAGTGATGAGATTTTCTAGATATAGGGTGGGGATTATGCCCTAGGTTTGAGTATCTCAAGGTGTACCATAACTGTATAGTTGATCTATTTCAACAGTGATGCAGTGGGGAATCAGTAGTATGAGTTCCCCATGATGCATGGTGTTTCTTTGTTTCAGTAAAGTGTAGTTTTATTTAGTCAGATGGTCATGTTTTAGTTGATAAAATTTTGGGATGTGGTTAGTTTGGTTTGAGAGTCTAGGCATGATTATGTCCTGAGTTATTGACCTCATACATTTATTAACCAATAAACTCTTTAAATTTATACTAAAAGATTCAGTTGAATTATTTTCAATGGAATTATTTATCTCTCTTTACCTTCAAATTCCTGTGAAAATATGAATTTTATTGAGTTGTTTAGTATGTTTGTCCAAATTTAATGATTCATAAGAAAAAAATAAAGAATATTTATATTTTAACTAAATGGATGGGAATTTTTCTAATCTAAAGGTCATGCTTTTGAGAAATAATTTATTTATAAAATTAATTTCACAATTTTTTCAATATTATGGAAGGTATTAACAGTTAGTGAGAGGAGGTTTGATAGAATTTATGTTCACTAACCTCAATTTTCTATTTATTATGTTAATTTAGGTAACAAAACCTATGATATTCCATAGTAATTTTGGATAAACCTAGGTTATTTTTCTCCCCTGTGAACCCCTTTGTGTTTTGAAATGTATCTACTATATTAGTTTTCTCATCAAAATTACATCCTTGTTTTCATTTTATTTGAGTTTGGTCACTAGTTTTGGGATGTTTAATGTGATTATTTTATTATGAATGAGGTGGATGGTAGGGGTGGTTAAAAGGACATTTAATGTTTTGCTGCAAGGGTGGTGGGTGCTAAAACTATCGGTAAGGGGGCTGGATAGTGTGTTGATTTTGATGGGGGGTCTATCCTGGTTCTGTTGATTTCCAAATATTTATTGGAAATGGTTAGGCTCTATTAATCTCTATTTTTATAAGGAAGTGGTTCTCTTCTACTGTAACGACCTGAGAATTCATGTTTCGCGTAATGATATGTTTCCCTTTAACTGGACCATCTTTCTATAACAAGAAAATGAAAATAAATGAAAAACTGTAGCAACAAGCATGAATGAAATACCCCTTTATTAAGAAACACCTTGACGATTACAACTCCCCACGATCAAAACATCACTAACCAAAGATCCCAACCAAGAACCCAATTACAATAATGGGAAGACTTCTTAGAACTACTAGGAGCCCGAGAATGCGGTAGGGATTTCGAGCATCCATCATAAGAAACATAAGTATGGCTGACGCCACCGCGACCGTGCTCAGCACCAAGGGGATCACACGAACCATCTTCCTTTATCTTCTTTGGTCACTTGGAGTAAGGGACACCAAGACCAAACCCTTTTTATAAGCATCCCGATATGACCGTTAAACACCAACGGATAAAAACGTAGCCATTGACTCTCTCCTAACTTGTTACATTTTAAAGTTTTAATTTGTAAAACAATGGTATTTGACACTAAGTTTTCCACTATTTGTTATATATATATACATTTAACTTGAGCAAGTAATTATTTGTTTAATTTATTTTCTTTTATAAAAATGGTTGACTGTACTGAATTTGGTGAGGTTTTACTTCTTTTACAAATATATATATACAAACTCTCGATTTGTAGATGTACATGTATATATATATTTATGTTGTGAAAAACTGTATGTTAAATGAATTATACCTATTTTATAAATTATATATAAGTAATAATAATACAAATGTTTATAACTTGCGTTTATAATTAATATTTTGAAATTATGTCGATGTTTCGGTTTCTTTGATTTTCAAATTTTGTGGTGCAATGTTGAAATTTACATTAATGCACATTTAATGGTGTAGTTTATTTAATGTTTTGTGTTGAATGTTTAATGGTGTAAACAATGTTAATGTAAAATAAGATGGGTAGAGAATAATTAACGCATAAACATATTAAATGAATCTTGACCCTTGTTAAAATAATAAAAGCTACAAATAATTGATGGATAAAATAATAATAAAGTTTATAATAAGTATAATAATAAATTAAAAAGAATTACAAAAAAAAACAAATAAAAAAAAAACAAATCGCGGGTAGGGGGGGGGGAGAAGCCCGTATTCCCTCCTTTTGCGCCGCATTTCACCCTGAGCCTCACGATCTTCTGTAATGTGAGACATGATAGAATGATTGTAAAATAAATGTTTTGTAATGTGGTTGCATCATGTCTCATAAGGCTCCCGGGAATTGGGGTCGTTACAGTTGGTATCAGAGGATGGGTTCAGGAAACTCTGGAAAACCAGGTGATATAAATATATTGCTAAGACTAACTAAGTAAAAATAATTTTCAGATGGCTGATGTACCTACCGACCTTTTGTCACTCCCCACCGAGGCTCTAGAGAACATTATATCTCTAGCTAGCCATGAAAAATTTCTGAACTATGCCCAAATTCGCATGACGTGTAAGCACCTATACTATGTATCAAACTCATCTAGGGTGCTTAGTCTCCACCGGGGAATGGGGATGGACTATCTCCTAATGATGATGACCCACTTTCCCTCCTATACACGTCGGGGAAGGTATCACGAAGGACTCTTCTGAGTGTTTACAACTGGCAAGGAATTTGGCACAATGCTTGATAACCCTTTTCAAGAAGCTGCTGCTGCTGGAGACCTCCGAGAAGCTTATCTGTGCCAGGTCCTGCACTACGGCTTCTAGGGCCAGTTAATGGACTTCAGAGCATTGGAAAATGAGTCCACTCGTGTGTCTCTTAGGCAAGAAGTGTACACCGACGTTTCCCAACTCCACACCCCTCACGCTAAACTCAAGAGGCGTTATAAATGTTCCCATGAGTTTAGTCCTGTATGTTCATCTTGTGTGTGGTTTGTGGAGTTAGAGAGTTTCGCCTCTCTTTGTGGTGTCCGTCTGGAAAACTCAGACTTTAATGTGTAAACTTTCTTAATTAAAAAGTTTATGATACCATTCTTCTTAGTGTTGTTAAGTGACCTCTCTTGTTTACCTTTTCTTCCAGATGGAAGGTTAGATGAACCTCTCGTCTCTACCTGACGAGTTAGTAGAGGTTATCTTGATCAGAACTTGTATGGTGGACTTTCCCTCTTTTCTCCACCTACGAGGGTCCTGTCAACGTCTTCTGGACATAGTGAATAGTCCAAAAATTCTCTGCGCATGTCAGGAGAATGAACATGTGATTCACCTCCTTGCCACCACCCATCTCCCCTACTATAGGCGAAGGGGGAGATACCATGAAGGGATTTTTCAGTGTTTCTCTATGGCACGGAACTTCTCCGCCAGAGCTTGATTTCTCATAGCAGCTCAGGATGGACACCTCAATGCCACCTACATGTTCCAGATCCTGAACGTCAGCCTTCTCAATCACGTCGTTCCCCTCGACTATCTCGAGCGTGATGAAGTTCGAAGGGTTACTAGGGGATTCGTCCGCTCGGACGTCTCAGAGCTGTTTATTGCACGGGCCTCCCTGTGGAAGCCTGTGTGTAGTGCCCATGAGCAGGAGTAAAAGTCTTATTGCTCAAAGTGTATCTAGGTCAGGGAAATAGTGGAGCTGTGTACCAGTTTAGGGGTTCCGTTAACCGAGCCAGACCTTCAGTTTTGGTAACGTTGTGCGACCGAGGTCTTTTTCTTGTCTTTTTTATGAATAGAATTGCGAGGATGAAATTATTTGAAGGGGGAGATGATGTAATGACCTGATAATTAATGTTTCGCGTAATGATATGTTTCCCTTTAACTGGACCATCTTTCTATAACAAGAAAATGAAAATAAATGAAAAACCGTAGCAACAAGCATGAATGAAATACTCCTTTATTAAGAAACACCTTGATGATTACAACTCCCCATGATCAAAACATCACTAACCAAATATCCCAACCAAGAACCCAATTACAATAATGGGAAGACTGCTTAGAACTACTAGGAGCCCGAGAATGCGGTAGGGATTTTGAGCATCCATCATAAGGAACATAAGTATGGCTGATGCCACCGCGACCGTGCTCAGCACCAAGGGGATCACACGAACCATCTTCCTTTATCTTCTTCAGTCACTTGGAGTAAGGGACACCAAGACCAAACCCTTTTTATAAGCATCCCGATATGACCGTTAAACACCAACGGATAAAAATGTAGCCGTTGGCTCTCTCCTAACTTGTTACATTTTAAAGTTTTAATTTGCAAAACAATGGTATTTGACACTAAGTTTTCCACTATTTGTTATATATATATACATTTAACTTGAGAAAGTAATTATTTGTTTAATTTATTTTCTTTTATAAAAATGGTTGACTGTACTGAATTTGGTGAGGTTTTACTTCTTTTACAAATATATATGTGAAAACTCTCGGTTTGTAGATGTACATGTATATATATTTATGTTGTGACAAACTGTATGTTAAATGAATTATACCTATTTTCTAAATTATATATAAGTAATAATAATACAAATGTTTATAACTTGCGTTTATAATTAATATTTTGAAATTATGTCGATGTTTCAGTTTCTTTGATTTTCAAATTTTGTGGTGCAATGTTGAAATTTACATTAATGCACATTTAATGGTGTAGTTTATTTAATGTTTTGTGTCGAATGTTTAATGGTGTAAACAATGTTAATGTAAAATAAGATGGGTAGAGAATAATTAACGCATAAACATATTAAACGAATCTTGACCCTTGTTAAAATAATAAAAGCTACAAATAATTGATGGATAAAATAATAATAAAGTTTATAATAGGTATAATAATAAATTAAAAAGAATTAAAAAAAACAAATAAAAAAAAACAAATCGCGGGTAGGGGGGAGAAACCCGTATTCCCTCCTTTTGCGCCGCATTGCACCCTGAGCCTCACGATCTTCTGTAATGTGAGACATGATAGAATGATTGTAAAATAAATGTTTTGTAATGTGGTTGCATCGTGTCTCATAAGGCTCCCGGGAATCGGGGTCGTTACATCTACTGTATTTGGAAGTCTTATTTTGTTTATTTGAATCATAAATAATAATATTTGAGATTCAAATAGGATGAAGATGAATAAAGATTGGATGGATGCTAATCATTTGACAATAGAGTATAAGAATGGAGCGAAAGAGTTCATCAAGTTTGCAAAGGATCACACAAATGATCCTTCTCAAATACCTTTTCCATGTTTACTCTGTTGTTATTCTAGACCAATTACTCTAGAGGAGTTGGAAGAATATTTGATATGTCACAGAATAGACCGGAGTTATAAATGTTGGAATAAACACGGAGAAAAAGCGAATTTAGCTACAGGCTGGGATAAAACAGTGTTTTATAGATCATCAGATATGATTAAAAATATGGATAATGGAGAGGACCATATGGAGGATGTGATTACATATGTAAATGATGATTAAGATCGTATTGAGGAAATGACAATGATAATTGAAGATGAACTCCATGATTGCCCAAAATTGTTTGAGAAGTTAAAGAGTTGTGCAAAGATGCCATTGTATGCTGGTTACACTAAATATACAACATTTTCAGCTGTACTGAAGTTGTATAAATTGAAAGCAGGAAAAAGATGGAGTGATGTCAGTTTTACTTAACTACTTTCTCTCTTGAATGACTTGCTCCCAGAAGATAATGAGCTCCCAATCCGGGCATATGAAGCTAAACAAATGATACACTTGATGGGTATAATTTCTAAAAGAATACATGCCTTCCCAAAAGACTATATATTTTTTTTCAAGGAGAAAAAATCACTTACATAATGCCCAAAGTGTGGTTCTTCTCGATACAAGAAAGATGAATCCAGTCCTATGAAAGTTGTATGGTACTTTCCAATCATTCCAAGGTTTAGGAATCTATATAGAAGTGAAGAAATTGAAAGACAATTGTCATGGAATATAGGTAAAAGAAATAAATATGGGAAATTATATCAACCGACCGACTCTCCTCAATGGAAGAGAATTGATCATGAGTATCTTGAATTTGGAAATGAGCCAAGAAACCTTCACGTTGCGTTATCTATAGATGGAGTGAATCCTTTTGGTTTTCAAACTAGAACTTATAGTACATGGCCTGTTATTTTGGTAAATTATAACTTTTCACCCTGGTTATGCATGAAATGAAAATTCATCATGTTATCTATACTTATATCAGGACCAAAACAACCAGGTAACGATATTGATGTTTATTTGGATCCTTTGATCGAGGATGTGAAGTTATTATGGGATTCATGTGTTATGCTGTATGATGCTTATAAAAGTGAATACTTTATGTTGAGAGTGATGTTGTGTGGGATGATAAATGATTTCCTTGCTTATGAAAATTTGTCAGGCTATAGCATTAAAAGAACTCAAGTGTGTCCTATGTGAGAAGAAGATACAAAATCAATTCGGTTGAAACATTCATCGAAATCTGTGTTTCTAGGACATCGTATATTTCTACACCATCGACATAAGTACCAATCTTGGACGAAATCATTCAATGGAAGTTCAGAACAATGCACAACACCATCTCCACTAACAGGCGATCAACTATTTGAGAAGGTAAAATATGTGAACACTATTTTTGGTAAACCATTTTTGAAAAACCTTACGAAAATCGGTTGGAAAAAGAGATCAATTTTTTTGAATTACCATACTGGAATTATCTATATGTCAGACATTTTCTTGATGTGATTCATGTGGAAACAAATGTATGTGACAATGTTATCAGAACATTGCTAAATTCCCTTGAAAAAACAAAGGATGGAATTAAGGCAAGGTTGGACATGGTCGACATGGGAATACGAGAAGAGTTGGCTCCCATGAAGGGTGAAAATCGAATGTTTCTTGTTCTAGCTGCTTACACTCTTTCCAGGGAGGAGAGATATCAGTTTTGAAACTTCTTAAATTATATAAAGGTTATAGAGGGGTATTCATCAAATATCAAGAACATTGTTCCAATGAATGATTTGAAGTTAAAAGGTTTTAAATCACATGACTTACATGTTTTTATGCAAGATTTAATTCCTATAGATTTATGTCGCATTTTCCCCAAGAATGTTCATCATATGTTAACCAAACTTTGTTTCTTTTTCAAATCTATATGCAGAAAAGTTTTAGACCTGGTGAAATTTCCATCTATGGAAAGAGAAATTTTCATCATATTATGTGAATTAGAAATATTCTTCCCACCACCATTCTTTGATATGATGGTTCATTTGATGGTTCACTTAGTGAGAGAGATTTGACTTTGTGGTCCTATACACTATAAATGGATGTAATCCATTGAAGGGTATATGAATATTTTGAAAGGGTATGTCAAAAATTGAAATTGGCCAGATGGTTTTATTGTGGAGAGATATATTGTTGAGGAATCCATTGAATTTTGTACCTAATACCCATCTGATGTGGAAATCATTGGTCTACCAAAATCTTGTCACACTGGACACATTGAGGGTGAGGGAATTTTTGGAAGAGTTGTTGTGATAATCAATATTACAGATCAGGAGTAGACCCACCTTTATGTTTTGCATAACAGTTGGGAGGTTTCTCCATATATTGAAACCCACAAAGAAATTATTAGGTAGTTGAATCCATCAAGGTCTAAAAAATGGATATCAAATACACATAATAACCAGTTTATAGGATGGTTTCAGGACCATATTTTTAAGGAGTTAGATGAAAATATGAATTCAATTTTAGAACGACTTCGATGGCTAGCCACTGGACCAAGTGTGTATGTATTTTCTTACAATAGTTATGTAATTAGTGGTTATACATTCTATACAGATGAACATGATGAAGATAGTACCATGAAAAATAGTGGAGTTACACTTGTGGCTGAAGTGATGCATGTTTCTGGTAGTAAGGACAAAAATCCAATTTATGAGAATATGTTATACTTTGGCATTATCAAACAAATATGGGAGTTGGATTATACAACATTCCAATTGATGTTTTTCAATGAAAATGGGTTGATAACAATAGTGGTGTTAAAATATATGAATTGGGATTTGTAAAAGATGATTTTAGTAAAGAAGGATACAAAGACGAACAATTTATAATGGCATCACAAGCGGTACAAGTATTTTATGTTCCAGATTCTACAAACCAAAAGTGGTCGATTGTTCTATTATCATTCAAAACTACTGAAGGGTATGATGAAAATTCAATTGAGGATGATTCTTTAAGTGGTACATCACAATCATTTCACAATGGTCCCAATGTAGATGATATTTTGTATGTTAGAGGAGACCACAATGAAGGGATTTAGATAATCAATAGAGGTGTCAAATCCATTCAGCCTTTGAAAAAAAGAAAGAGAGTTCAATAAATAGGTTATATTTTGTTTGTAATATAGATCTTGTTATCTCATGTTATTATCTTATCATTACTGAATTTATGTAATCTAAATTAACTGTTCAACCACTTTTGTAGATAATGAATTCTTCACATTCTGGTGCTCCTAACCTCAAGGCTGAACAAGTCTCTCAAGCAGCTGCTACTGTTGCTGCTCATAGTGTAGAGCAACAACAAGTTTTTGAACCCGTTGCCTCTCCTAGTGTTGAGGTCTAACAACCATCAGCACATTCCATTAATACCATTTCAAATGAACATATTGATGATGTTGATATCGATGAAATGGTTGGGGATGAAGGGCCGACATCGCAGAAAACACAGGTGCATCGTAGTTTGATGGTGTTAGCCAAAGTTATTAAGGTGAAAAGCAAAGGCATAAAATTTGATGTTGGATGGAATGAACGAGTCCAACATGTGAATCCCAACAAGGCTATGTTTATTAGTTACATTGGAATTGTCACTCAGCAACGCATACCGATTTACATAGATTAATGGCACCATGTTGTATCTGGGTTGAAGGCTGTGATTTGGGAAGAAATCATGGTAACATTATGATATTATTTATTTAATTTACTAGAAAATAAAATAATGAAATAGTGTCTTACTCTTCTCAATCCCTCGTAGAGTACATTTATAGTAGATGATTCACACAATAATTATGTACTAAGGCTTACAAGAAAGATTTATTAAGGTTTTTTCACTATTTTAACAAAATGTCACCTGAAAGATTCCAAAGGTAAAATAAACCCACACCCACCCCTTGTCTATGCTCACTTGATATCCCAAGAAGCATGAGATGCATTTATTGGACACTATGGAGATGAGAAGTTTTAGGTACATTGTGGTTGATAATACATTGTTTGAGGATACGTGTATTCATCACTTTTATTGTCAATATTTCATTTATGAAATAACAACTTAGTACTGAAAATAAGGAAAGTGCATTAAAACCAACATACCCCTATCATAAAGCAAGGATGGGGTATGCTTCACTAGAAAAGAAAATGATACGTATTTTAAATTTATAGTAATATTGTTATGTGCCAAGAAAAAACATCATAATTATCTTTCTATATTTATATGTGGATTGATGAGTCTAAATCCAAAGACACTTCCATCCCACGTCATGTGCTATGGAAGAAGGCACGTGTGAATAAGGAAGGGAAGCTAGGAGATGAAAACACACAAAAAGTTAGGGAGATATGTGTAAGTATGAAACGATAAAAATTTTTGTTTTAAATTTCTATTACATAATAATAATTAATTATTTTCCTATATCTGACAGTCACAGGAATCAACTACTCCTGTAGCGGATGCAGACCTATTATTGAAGAATTTGAAGTAGCCAGAACAATACGGTCGTGTTAGAGGTGCGGGGTTTGGGGTGACACCCCGAGTATATTTTGAGAAAAAAAAAGATTATAAAAATGAAGAAATGAAACAAATGAGAGAAAGACTAGCAACTCTTTAAGAACAATTTCAATGGAAGGGAGATTTGCTAGCAACTTTTATGGGTAAGAATCAAGGAGAAGACACAACTTAGGAACAACCAGCGCGTGAAGATCCTGCCCCCCCAGCTTTGAGGCGAGCCATTCCCCTCAAAGAGATATCTTAGTCGTGGTAATCAATATTCTAATAATTGTTCCCATTAAATGTGAATCAGACAAACACTGATAATTTTCCCGTACTGATCTTCTACAGGGTGAAAATGACTGTGATTTATATCTATCAACACCCACCTATCACCTTATAACGAGGGATACAATGTTCAACATCCTAGAGGACAAGCTGCATAATAGACCACTTCCAATAGATCATCTGAAAGTGAGGATTACTGTAGCTCATGAGCCAAATGTAGAGCTACCTATTCCACTTGATGAAGATGATATTCAAATGGTCAAAAAGTCTATTGGGACATTCATTGCATGGCCATCACAACTTGTAAGAGTACATGTGGAAGAAGAGGTATTTATTTCCATTTTTTTCAAGATAAACCTTTAACAATTAATAAAAAAAGGCATGAACCAATGAATGTTATTATAGATAGAGATAGGGAAGGGGGTGATAAGAAACGTGGGCTCAAAAGAATCTAAAGGATCGACCAACCGATCCAAAAGATCTACTGAAAGCACAAATACACCACCTGTTCTCTATCCACATTTACTAGAATTGAAGACTCATTTGGATACGAAGCTAAAAAGTGGTAGTAGTCATATAGTTGTTTTTGAATAGAATATATACAAATAATAAATTATAGATTACGTTGCTGCTGAAAATGTAAATGACATCCTTGAATACAGTTGGATAGGCGTCACAGTTGTAAATGTATACATGAGGTATGTTTTCATGAATTGATTTTCTAAAAGCTGATATAATGTGATAATTATGGCTAAACAAATTTTATATTATTGGTAGACATATATATGAAATACAGTTGAAGGGATTTCCCCATGAGCCAAAATTCGGACTTGTTAGTCCTCACACCACATCTACACAACTAAAGAAATTAGAGCCATCAATAAGGGATGAAATAGTGAAAGGCTTGCTGAAAACATTTGAAGGCAAGATTAAGGATGATAGACTCTTTCTAATACCAACCATGAAGGGGTACAACTCTACGATTAAAGCATATCAATTATATTTTCACTTCTTTCATTACTTATTCCTTTTTTGTTTTTAGGAAACATTGGCTGCTAATTACAGTGAACTTGGATACTCCAAAGATTTATTTTCTAGATTCAATGCAAGGATATCCAACAAACCGACCACACATGATGGGGTTTGTGAGTCTGTAAGACACTACATACTAAGTTTTAGGTCTAAAAATAAAGTTATATAATTTATATTATCTTTTAATAAGGATTTTGTCATGATAGGGCAGTGTATCAGTATCGTCTAAAAAAAGGAATGAGGACATGGGCTAAGCATAAGTAGGCGAACAAGTACTATGTATGGACAAGTATCAGGGTATATATAATAAAATTTCACTATCCAAACAAATATAAAAACAAGTTACTTATTCTCCTAATGATCAAAGTTTTTTTAGTGTCCAAAACTAACAAACGATAAAGATTGTGGTTATTATGTTTGTAAATTTATGAGAGAGATCGTTTTCCATCAACAAACTAGCATCCCTAAAGAGGTATTTTCAAAAACAACTTCTATTTTATTTAAATTATTTATTAATTATTTATTTATATATTTTTTAGTACTACTATGACTATAGAAAAGCATCATATTCACAAGACGATATAGATTTGTTTAGAAATGAGTGGGCTGCATACCTGATGGAAGATTGTACACTAATAACACGAAGATCTGACTTGGGGACGTGTACAATTGGCGGACATTTTTGAGAGGGGTTCACATAGATCAAAAGATGAAACATTGTTGTATGTAAATGTTCATAGGAAAATTGTAATTGTTATTAAATAAAAAAATACTTTATCCAATGATTCATTTTTCCATTTTAACAGATGAAATTCACCAACAACATGCAAGAATGATGAACCACTTTTATTTGGGCTCTGGATAAGAGAAACCAGTAAAATATCCAAAATACCTTCATATCACACATGCACACTCAAATTCAAAGAAAATATGAGTAAAATTCTCTGCCATAAATTGATTTCAGTATGAGAATCGAGATTCCTAATGTATTTACATGCGTTGAACATTATCATTGGTAGAAATTGTATGTTTTCTGATTATCCATAATAAGAAAATGAACGTTGTTGGAACCTCCTTCCTCCACAGGGTATCCACCCACATATCCATGTTTTCAATTTAGGAGAATGATCCATGGTTAATTTTTGAAATGTAAGAGTCAACTTCGCCTCAATCCGTGGCACGATGTGACCGGTATCACTCAAAGTGTCTCTCTTTTGTTTAAAATGGAAAAAATTTAAAGTGAAAACAACCAATGACGAACGAAAAACCAAAAAAAAGCATTCATATTATGTTGATACTTTAGGCCAACGATCCATGGGTCATGTGTAACATGTAAAATTCAAAACCTCCTCAATATGAGTCATAGTGTGGCTGGTATCACTCAAAGTGTCTCTCTTTTGTTTAAAATGGACATAATTTTTAAGTGAAAACAACAACTAACGTAATAAAAACTGAACAAAAGCATTCAGATTGTGTTGATACTTTAGGATAATGATCCATGGGTAATTTTTGATGTGAACGAGTCAACCACACCTCAATATGAGGCATTATGTGGCTGGTATCACTCAAAGTGTCTCTCTTTTGTTTAAAATGGACAAAATTTTAAGTGAAAACAACTGCTGACATACGAAAAACCAACCAAATGCATTCATATTGTGTTGATACTTTATTCCAATGATCCATGGGTCATGTGTGATTTTTAAGAGTAACACCCTCCTCAATATGAGGGTTGGTGTGTCCTATATCACTCAAAGCATCTCTCTTTTGTTTAAAATGGGCATAATATTTAAGTGAAAACAACAACTGACGTACGAAAAACTAACCAAACAAATTAGGATTGTGTTTAAACTTTAGTAAAACAATAAATGGTCCATGTGTGACGTGTATGAGTCAACCCTGTCTCAATCTGAGGCACAGTGTGGCCGGTATCACTCAAAGTGTCTCTCTTTTGTTTAAAATGGATAGAATTTTAAGTGAAAACAACCACTGACGTACGGAAAACTGACCAAATGCATCCAAATTATGTTTATACTTTAGGAAAACGATTCATGGGTCATGTGTGATGTGTAAAAGTCAATATTACCTCAATATGAGGCACGATGTGGCCGGTATCACTCAAAGTGTCTCTCTTTTGTTTAAAATGGACATAATTTTAAGTGAAAACAACAACTGACATACGGAAAAGTGACCAAATGCATTAGGATTGTGTTTATACTTTAGGATAACTATAAATGGGTAATTTTTTACATGTAATAGTCAACAACACCCCAATAATAGGCACAGTGTGACTGGTATCACTCAAAGTGTCTCTCCTTTGTTTAAAATGGACATAATTTTTAAGTGAAAAAAGCCACTGACGTACAAAAAACTGACCAAACTCATTCTGATTGTGTTGATACATTATGAAAAATATACATGGGTCATGTGTGATGTGTACGAGTAAAACCCTCCTCAATCCGAGGCACGATGTGGCCGGTATCACTCAAAGTGTCTCTCTTTTGTTTAAAATGGACAAAATTTTAAATGAAAACAATAACTGACCTATGGAAAAGTGACCAACGCATTTGGATTGTGTTGATAATTTAGAATAATGATACATGGGTCATTTGTGACATGTAAGAGTCAACTTATCCTCAATACGAGGCACGATGTGACCGGTATCACTCAAAGTGTCTCTCTTTTGTTTAAAATGGACATAATTTTAAGTGAAAACAACCACTGACGTACGAAAAACCAACCAAAAACATTTTTATTGTGTTGATAATTTAGGAAAATGGTCCATGAGTCATATGTGACATGTAAAAGTCAACTCTTCCTCAATCCGAGGCACGGTGTGACCAGTATCACTCAAAGTGTCTCTCTTTTGTTTAAAATGGACATAATTTTTAAGTGAAAACAACAACTGACATACAGAAAACTGATCAAACACATTCAGATTGTGTTGATACTTTAGGAGAATTATCCATATGTCATTTTTGATGTGTAAGAGTCAACCCTGCCTCAATACAAGGCCTGGTGTGGCTGGTATCACTCAAAGTGTCTCTCTTTTGTTTAAAATGGACAAAATTTTAAGTGAAAACAACCACTAATATATGGAAAACTGACCAAATGCATTCGTATTTTGTTGATAATTTAGGAAAATTATCCACGGGTCATGTGTAAAATGTATGAGTCAACCCCGCCTCAATCGGAGGCATGATGTAGCTGGTATCACTCAAAGTGTCTCTCTTTTGTTTAAAATGGACCAAATTTTAAGTAAAAACAACAACTGACATAAGAAAAGCTAACCAAAAGCATGTTTATTATGTTGATAATTTAGGATAAAGATACATGGGTCCTTTTTGATGTGTAAGAGTCAACCCCGCCTCAATCCGAGGCACAATGTGACCGGTATCACTCAAAGTGTCCCTCTTTTGTTTAAAATGGACAAAATTTTAAGTGAAAACAACAACTAACATACGGAAAACCAACCAAATGAATTTGGATTGTATTTATACTTTAGTAAAACAATCCATGTTTCATGAGTGACATTTAAGAGTCAAATCCACCTCAATCTGAGGCATGGTGTGGCTGGTATCACTAAGAGTGTCTCTCTTTTGTTTAAAATGGACAAATTTTTTAAGTGAAAACAATAACTGACCTACAGAAAAATGACCAAACACATTTGGATTGTGTTGATACTTTAGGATAACGACACATGAGTCATTTTTGACGTGTATGAGTCAAACCCATCTCAATCCGAGGCACTATGTGGCTAGTATCACTCAAAGTGTTACTCTTTTGTTTAAAATGGACATAATTTTAAGTGAAAACAACCACTGACATATGGAAAACTGACCAAATGAATTTTTATTGTGTTTATACTTTAGGCCAATGATACATGGGTCATTTTTGATGTTTATGAGTCAACCTCGCCTTAGTTCGAGGTATGGTGTAGCCGGTATCACTCAAAGTGTCTCTCTTTTGTTTAAAATGGACATAATTTTTAAATGAAAACAACAACTGACTTATAGAAAACCAACCAAACGCATTTAGATTATGTTAATAATTTATTATAATTATCCATGGGTAATTTTTAACATGTACGAGTCAACCCCACCTCAATCCGAGGCACAGTGTGGCCGGTATCACTCAAAGTGTCTCTCTTTTGTTTAAAATGGACATAATTGTTAAGTGAAAACAACCATTGACTTACGAAAAACTGACCAAAAGAATTAATATTGTGTTGATACTTTATTACAACTATCCATGGGTCATGTGTGATGTGTAAGATTCAACTCTGCCTCAATATGAGGCATGGTGTGGCCGGTATCACTCAAAGTGTCTATCTTTTGTTTAAAATGGACAAAATTTTAAGTGAAAACAACAACTGACATACAAAAAAATGACCAAACACATTTTTATTGTGTTGATACTTTAGTAGAATTATCCATGGTTAATTTTTGATGTGTAATAATCAAACTCAACTCAATCCGAGGCACAGTGTGACCGGTATCAGTCAAAGTGTCTCTCTTTTGTTTAAAATGGACAAAATTTTTAGTGAAAACAACCACTGACGTACTGAAAACTAACCAAATGCATTCATATTGTGTTAATACTTTAGAAAAAAGATCCATTGGTCATGTGTGATGTTTATGAGTCAACTCCGCCTCAATATGAGGTATGGTGTGGCTAGTATCACTCAGATTGTCTCTCTTTTGTTTAAAATGGACATAATTTTTAATTGAAAACAACAACTGACGTACGTAAAAACAACCAAACACATTATTATTATGCTTATACTTTATGATAATGATCCATGGGTCATTTGTGACATTTATGAGTCAACCCCTCCTCAATTCGAGGCACGGTGTGGCCTGTATCACTCAAAGCGTCTCTCTTTTGTTTAAAATGGACATAATTTTAAGTGAAAACAACCACTGACATATGTAAAACCAACCAAATGTATTCATATTGTGTTTATACTTTAGTAAAACTATCCATGGGTCATGTGTGACATTTATGAGTTAACCCTTTCTCAATCCGAGGCACGGTGTGGCCAGTATCACTCAAAGTGTCTCTCTTTTGTTTAAAATGGACAGAATTTTAAGTGAAAACAACAACTGACGTACGAAAAAAATGACCAAATACATTTTTATTATGTTGATACTTTAGGATAACTATCCATGGGTAATTTTTGATGTTTAAGAGTCAACCCTTCCTCAATACGAGGCATAGTGTGTCCGGTATCACTCAAAGTGTCTCTCTTTTGTTTAAAATGGACATAATTTTTAAGTGAAAACAACTACTGACGTACATAAAACCAACCAAACGCATTCATATTGTGTTGATAATTTAGGAAAACGATACATGGGTCATTTGTGACATGTAAGAGTCAACATTGACTCAATATAAGGCACGGTGTGACCAGTATCACTCAAAGTGTCTCTCTTTTGTTTAAAACGGACAGAATTTTAAGTGAAAACAATAACTGACATATGGAAAAGCAACCAAACACATTTTTATTGTGTTGATAATTTAGTAGAACTATCCATGGGTCATTTTTGATGTTTACGAGTCAACCCCGCCTCAATCCGAGGCATGGTGTGATCGATATCCCTCAAAGTGTCTCTCTTTTGTTTAAAATGGACAAAATTTTAAGTGAAAACAACCACTGACATATGGAAAACTGACCAAACGCATTCGAATTGTATTGATACTTTAGGCCAACTATCCATGGGTCATGTTTTATGTCTATGATTCAACCCCACCTCAACCAATGACATACAAAAAACCAACCAAACGCATTCACATGCATGCCTTAATCAAATTTTTCTTAAGGTTCAAATATTGAACTCTCTCTATATATTTTATCTGAGGCAATTTAAGATATCATTTAGAGGCTATATTATTTAATGGTTTGATAATCATAATGAATAATTAGTACATCACATTAGGTATGTATTTTTTCCCATCCTTTGATCCCAAATTCACTACCAAAACATCAATATGAAACACTGGAAAATTATCAAGAACACTTAGATCATGTTTAGGGAAAAGATTAGAATTAGATAAATTTATTACTCAAGGACACTTTTCCAAAACACCCATGGTGACTTCAGGTTCACTAGGATGAGAGAAGACCTGGAAATCACTCGTAATAACCCTTAAATTCTCAATAATCCCACCTTTTGTCTACTAAGATATCTCAAATTTCATATTGACATCAAGGAAAGGAACTCAAACTACATTTGATACCATTTTGTCATGAACCATCCCAGATAACCCAATACACTGATAATTTATATGATCCTAAAATTGACTGAAGGGCATTACTAATCCCCATAGGTTTATGACTAGCACTTGAAATTATATTAAACATCGAAGGGAATGATTTTTCTATAAGAAAAAACCATCGATACATAATAGTGAAAGAACAAACAATAACCAGTTGGTATTCCAAACACTCTACATAGAGAAAATCACTACAAGTAGATAAATAAATATCCCAAAGTATACATAAACCAAAGTATTACACAACATCCATCAAGACAAAGTTGCAAAATACATATGGAACAAGTGGACCATAGCTTCACTGGTCCCCACCATCACCCTAGAGTCCCATGAATCAATCACACCCACCACATATAAGTGGAAATTTCACTTTCCATGGACATAGCATAATAATATCTACAAACTCTTGAAGGAAAATGTAGGGTTTGGGCAAAATATCCCAGTAGGGTCTCACAAAGTGTTCTATAATCAATTCCATAACAATTAAACCATTCATGCTTTCAATTTAAATAAAACAAGGCATGGAATAACATTTATATATTTTAAATAAAAATATGTTTTCAAATAAAGGTGATGAAATTTATATCAAAGTAGAATTATATGAGAATTTTATATAAATTATTTATATAAAAAAACTTCATGAATAAAACCATTCTTAAACAATGGCATGCATAATCAAATTAATGAAAACCAAGCACCATGGTCATATGTCCTAAGTTACTTTAGTTATAGGATATCAGATTCTCTCACTACTCAATCATCAATCACTACTCATGTATGTGTGCACAAATCCCTAAGTCTTAGGGCAAAAGGAATAATCATTAAATGTCCCATTAGGGATAATCATTCCAAACTAGGTTTATTTAGAGTTGTTATCATAAATCCTTTTCTAGGGAGTCAGAGTCATAGCATGCTTGTAATAATCACCCAATAACTACTCATTCTCACATTTGGTTCAATAAATCAATTAATAAATCATGGAAAAATAAATGATTTTAATTTAATTCATTATTCACATTTCAAATACCCAATTTCAGGTTTTAACATGCCATTTCAATTTTAAAACCAAATCATAGGTTTTCATAAATTTCGCACCTTTCAAACCATCTTTAATTTAAAGATATTTTTTCCCAAGAAATAACATCAAATCATTTTTGCAAATTATTTCTCATTTTAAGCCACCATTTTTCTCAAAATCGACCCAACAATTTCAATTCCATTTAAATTTAAGTTTTTTCATAATTTCCATGCCCTTTTTAAATCAAACATCAAATCATCTCAAATCAAGTTTTTATTAATAAATTGAAAACTTATTTCAATTCAATCAAGAAATTTAAGGTTTTAATTATAGGGTAAATCCTTATAGAACCACTTACCTTTAATCGCATAATCAATCAAATTAACACCCATAATGAGAACCTTCAATGGAGAATAAAGGTGAATGAGACCAAGGATCAAACCCTAAAGTCAAAATCTATCCTAATAAAGATCCAATACATAAAAAATCATGAATTGAGAGAAATAAAGAATATAGAAAACCCAAATCAAGAGAAAAATCACATACCATAGAGGGATTGAGATCCTCCAATGGCCCTTCAATTTGAAAGAGAAGAGGTTGGATGAGTTAATAAATCCTCTAGAGAGCCTCTAAAAGCTAAGAAAACTGATTATGGTCGAATAGGGGATGATTAGGGGTTAAAAAATGGGTCCCATGATTTTAATTAATTTTTTTGGGGGATTAAAAACCCACATGCACGGTTTCATGGTTGGGTCACGTGGTTAGTAGTAACCATGCACCCTAACCATGAACCCTTACTGGGATCCTAGAAAGGGTGCATGGTTTGTCCGCATGGTTAAAATAACCATGCATACACCATAAAAAAACCCTATGTCCAAGTGTGTATGGTTTTAAGGGTGAGGCCACATGGTTTGGAAAAACCATACACCCCCTCCAGAGTACCAATATAGGGTGCACAGTTTTCTAGGCCAAAACACATGGTTTTCCCTAACTATGATCTAATAGTGCATATTCCTCAAAAACTTCCAAAAAAAGTAACTAAAACTCCCCAAAACAAGTTCCAATCAAATTATGATAAAAAAAGGGTGTAAAGATACCCAAAATCAAGTAATGTGATGTTACACTCATTCTTAATAGGTTTATCTTCAACGTCTTATTATAAAGTAAGAGAGAGGTAAAGAGATAATTATTTTTCATTGTCATAGATAAGAGAATCACTTAACTTTTTAGCTTCTATATAATTTTACAAATACTTATCCAAATTATCTTGATCTCCCACATGTATATCATCTAACATGTCTTTTTTCTAAAACCAATTTTAGCAATGTTCAAGAGAGGTTGAATGGATCTTTAAGAAACTTATTCTCTACCTCCTCATGTTCTTTAAAAAATATATGAGTGTGTAAGTCTCTTCAAACACTTGTGATTCTGGTTCTTTCTCTTGTTTCTGCTCCTAGGATTCACATAAATATTCATCTATACACTATATTTTTCACTCTTGGATTTTTATTTTCTCTCTAAGCCCTTGCAACCGGGATTCTTCATCATTAAAAACTTCTTCCTACACCTGAGAATGGTTAGAATGTATAGAATAATTTAAATTTAAATAAACCATTGATAAAGAGTTTGTTTTTTAAATAAAAGAAAAAAATTATTTATAAATTTGTGAATAAATTTTATGAGTTAAGATCATTTGGTTCCCCAACAATGACACCAAGTTTTGACTTGTCTAACATTTAGTGGTAAAAAATCTACAATTTATTTTCCTAATGCAGCACAATTTCTAACTAGGGTCGTCTCCCTTGAGGAGATTTCATAATGAAAACACTCAATACTTCTAATTAAAATTTTATTTTATTTTTTTGTTTTCAATTTATTAAAGAAAAGTAAATAAAATGGGGGGTTTGAGAATATGAAATGAAATAAAAAAAATAAATATGCAGATTCAATGTAAAAAAATGAATGTAAATAGAATGTAGTTATAAATAAAGGAGATAATCACGATAGAATCACCCAGAGTGAACCTTTAATGTCTTATTATTAATTTCATATTAACTTAATTAACACAATCCATCATATGTTCAAACATCCTATTTTCCTTGTATATGAATATTCAATCCACTCAATCAACTAAACTTCTCATCCACCACCTTGATCGAGGGAGAACATTTCAAAAAGAATAAAATGAAAAAC
Source organism: Viscum album (assembly GCA_963277665.1). Taxonomy (NCBI): domain Eukaryota; kingdom Viridiplantae; phylum Streptophyta; class Magnoliopsida; order Santalales; family Viscaceae; genus Viscum; species Viscum album. Next base: position 1,228,218,749 of record OY728162.1, read on the forward strand.
CTTGGATGGAAAGTGTAGACACACATGAAACTTCTCCACTAACACCCCATCAACCCAAATATAATAAAATAATAAAAATTTAGAATGATAGTAAAAATAATTGGGTTCAAAACTGGATTAATCCTCTAGGATATTCCTTAGGTTATCTACTCATGATCACGAGTATAAGATTTCAAAGTAAAGAAAGGTGGGGGAAAACAAAATATTAAATGAGAGAGGAATGAGAAAACTTAAATTAAAAAAATAAATATATGATTATATAATGAGAAGAAAAAAAGTTATAGAATAAAAACAAAAATAAAACAACAACAAAAAATTTAATGACCCGACCCTAGTTGGGGATCAAGCCGCAACTACCCCAAGACCGCCTCCACAAGTCAGGGGTTGGAGACAAGCAAAAAAGGCATACATAACTCAGTGAGACCTTTACCTATGTACCTATATGCACACAAATAACCATATATATGAAAAAAAATATAGTGGGAAAGAGTAAAAGATACGACACAGCTAGAAAGTAAACCAAGCATGCATAATCACTAAGGTGTACAAGAGTACGACAATGAAAAATGAAAAGTAAAGGGAAAAATACATTCCCAACCAGAAATATATCCCAACCTAAAAAAATGGAAAATTAAACTACTGAGAGATACCGGCTCCTAAATCCCAAGCTATGGCCACCGTACATAGTCCAAAGTACCAGGTATCCCTAAGCTCCTCTGTAGTCACGGTCAACTTGTCTATCATCCACATAAGACACAACACATTTGGGAAAATACCATATAGGGGTGAGTATATACATACCTAATAGGATTCCCCGAAAGTTTAAAAGGGGAGAAATAAGAGATACAATAGAAAATAAAGACAGTAAATACAAGATATGGTCAAAGAGAATAGCTCAACCCAAACCAAGAGTAAAAGTAAACTCATACAAACATAAGAGGCAAGTCATGGTGAGTAGATGAACTAAAAATAAAATTTTCACCACCTATAGTAGGATAGTAGACTCATTTAAACATGATAATCTAAAAAAAGAAATCATGTGGCATACCCCGTGCATCTTCACCTCTCCTGGAAGGAGAGTAACCAAATAAAATATATGGTTATAAAAGAATATATATATATATATATATATATATATATAGTAAAATAATCCCAAATGATAGAGTAAGGGTATATCTATCTCATAGTTGATCCCAAGAAGAAGAGTATCCAACAGTTCCAAAAGTCCATCAATGATGCCCAATATCTCATGCGTTTTCCCAAAATTAAGCATGCAAGTCCATCCACAAGTCATCACTATGCCACACAATCAAGGGGCTACAAACTTTAAGTATAGGACCCACACCCTAATATTTTAGGGGCTTACACTATGATAGTATCCATAGAGGACCCACACACATGCCAATGGGGGTTTCACTCTAGTGTCCTGAGGACCTGCAATCTATATTGATAGGGGGTTCCACTCGATAAGGTAGAGGACCCGTGCCCATGTAGATGGGGGGTTACACTCTAAAGGTTGAGGACTAGCACCCTGGTGCAACATGGGGGTTCCAATCTACTCATTAATAACTCATTTTCTATCTGATTTGGGGTTCCACTCAGAAGTCGAGGACCCATTCCCTGGTACCATAGGGGGGTTCCACTCTAGTCATCAAGGACCCTCACCCTTGTATATTAGGGGGGTTCTACTTGGAAGGTAGCTTTAGAGGACCCACACCCACCCTAATGGGGGGTGTGTGGGGTGGGGGTCAATTATAGTTATCGAGGACTACAATTCCCAACTATACTAGAGGGTACAACTCAGCAGTCTCTGGTGATTCTACCTGATCATTGCCACCATTGGGAATCGCCTTAATAAGTGTCGTGACCAGAACATATCACATCATATCTAAAAATACAAAATTGAGGGAACCATTTCATTATATGAAAAAAAAAAACACTTAGGATAGGCTACTCATGGGCCAAAATATAAGTTCAAACAAAAGAGATACGATACCCTGAAGTTTCCTTAAAAGAGGTCAAGAAGTACATGGAGTATGAGGGGACCCACATGACATGTGGTCCCACTCCACCACCTATATGTGTACCTATATGGACACGACCTCTATCTCATGTAGTAGTACATGCTGTGTAGGTGTACTACACGGTGTTTCCAAACTAACTAGGACTAGGCCATGTCTGTATATTGGACCCTATGTCCGTGTACCGGACCCCGTGTCCATGTACTCAGATAAAAAGTTGTGCACCTGTTCATATACTTCCTCATAGGTTCCCACCCATGTGATCCACCACACAAGTTGTCTATCCAGGGAAGGGGTACACGTCGTGTAAGAGGGATACACGCCGTGTCATCCTTTACTTTTCCAAAACCCTAGTCACCACTGTTGAGGGGGATACATGTCGTGTGTTCATCCCACCACACAATATGTAGTTGGGTTTTTTTCCAGAATATTAGATCTATGATCCTCACTTGAATCAGTACATTCCACCATTGATCTCACCTCAAATCCATCTCGGATGAGTGTATCTAGATGTGATTCATGGTTTCCAACCAATGTTCACTGGAAATCAGATCTCATTTGAGTTAGTGTGAACCCTTACACCGCCACATGTCCTGAAGCCAATGAATTCGATTAATAAAAAACTGACCATCCAAACGATCATCAATCACCCATAAACATCATAAATATTTTCTATTTTTATCAATAATTTCATCATTCTTTGATCTATTGTGGTTCTAGGGGTCCGATCGGGCTCTGTACCACCTGACAATGTCAAAATGGGACTGCCAAGTCCTATTGGTGATGAACGTGAATAATTTGATGGGTAAAAGCATAAGAAAAAAGGTTTAAAAATAATTAGATAAACTTTCATATCCAATGATCAAGAATAGGAATCTAGGGTTAAAAAACATTGAAATAAATCAATTTAAATCTGTACCCAGGTGCATGAAAAGGCTTTAAAAGGACGTAGATCGAAGAACATAGACCGATCTACTCAAAAAATAAAATCAAAGAGAATAAATCACCAATTGAAGAGTCCGAACTAGATTTTGGATCTTTAATTGATGAAGAATGCACCAAACAATGATCTAGAGAAGCTGTTGCATTCACTGCATCCAGATCTAATCCTATTTGGTCTTTCGTCATCATTCGATGAGATCCTCCAATGGAAGGAGGAAGGAGGAGCTTTGGAATTCTCCCAAGGTTTATGCAGCTAACCCTAGAGAATTCAATATGGTGATATTTTTACATAAAATTTTTCCACGCTAAAATGAAACAATTAATTAATTAATTATTTCTCTAAACGTACTGCCAATGAACAAGGATTCTGAATTCCCAGTGCTGAACCATTTTATATCTCGCATAGGGTTAAAAACTCATTCTGGACTCAATCAGGGTCTTAAATTTCTGATTCGAGCTTCCATTTAAGAGTTATACCATTTTATTTAAGAATCTGTGCATGCACAATAAAAAAAATATATTTAATATTTTTATAAAATTAATTCTGAGAACACTGGGCCCTAGAATCACATACCATCTCAGCGTATAGTTCTCTAAATATATATATAAAAATTTTAAAGTCTTATAAGGAAAAAACTGGGTCTATACACCATTTCATCCTCCAATATTTTTTGTCCCAAAAAAAAAATAAGAAAAAAACTTGAGATATTGAGCCGAGACTTGGCTCTCCCGCTCCCAGGAGCTCTCCTAGATGTTTACATACTACCACAGAACAAAAACCAAGGGGATGGTCCATCTAAACAGGGTCTTATTCTATCAATCCTCGATCACTACTAGGTGTTCCACAAAGGTGGATCCATACTTAATGTCTATATTTCCCCAGTAGATAATGGGCGTGGGGTAATGCATATATCTTCTCAACTGTGACACGTGAAAGATTTTGTACACCTGCTCCAGCTATGGGGTAGGGAGAGGTGGTAAGAAACCTTGTCAACCCTCTGTATGATCTCAAATGGCCCGATGAACCTCAGGGATAACTTGCCTCCCCGACCGAACCTCTATAATCCTCATCATTAGGAGAATCTTAGGAAAACATGGTCTCTATGATCAAACTCCAAGGGCCTACCATGATGATCTACATAATATTTCTATCTAATCCGGGCCACCATCATCTGCTCGTGGATGACCTAGACTTTCTCCATCATCACTTTCACCATCTCTAGGCCCACTATAGATGTCTCAATAATCTCTATATAGAAAAGGGTAACCTAATGGGTGTCCTATACAGGGCCTCAAAATGTGCCATGTTTATGGTTTAGTGGTAGCTATTGTTGTAATCAAACTCTACCAAAGGTAAATGATCCTCCCAGCTCCAATCAAATTCTAACACACAAGCCCTCATCATATCCTCCAACACCTGGACAGTGCACTCAGTCTTCTCATCATTATGGGGGTGAAAGGATGTACTCATCCTCATTTGGGTCTCAAATTACTCCTGTAGGCCTCTCTATAATCTTGATGTAAACTGCACATCATGATTAGAGACAATCGTTGAGGTCACCCGATGAAGGAAAACGATCTCTTTTATGTAAAACTTCTCCAAACTCTCCACAGAAATCTTCTCCCTAATAGAAAAGAAGAGTTCCAAATTCATGAGATAGTCAACTATCAAACAGATGAAATCATAGACCTTCTCTGTGCGTGGAATACCTATCCCAAAGTCCGCAAATATGCCATCCCATTTCCACTCCAAGATCTCAAGGTCCTACAACAAACCTGCCAGAACTTGGTGCTCAGCCTTCACTTGTTGACAAGTGAGACACCTAGAGATGAAATTAGCTACACTTAATCTCATGTAAAACCACCAAAACTACCACTAAATATCTCTATGCATCTTCCCCACACTAGGATGTACTTATATAGGAGAAGCGTGGAACTCTCACATCACCTCCTCCAGCATTGTGACTGAAACCACTATTCACCCCTAGAACAAGATGGTGTGATTCCCTCTTTTAGAATATCTATATAGTGTGTGGAATATGGATATTTGATCACATAAGACCTCTCAACTAATTTCTTCTAGCTGTGACTCTCTCACATGCTCGAGAAGAGGATAAGTCAACAACATCGACTATAAAAAATTGTACCCTCTTTCTCCACTAAGGTCAACTATAGGGAAGCTAACTACTCAGAAGATTCCTGTACTAAGAAAGTTTGGGAATTTATGCTATGGGAATATTCTACTGAATTTCCCTTTCCTAGAGTATAGAATATCTCAAAGTCATAACCTTACAATAATTCCAACCAGCGTCACTGTCTTAGGTTCAGGTCTATCTGTGTGAATACGTACTGATGGTCTTAGTAAACCATAAAGCACTCTCCCAAAAGTTAGTGCCTCCATATCATCAGGAAAAAGACTAATGTTTCCAGCTCTAGTTCATGAGTCCTGTAGTTAGTGCCTCAACTGCCTCAAACTGTATGTGATAACCGCCTTCCACTGCATCAACATGCAACCGAGCCGAACTCCCAAGACATCTCAATACACTATGAACTCTACGCCTTCCTCCGATAGTTTCAAAACTAGATAACTCATCAAACCCTGCCTAAAATATTCAAAGGCCCTTTGGAACTAATCATACAAGGTAAAAAACTTTCATTTCCATTTTAGGCTGGTCAAAGGGGCTTCAATTCTGGAGAAGTTTGACACAAACCTCCTATAGTACCCTATAAAGCCAAGAAATATTTGTGCCTCTAAAACAATCTTGGGTGGATCCCAAGAAATCATTACATCGATCTTTGCTGGGTCCATGGATAAACCATTATTAGAAATGACATGCCCCAAAAAATGAACCTCATGTATCTAGAACTAGAACTTTAAGAACTTTCTATAAAGTTTGCGCTCTCAAAGAAAATCTTGTACCATACTCAAGTGATCTACATGCTCATCCTTTGATGTAGAGTAAATGAATATGTTATCGATGAAGATAATAAAAAAATGGTCCAAGTATGGCTAGAAGACCTGATTCATCAAATCCATAAACATGATGGGGGAAGTCATCACACCAAAGGGAATCACTAGAAACTCATAGTGTCTGTAGAAACATCGAAATGTAAACTTTGGAATATCAGCCTCTCGAACCCTTAACTAGTGGTATCTGGACATGAGATCGATCTTAAATAACTATCCCACCCCACAACTAGTCAAATAGGTCATAAATCCTCAACAAGGTGTACTTATTCTTTATTTTGGCTCGGTTCAGGCGATGATAATCCATACAAAGACACAAGATCCCATCCACATTTTTCAATAACAACACTGAAGATGCCCAGGGGACACACTGGGTCTAATGAAACCTTTCTCTTGAAGGTCCTCCAACCGAAAATTCATCTCTCAGAGCTTGATAGGGTCCATTCGATATGTCAAAAAAGATATTGGAGTGGTATTGAGATGCAAGTCAATGCAAAACTCCATCTCCCTCCTTAAAGGTAGTCCCAGAATGTCCTTGAGGAAGACATCCATGTAATCCTCCATGAATGAAGGAATACATATGACTAAAGAGCCTACTACACCAAGGGATATACTCGCCAACTGATGGGTAATGGGATGAAACCTCTAACTCACAGAACCCACTTGCATTTCCATTAGATCTCTCTCACCAAAAAAAGAGAATCTCGTCCCATCAGTGCGTAGGCATCTAACTTTTCTATGGTGAAAGTAAATATAGGATTAGACCATGAAAAACCAATCCATACCAAATATGAAATCATAGGGTTCCATCATGATGACCAAAAGGTCCCACGTGAACCTATCTCTACCAAGTGATAACTTGCACTACTAGCAGATAAAAGATACAAAATTAGAGTTCCTTGTAGGAATCTAAAGACAAAGATGTTGGGATATCACCTCAACTGGGAGCTCTAGATCTCATATTGGGAGTATAGAGATAAATGAAAGATTGAAACCTGTGTCTACTAACACTAAAGAAAGAGTAGAAAACATACAGATCATACCTCTAATCATCTCCTATGCTATGAGATCATAAACCTCCAAATCCTACATCTATCCGCAACCCTGACCTCTAGCTCCTTGATCCTGATGTGGGGTACACAGTGGTAGTGGTGGAAGGATCTCATAATGTTGTGAACCACCCATAGCTCCTCATACTCCTCTACTAGCTCTACCTCCTTAGGGACCACCATGTCCTCTCCTGGGAAATCCCTGATCACAAAACTGCCTCTGCTGTGGTGGTCCACCTGCTATCTACCTATAGTACTCAAAACATTAGGTCGGTAAGTCTAGAACTATGTGACCTTTCTTGTCACAATAAAAACACTACCCCTCTTCATTCTTCTCTGTCCCTCTAGGTTTCCCCTAACCATGTTCCTGATACTGATCATGGGGAGGTCTCCTACACCAAGATCTTGGTGCCTGACTTCTTTGAGATACTATAAATGACCCAGCTCTATGGAACCCACTGCCAGCTCCAATAGTCTAGCACCCTTCTGATAGAATTCTCTATATCACTAGTGCTCATCCCAACACCCTGACATAGGTGGGGATGCACAAGGGTACACCGCTGGCTCAGATCTCTTAGCGGAATCTCTGCTCAAACTTCCATGCTCATAAGTGAAAGGAAAAATTTGGGATATGCCTAAATCTAAGATGTGGGTGAATCAGTGTTGGGGACTTTTTAATCAAATTAAAAATTTATCCCTATACATATTTGACCTATTAGGATCTTTGTTCTATTATTCTATTTTCCCTACCATATGTAAGTATATGAAATCATAAAGGATAGAAAATGATATTTTTACAAGGTTCACTACTCAATAAGAGTATTTAGTCCTTATCATATCCATAAATAATCCTGAACACACAACCACTAGAAAAAAATCCTTTATACGTGGTTATAATGAGTAGGATATACCCTTACAATGGTGTGGAACTTTGAAAAAAATCCAATGACATGTGTTTTATAGCACTTGGTTGGATCTTTATACTGAATTCCAAGACAGTCTTCTCCTTGTTGAAGGTTTTTAACACTGAGAAAGTCCTCCACATATTGATTCATGTTTGATTTTATAGTTCTACTTTTTTCTTTGACAACCTTCTTATTCACTTTGTTATTTGAACAACATCATGAAAATAACTCCTCTTATCTCTTCCCAGTAGAAAACTTGATAGCTGCAAAATATTCTTATTCTATTAGTCAAAATAATATTAATGTGTTGTGGACTGATGAAAACTAAATCTTCTCTGACCCAAATTATAATCAACTGATATCAATTTGGTCACCAAATCTTATAGTCTTCTTTCCTATTTCTTCTTCAGTGAAAAACCAACTACACTGAGAACTCTTATTCTTCTTATTGCTGGAATCAAAAAATCACTTTTGATTATTAAATAAATGAAGATCAACATAGCTTAGAATCATCTGAATTAGTATGGATTGAATAAATAAATATAGATTTTCCACTCTCTTATTTTTCTCACTTTCTTCTTTCTTGGTGCATATATGAGTTTAGGTGCACGTCTCATTCTTCTTCACATAAAAAAACTATGTGTGATTTCACTTATTTGTCTGTTGTGTATCAATCAGACACACACACAGTTTTAATTCACATGTATAAAATATTTATCCTTCACAAACTATCATGTATCCTCTGTGAACTATCTTTCATTTGAAAACTGTCCCTACGAACTATTCCCGTGAACTATTCCCGCGAACTATGGTGGAGAACTGTCACTACGTACTGACTTTCATTGAATGGAAAAAATTCTTTGTAATCTCTCTCTTATTCAAAGGAATGGACCTACTTTATAGATGTCCTTTTCACCTTCAGACCATCCCTCCTTTGAGAACGACTTTCTATTCTGTGGACCATCCCTTCTTTGTGGATGACTTTTTCTTTTGTGGACCGCTGATGGTTTGAAGAAAACCACTTTTCTTTGTAAACTGCCTTTATTACTGGACTCCCATCACTCCATAGAATAAATATCCTCTGAATCCCTTTATCTTTTATGAGATAAAATTCCCCAAAAAACTTCTTTCATGTACTTACTTCATAGAATGTATTCTTCCCTTTCACAGAATTCATTCCCCAAGAAATCTTCTGGACTTAGCCAAATTATTCCACCAGTGATGATATATTCTAATAAAATTCACTCTTTTTTAAATATGGGAATAGGTTCCTTTATATAGGAAAATAACTATACCAATTTTTCTAATACAATTTACCCAAATTTTCAATGTGGTATAACCTTCTCCACAGACTGTGCTTCTTCTGCGAACCATTTTCCCTACACGGTCCGCATACCACTTTTCTTCCTTCGTATCGGCTGATTCTTTTGCAAAAAAAATCACCACCTCTCAGCCATGAAAAACTCTCTTTCCTGTGAATAAAAATTCTCTTATGAACTTAGATCCCCCCATGAACCATTTTTATTATGTGGTCCGCATACCACAGTTCGTGGTCCGCATATCATTGTTATGCATAATCCTTCCTTTGCTGATTTTTTATTGATGTTCTACGAACCTCTAATGCGATACGTGAACTATCCTTCATGGTCCATTAACTATAAGATCCTTTGAGGAAAATATTCCTTAAAAAAAACAAACTCCTAATTTTGAGGCCCAAAAATTTGGTAAACACTGGAAAATGACGCCACCTTAAAAACCTACTTCAGCAAAAACCCAACCATACTGATTCAAAGTTATTGATATATCATTAAAGATTCAACCATATTCTACCAAAATACACTTAATTACAAAACCAATTGATTTATTTCACCACAAACCCCATGTTTTGTGATATTTAATATTTGATCGACCACCTTTAGTATTATAAGATTTTCCAAGGAAAATATTATTACTTCCCTATCTTCCATTAATATCTTTCTTTCCAATCAAACCTAGCATAACTTTTTCTATACCTTTCCTTCATAAGGCTTACATAAAAAGTTCTCCAAACAACTTGTGATATTTGAGAAATAAAAATCATCAATGCATCATTATATTTAACTAGGAAAATTATTCATCCATGAAATCCAATGTCATCAAATGAATGCATAAAAATTATCTAGGAATAAACTAGAAACTCAAAGTCTTAAAACCATTCACAAATTTATTGGAATATCATTCTTGGAATATCAATACTTGAGTAATTCATACAAGATCCATTAACATTGGAAACACTTAATCATATTGACCACATAAAGATCTTCTTATCTCATTGATCACTATTGACAATCAATGACAATCAGTTGAAAACAAATACAATCCATATACAAAGTGGGATCTATAAGAAGTATCCATCCTGGATCATGTTAAGAGAGTACCATATAATGTCTATAAACCTAATTGCATACTCATCCACTTTCATCCCTCCCTGATGTATCTCTAGAAGAACTTGGATTTAGACTAAGTGTAAGTAGGAGGGGTAGTACTCCTCACAAAATAACTGTTGGAAGTCAGTTCATAGTGTTGACTCATCATGCATCTACATAATGAGACTCCACCAAGTCCCAACTGATATATGGAAAAGGATAGATTCCAGTGCAACCACCTAACCCATCAGTGTCCAGATAAGCCTAAATACATGGACCACCAACTCTAGAAAATCCTTTGCTTCTTGAGGATCTGGATCACCATAGAACCTTAACGGACTCTAGCACTGGAAATCACAGAGTGCACTAAGACAGTGTGCATCCTTAGCCTACTTTTCTAGGATTATCTTATACTTGATAGTGGGAGGTACTACTAACTACCCACTTTGAGTAAGGGGGTTATGGTATGGACCCTAAAATAAGTCCTTATTGCTCATCAGGTTGTAGTTACGATCCGAAGCTGGCATCCTAGCTGGCTGTCATCATAGAGGCATCATGAGATTTATGAGGACATACCATGGTCAGATGAGTATATATATATATATATAAATAATGGAGAGATTACTCAGGAAGGATAGTCAAAGACTCAATCCTATATGATTCATGTACCATTGATCCCTGTAAAAAATGTCTCAGTATGCCGAGTCAACAAGTAGGTAGTCAAGGTCCTAGTGAATGGATACATCAGCCGCCATAGAATCACTAGATTCTCTGGCCTAATATTTGTACTTAATACACTTTGAAACTATTTCCCTAAATCCCAACCAAATCCTCATAAGGGGACTAGTCCAAACAACATCCCAAGGAATGAACTTTCTATGATACTAATCTTTCACGACCCGACCCAAGCTGGGGCTCAAGACACAACTACCCCAAGACCACCTCCCTAGGCCATGGGGTGGTGAAAAGTTCCAAAGGTATACCTAACTAGGGGAGGCCTTTTCCTAAGTACTTGTATGTACACAAAAATCAATCTCAATATAATAGTGCAGAGGGAAATAGTAAAAGATGCAACACAACTAGAAAGTAAACCAAGCATTCATAACCTCTAAGGTGTAAAATAGTACAACAATGAAAACTAAAAAGTAAAGGGGAAAATACACTACCAATTAGAAATATGTCCCAAACTAAAAAAACTGGAAAAATAAACTATTGAGAGAGCTTAGCCTCTGAATCCCAAGATGAGACCACCGTTCTCGGTCCAAAGTACTAGGTATCCCTAAGCTCTTCTGTAGTCATGATTGACCCGCCCGTCATCTGTATAGTACACAACACATGTGGGAAAATACCATGTAGGGGTGATTATATACATACTTAGTAGGATTTTCCATAAGATAAAGGGGGGATTAGTAATAGATACAATAGGAAAGAAAGACAACATATACAAGATACAGTCAAATAGAACAACTCAAATCAAACCAAGAGTGAAAGTAGCCTCGTCCAAACACAAGGGGCTCGATATAGTGATTATATGAACTATATGTCAAGTCTTCACTAACTATAGTAGGAGAGTAGACTCATCCAACCACGAGAAGCTAAATAGGGAAATCATGTGGCATACCCCATGCGTTGTCGCCTCTCCTGGAAGAAGAGTAACCAAATACAAGGTGTGGATACAGAAGAATACACACACACACACACACTCAGTAAAAGAATCACAAATGAGAGAGTAATATGATCTCCATATCACAACTCATCCCAATAATAAGAGTATACAATAGTTCCAAAATTCCATCAATGATGCCCAACATCTCACGCGTTTTCCCAGAAGTAACCGTGCAAGTCCAATCACGATTCATAACTATGACACACAGTCAAGGTGCCACAAACTCAAAGTAGAGGAACCAAACCCTAATACAATAAGGGGTTCCAATTTGATATCATCCATAGAGGACCTTCACCCATGACAATGGGGGTTACACTCTAGTGTCATGAGTACCCACACCCTATGATGATAGGGGGTTCCACTCAGTAAGGTAGATGATCCATGCCCATATCGATGGGGGTTCCACTCTAAAGTTCTAGGACCTGTATACTAGTGAAATAGAGGGTTACACTCTAGTCATTTAGGAACCACATCCTATTCAATAAGGGGCTTCCACTCGAAAGTCGAGGACCCGCGCCATGGTACCACATGGGGGTTCTACTCTACTCATCAAGGACCTGCGCCCTAGTACATCATGGGGGTTCCAATCCAAAGGTAGCTATATAGACACAAACTTAACCTTTATGGATATTACACCATTTTATATGAATATTTAGTACATTACAATAATAAATTCCCAAGGTATGTAATAGTTTAGTACCTTTGGAAACTTGAAAAAAAATTCTATCATAGTGGAAGATCTTCAACAAATCCTATAAATATCTCCACCATTATTACTTCTACCTAAAACCTTTCTTCATAACCTGGGGAAATGAAACATAATAAGGGGTGAGCTCATATTCTTAGTAAGGGTAAATAAAGGAAATGTGTAAGCATAACATGAACAAAGGGTATGGAACATGAGCACAACATTTGAAAATCATACTATGAATATTAGAGATCATAATAAATATTGGTAATTCATAAGACATAGATCATAATATAATTAAGAGAATAAGTCATGAAATAATAACATAGGAATAAAACATGGAATTTTGGAAGACACATAAAAATATAATATGATTTATATATCAGTGAATTCAACACTACCAAGACCATCTTGGTAGTATGTTTTCACTCCCCATACCATCTTAGTATTCATTGTACACTCCCATGGCCATCTTAGTAGCATGATTTTACTCCTCATGCCATATTGGTATTCATGGTTCACTCCCATGGCCATCTTATTAGTTAAGGTTCATTCCCAAGACCATATTAGTCTATCTAATGAGGTATAAATCTTTAACTAATTCATTAGAGGGAGATATAGGTCCCACCCATCTCATAATTAAATCATACATACGTGTTCCATAAGATCATAAATAATCATATCATAACCCATGAAATGAAATGGGTATTATAAGCATGTAATCATATCATAACTTGTGGAAAGAGAGAGGTTTCATAATCATTTCATCAAAATAATAACCCATGAAAGAGAAATGGATTTCATAAACATATAACCCATGAATGAGAAACAAGTTTCATAAACATATAACCTATTAAATAGAAATAAATTTCATAAATACCATGACATTAATAATAACCCATTCATAAAAAAAATATGAATGAAACCATTATATATTTTCATAGAAGGTCATGAGTAACATAAATAGTTTTCATCTTAGATGGAAAATAATTTTGAAATATCATTCAAAAACATTTATTTAGGAAAATATCCTTTCTTCTTTGAAAAAGTATTTTTAATACATAAAACCATTTGAAAATAATTTTCTTAAAAAAAATACCTTGAAAACTTATAAAGAATAATTGAAATCATTTTGAAAACCTTTTTTATTGAAAAATTATAATATAAGATTCAAAACATTTTAAAAAACTTTTTCTTTGAAAACACTTTGAAAACTTATAAATAAATCTTGATTTTTTTTAAAAAATTTTTCCTTGAAAACATATGAAAGGAGCTTGAAAATGTTTTGAAAACCTTTTTTTTGAAAATACTTTTAAAACTTATAAAAAAGTCTTGAAATTTTTTTGAAAACAATTTCCCTTGAAAATCACTTTTATATGAATTTTCTTAAAAATTAACCTTTTAAAAATGAAAATGAAGCTTCAAAGAAATGATGGTGGGTAAATCTATACATGCTGTTGGAGGTAAAAAGAACATCACTTTGCATGGTAAAAAGGTTAGAAAAAATTCCTTATTCAGAAAGAAATAAGAAGACTCCTTTAAAGAGATTGGTAAAAGAAAAAAAGGGTAAAAATTTATTTTAAATATTAAATTATAATGGTACAATATTCTTGGAAACCATTTTTATAAAACATGGTTTTGAAGGAACATAGATTTCTGACCAAAGAGAGGGTAAAGTCAGGATTTCTTAAAAATACTTTATTAACTATATTATGTAAAAAAGTGTGAAAGAAATTATACCAATATATTAATAAATCATTAATAACCATAGGAGAATAAAATTCATTAATTTTCTGGATATATGGATCATAATATTTCATAAAAGTAATCATAAACATAAATAATCTTGAAAAGAAATGAGATTGTCTCAATGAACTCTTATAACTTAGTAACTTGGGATCATAATATCCATGCAGGAAAAGGAAATTAAATGAAACTAAAAATATAATTAAAAGAAGTAAATTCATTATATAACATGTAAAATTTAAGTATATACACCTTGAAATAGAATTTAGGTTCATAACAAAACATGAGTCTCAAAGAAGGCAAATTGAGAGAAAATTATTTCACCAATTTAGTAACTTTTGAAACATAAACCCCATGAAATAAATATCATAGGATAGATATGTAAATACCAATAAATTTAAGTCTAATTATCAATTAATACATCCATGGGTAGTATACCTACCACATAAAAGGAATGGGTGGTGAATAAAGCATGTATCTTATGGAAATAAAAAGAGAGATGAAATCCCTTTAACTTGTGTCTTGACTCTCATCATACTTATTAAAAACACCTATATAATAAATATAAATTTATTATAAATATTTTATAGAACCATATTATTATATCTAATACCATATATGGTTTGATTATAACCTTATATTACCCATTTTTCAACCACCATATGTTAAGGTTTCACTTATGACAATATTCGCTTTATTCTTCGCATGTGTCTTAATTTGTTATATCATTGGTCCTTATACTTATATCATGATTACATAATGTAAAACATGATATAAATATAATTTATATACAGTATATTTTTATTATAATAATCTATATAAGATATAATTATTAAATAGAATACACCATTCATGGAGACGATAAGCCATACGTACGCATGAACGATGTTTCCGTTTTTATTATCATATTGAGAGAAAGAAAGAAAATGACATATATATATATATAATATCATTATATTATCATTATAATTTCATATATATCATATAGTTTCACTAAAACCATCCTTAATACATTACATGTAGTGTGTGAATGGATTACATTGCTTTGAGGGGGCGGTAGTCCACACTTCCTCAAACAAAATTATTGTATTTAAACCAAATTGAAAGTAAAAAACATATGTGTTGTAAAAGGAATAAATAATATTAAATAAATAATAAATATAATATATAATATATATTAATATAGTGTCTATCATAATTTCCCCCATGATAGGCATTAAGGAAAATTGAACAATCATCGTTTTGTGAGTTAGAAGTTCCCCATACGCATAAATAGTATGTTCGTTACCCATTAGATAGAGGTGTGTGTAAGTGTAGGTAGAAAAATTATCATAAAAAAATCCTATTATATTTAGGATACTGGTGTTTTTATACAATCATGGAATAAATAGAGTGTAGGGGATGTAGAAGGAAAATAAAAGAAAAGAGCTTGAGAGAAGGCGTTACCTCTTAATCGGGTAACACCTTTTGGTTTGTGCCAAAAGGATTACTTTGAAGAATTTATTACCAAAATAAGGATTAAAGTATGAAGTTAGGGATGTTGGGAAGTTTATTGGGAAGAAATTTTCAAAACATAAGTGGTTTTAGTGGTGTGAATAAGAGGTAGAGGTGGTGGCCTTTTATAAGGAAGGGAAAGGACACACTTGACATTTTTGAAAACAAGTTGGATGTACCCATGTTTTTACCTAAAAAAAGTCATAAAAAACCAAAAAACTCAATAATAAAAAGTTAATGTATTAATAATGTACATAAAATGGGTTTTGGAAAAGTTTATAGGTCGTTTTGGGTCTTATATTTAAGGTTTAGTCCTTAGTTAAGCTTAATTTTACCTTAAGTGATGTAATTAATTTTAATTACTTTCACTAATAATTTTGGTCAAAAACTAAGTTTACCTTATTAAAAATTATAAATAATGGTTATTAAAAATATTTAATCCATTTTTAAAAATTCCAATCACAGGATTGTCATAAATTAGTTTAAAATTATTCTCGCTGGTGGGATGACACTGCGGGTTTTTAAAGTAAAAAAATGATCAAAAGTTTGCTAAGTTTTTTTTTATCCAATATCAACATGAAATTGGTTCCAATGAAATAAATTGAATTAATTTATAAAAATAATATCTAATTAAAATTTTAAACCAATTTAAAATATAATTTAACCTTATAAATAAATTATATGAAACAAATTTTTTGAATTAAAATCCAGTATTTTTAACTATTCATTAAAAAAAATGAAACCTTATAGAAAAATACCAAAAAATTATCCTAACATAATTTTTATTTTTATATTCAAAATATAAAGTTTATTTTGTTATATTTAATCTACAAAACTTCCAAAAATTGTATTTAAAATAGGTTCTCCATTAAAATGCGTTAAAACTACCTTTAAAAAATACAGGTTTTTATTTATAAAATTAGGTGTGTTCTTATATTATGTCTATAAAATCTATTGTATGAATAACAAAAATACTTAATTGAATATATAAAAAACATATTACATTAATATCACTCAATAATTTTAATTTGTTTAATTTATTAGGGTAAAACAACTTTGTGACCATAAAAATATTAATATATTCCTTTATATTCAATTAGTTTTCATATTCATTTCTAATTAATTGATAACCTATGAATTAATCATATATTTTTTTAAAACATATATTTTCATAAATTAGTTAATATTTTTTATAAACACTAATTTAATTTCTAGGTTATATCTTATTATTTTAAATAATAATATTTTAATAATATATTATTGTTTGGTAAAACTTGGTCATGTGTGTTATGCAAGCCATTAAGGAAATTCATTATTACATGTAACACAAAATAACCTCGGTGTTTTGTGTAGATAAATTTAAAATTTATGTTTTTTTGTGCATGATTAAATTGGTGTTGTGTATAACTCAAGACAAACATAGTGATTTAATATAAAATAAACTATTTTTAGTGTTATGTGAAATGAAAAATACTGCAAAGGTTAAATTAATTAAAAAATAATAATTCACAAAATTTCAGGGTGTTACATTCTACCCCTCTTTAAATGAATTTTCCATCAAAATTATTATGGGTTATCAAAGTTTTAATACTTGAAATTTTTATTCATAGAAACCCACATCGTAAAAATGGATACTAAAACTTTCCTTAAAAGGGGAAAGTTGGAACCATAACGGTTACCCAAAGTAACATATAAATGGGTTTCCACATAGGAGAACATTGGTTGGGAGTGAATATTGGACATGGAGGAAAAGAATAAATATTTATAGGGAGCGATTGAGGTCATAAATCATAAATAAGTGAATGATCAAAGAAAAGTTGAGGGCCTCAAAGTCATAAATCTGTGATGATTTAAAAGGCCATAGGTTCAACAAAATTAAGGTATTAGGAAAACACATTTTCTTTTGATCATTATCCTAACATTGATTAATTATTTTATTGACCAAGAATATAAGGAAATATGATATCTTGATATATTGCTATAAAATAAATTTAATTCTTTATTTGTGCTTTTATCAATTTCTAATTCATCAATTACTTCATGAAATAGACATAAAGAAATTAACTTTGATGCCTAAAGTGATAAAATACACTTTTAGAAGATATTAAGGCCCATAAAAGAATGAAAATTATAACTATTTATCCATAAATATTCTTAAAAAATTAATATGGTTAATAAATTAATCTCTAAACATAAAAGTAACACTATTGTTTCATCATAAATAGTTATTCATCAAAAATAATTATACATTAACAGGGTCATCGCATAAGCCAGTGGTAGGCGTGAAACCCTTATTGTCCTTTAATCATGGGTTCAAGACCTGTGGCCTTGCCGGAATTGATTGGTTTTCACCCAACATACATGATTTCCTGGTCTAAAACCACACTAATATAATTTCCAAAATATGATAGACATCCTTGAAATAAGGTTAATCACTAAATATCCTTTTAACCAAGGTTTTCAATACAAAATTAGTGAATAAATACTTCCTATAAAGTTTAAATTAAAATTTTCATGAATGGTTAACCTTATAACCCTTCTAAAAGATTAAAATACAAAACTTTATAAAGAGATTCATGAAATCATCTTAACATTGATCCACCATATATCACAAAGTAGCTCTTGGTTGTCATATTCAAAACACGTGAATACCCTTTTGGTAAATTCTCTTGGAATGTGGTAACAACTTTAATTACCATAAATAATTCTAGAAAACATGCATTCTTCCTTATTTCATAGATTACTAGATATATTCCATAAGTCCAAGAATTTTTAAACTTCATCCCTGGTATTATATACTATTTTTTAACAAGTTCTTAATTAGTTTCAAGGTAATAATTACCATCCAATTTACTTATTTATATCCCACATATATTTATTCAAACAAAATTATCATAACATAAGGAAAAAATTAAGGGTTATATTTCCCTTAATAAATTTTTTTTCATGGACATCAACTTTCCATTATATCACTTTTATATTCCATCGGAACCATTCAACAAGTTTTTGTAAATACGTAGCGAAAAACATAAACTAAACAATCATTATATATTTTAACTTTCATATAACATACTTATTAAATCCAAATACATAAAATCTTTTATTATTCTACTTCATCCATATGCCATTAGCAAGGCTACCTCATACTATTACACAATACCTCTTTCTTTTCACATTTCATCTATAGTCTCTTTATCACCAGTATTGTAACCATTACTCATGCCACCTTGCTGATCCTCTTGAGGATCTTTCCTCCTGGGACATTCAGTTTCATAATGATCATTTATTCAAAACTTAAAACACTTAACCTTCAATTATTCCTTAGGGAGGCTAATATTCTCATCCATTCCATTAACCGAACTCTTCATTTTCCCCTATAGTCACTTGCTTTGTGTCCTTATTTACTATAGTCAAAAGATATTATTGTTCCTCTAATACATTAATTTAGGTGATTATTTCCACATTATTTACACAAAGGAAACCAAATCTTATTTCCTCCATGGTCTCCATTACCCTAACTCTCAATGAACTAATTATTTCTCTTTTTTGGAGAGTTCGAGAGTTAGTTAAGGTACACATTATTAATCATGTTCCGTGAAAAATGATTAGTCATGATCACAAAATATTTCACTCTAGTGATAATCCCACTTGAATTCTCATTAGAAAATAATCCATCACATTAAATGTTAATCTAGTTCCTTATAGTTCCCACCATTGACTAAAAATAGAAGCACAATTTTAGCATTACTTATCATGGAAGAAAACCACATAGTCATAAAATAATTACTTAAAGGATATCTAAATCATGAAACCTTCCTTAATCTATGACACCCTAGGTTCATCATAGGTTATTCATAGCCAACTTATATTTAAAATCTTCATGATGGTTCTTTAAGAGTTTGTGAATTCCCAAAGCATATACCTCGGGAGTGTCAAACTAGGTGTGTAGCAAGGCCCATTGTCATGTACCAAATTACCCTGAGTCATGTCCGGAACATCTTTTCAGAGTTGTTACCCCTAGGTAGATCTATTACAGATCCACATCCACTTGTAGTATCCATACATGGATGTTTTTCTAGGAAACCACTCACTCCACCATTTACCAAAATTATATGACATTTTCCAACACATTTACTAATCCTTATACTTATCCTTAAAGACATCCATAGACATATCCTTAAAAAAATACCTAGGGATATCACTAATTTTTTCTCATCCTAATTTATAAAGGTTGAATAAAAATATCCTTTGATACCAACTATAGTGACCCAAGCTTAACATACATGGATATTACACCATTTTAGATGAGTATTCAATACATTACAACAACACATGCCTGAGGACCATAATAGTTTAGTGCCTTTGGAAACTTGGAATCAAAATATTATATCCTGGTGGAAGATCTTAAACATCTCCCATAAATATATCCACCTTTAGTACTTCTACCTAAAACCTTTCTTCACAACCTAGGGAAAGGAAACATAAGAAAGGGTGAGCTCAGATGATCAGTAAGGGTAAATAAAGGAAATGTATAAGAATAACACGAACAAAGGGTATGAAACATGATCATAACATTTGAAGATAATATCTTATATATTAGAGATCATAATAAATATTGGAAATTTATAAGATATGGATCATGATACAATTAAGAGAATAAGTCATACAACACAACATAAGAATATTACATGGAATTATGGAAGACACATAAGCATATAATATTATTTCCATATTAGCCAAGACATCACTTCCAAGACCATGTTGCTAGTATGGGTTCACTCACCATACAATCTTGTAGTCATGGTTTACTCCCATGGCCATCTTAGTAGCACGAGTTCACTCATCATACCATGTTGGTAGTCATGGATCACTCCCATGGCCATCTTAGTATAATGATTTCACTCCTCATACCATCTTGGTAGTTATGGTTCAATCCCATGTCCATCTTAGTAGTCAAGGTTAATTTCCAAGACCATCTTAGTCTATCTCATGAGAAAAAAATCTTTACCCAATGCATTTTAAGGAGATATAGGTCCCACCCATCTCATAATAAAACCATACATACATGTTCTATAAGATAATAAATACTCATATCATAACCCATGAAATGAAATGGGTATTATAAACATGTAATCATATCATAACCTATGAAAAAAGATAGGTTTCATAATTATTTCATCAAAATCATAACCTGTGAAAGAGAAATAGATTTCATAAACATATAACCCATGAAAGAGAAATGAGTTTAATAAACATATAACCCATGAAATATAAACCTATTTCATAAAGACCATGACATTAATCATAACCCATTTATAGAAATAATATTAATGTAACCTTTAAGTCATTTCCTATAATGTCATGAGTAACATCAATAGATGTCATCTTAGAAGGAAAATAATTTTGAAATATATTTCAAAAAAAATTCTTGAGGAAAATATAATTTATTCTTTGAAAAAGTATTTTTAATACATAAAACCATTTGAAAATAATTTTCTTAAAAAAATACCTTGAAAACTTATAAATAATACTTGAAATCATTCTCAAAAACCATTTTCCTTGTAAATTTATAAAATAAGCTTCAAAACATTTTAAAAACATTTTTCTTTGAAAAAAATTTGAAAACTTATAAAGAAATATTGAAAATGATTTAAAATTTTTTTTTAATTAAAAACATTTGAAAGGATCTTGATTTTTTTGAAAACCATTTCTTTGAAAAGACTTTGAAAACTTATAAAAAATTATTAAAAAAATTTTGAAAAAAAATTTCCTTAAAAAACTTATAAAAGAAGGTTGAAATTTTTTTGAAAAAAATTTCCCTTGAAAATCACTTTTAAAAACATTTTCTTAAAAATTAACCTTTTAAAAATGAAAAGTAAGATTTAAAGAAATGATGGAGGGTAAATCTGTACATGTTGTATGAGGTAAAAAGAATATTCCCTTTTCATGATAAAAAAGTTAGAAAAATTCCTTGTTTGAAAAGAAACAATAATATTCCTTTGGAGAGATTGTTAAAATAAAAAAGGGTAAAAATATATTTTAAATATTAAAGGATAATGGTACAATATTCTTGGAAACCATTTTTAGAAAACATGGTTTTGAAGGAACATAGATTTCTGACCAAAGAGAGGGTAAAGTTAGGATTTCTTAGAAACACTTTCTTAACTATCTTATATAACAAAATGTGTATAAAATGGTACCAATATATGAATAAATCATTAATAACCAGAGGATAATAAAATTAATTAATTTTATTGTGATATTGATCATAATATTTCATCAAAGGAAGCATAAACATAAATAATCTTCAAAAGCAATGAGATCTTCTCAATAGACTCTTATAAATTAATAACTTGGGATCATAACCTACATGTAAGAAAATGAAATTACATGAAACTTAAAATTTCATAAAAATAATTAAATTCATTATATAATATGTAAAATTGAAGTAAATACACCTTGAAATAGAATTTTAGTGCATAACAAAACATGAGTCTCAAAGAAGGAAAATTGAGACAAAACTATTTCACTGATTTGGTAACTTTTGAAATATAAAAACCATGAAATAAAGATCATAGAAATGATATGTAAATATAAATAAATTTAAGTATAATAATCATTTAATACATCCATGGGAATTATAAACACCACACAAAAGGAATGGGTGAGGAATAAAGAATGCATCTCATGAAAATAAAAAGTGAGATGAAATCTCTTTACCTTGTGTCTTGACTCTCATATTACTCGTTCAAACCACATGTATAATAAATATAAATTTATTATAAATATTTGATATAACCATATTATTATATATAATACCATATATGGTTTTATTATGACCTTATATTACCCGCTTTTTAACCACCATATGTTAAGGTTTCACTTCGGATATTATTCGCTTTGTTCTTCGCATGTGTCTTAATTTGTTATATCGTTAGTACTTATACTTATACCATGATTCAAAAATTGAAACCATAATATAAATATAATTTATATCCAGTATATTTTTATTATAATAATCTATATAATATAGAAGTATGAAATGGAATACACCATTCATAGAGACGGTAAGCTATACATACACATGAACACTGTTTCCATTTTTATTGTCGTATTAAAAGAAAGAAAGAAAATGAAATATATGTATATATGTATATATGTATATAATATAATTATAGTAGAATTATAATTTTATATACATCATATAGGTTCAATAAACCCATCTTTAATACATTCCATGCATCATGTGAACGAATCACATCGCTTTCAGGGGGCGGTAGTCCACATTTTCTCAAACAAAATCATCGTATTTACACCAAATGGAAAGTAGAAAGATATGTGTTTTAAAAGGAATACAGAAGCCTAAATACATAAAAAATATAATATATAATATATATAAACATAGTTTCCATCCTAATTTCCACCATGAGAGGTGGTAAGGAAAATTGAACAATCATCGTTTTGTGTGGAAAAAGTTCATCATACACATAAACAGTATGTTCATTACCCATTATATAGAGGTGTGTGTAAGTTAAGGTTGAACCATTAGCATAAAAATATACTAGTATATTTAGGATATTATTTTTTTATAAAATCATGTAATAAATAGAGTGAAGGGTGTGGAGAAGGAAAATAAAAGAAAGGATCTTGAGAGAAGGCGTTACCTCTTAATTGGGTAAATACTTTTGGTTTATTCCAAAAGGATTCCTTGAAAGGATTTATGCCCAAAGTGAGTCTTCAAAGAGGAAGGGAGGTATGTTTTTAAGTGTATTTTTTAGATATTGTATGAACCTAATTGGTTTGATAGGTGGTAAGAATAGGGATAGGTGATGTATTTTATAGGGAATCGAAAGGATATACTTGGTATTTTTTAAAAGAAGTTAGGTGTACCCATATTTTTACCTAACAAAAGTCATAAAAACTAAAAAAACAAAATAATGGATGGTTCATGGCTAAATAATTTCCAGAAAATGGGTGTTGGAAAAGTTTATAGGTCATTTTGTGTGAGAAACCGGATCTTATTTTCAGGTATGTTTTTCTTTTTCTAGTGTTTTTGAGAAAAAGAGGAATTTCTGGAAATTTTTGAAGTACACTCCATGTAATTTATGAGTAAACACTATGTACTCAGTTACCGTGGGTAGCCAGGTGCTGGTCGTGTAGCAGCCATGCACACGATCGTGTGTGGTGAACTGGAGATCGCTTAATGCAGGGGCTGGTGAAGGCAAGTACACGCTGTGTACTTATAAAGTACACATCATGTAATTTTTTTTCATTAAACACACCAGGGTCACATCTAATGGACATAACCACCTTCTACTAGGTTTGGTTCGTCCGAGAGTGAGAGAAAGACAACGATCTTCCTCCGATCCCCCGACCCAGCATCTGTTCTTTGAATTGTCCGCCATTGATTGCATTGGGATCGCCTCGGTAAGCTCTTCCTTCTCCTAGAGCTTCGTTTCCTGATTCCTCCTCTTTATCAAGTTATCATTGGTGGATTATTTTTAACATTTTTGTAGATATATGGTGTTCTTGGGAGATTCAAGGCTTGAGGTTTATGTATATCAATCCTACAACATGGAGGTAGGTGGTTTGTGCCTTTCTGTTGAAATTCTTTGAGTTATATGTGCAAAAGTGCCCAATACCCTTGAAAGGGGTATTTACCGAATAGCCCAAAGGCCTTCTTTTTTATTTTATTATAGATAATCCCCCTTTTAAGGGTTTAAGGGGAACCTGTACATGACCCATAGGCTCAAGGCATAAGGCCCGACATGACCCGCAATACATGACCCGAAGGCCCAGAGGCATACCATGCCCATTACATGACCCGTAGGCCCAGCCCACTAGAACTGCCCCTCCCAAGCGTCTTACATCATTTATCTCCTTATATCTCTACCTTGTATTACTGACCAGATAGAATTTCCCCGTACAAATCTGCACGGTGCCTGGTCTCAATGGCGGATTCCATACCCTCTCATTCTTCCAATCCGATTAGCTCTGCATCTGGTGGCTGCTACTCCTGTTACTCTGATCCTCTTCTGGGGCCTGTTCTATGTGAAATGGGATACTCCATGGTCTACGTGACCCAAAGGCCCTGTGGCCTGAAGGAATTTGATGACCCAAAGGCCCTGGAGACCCATAGGCCCAAATCGGTGGCCCGAAGGCCCAAATCGGGTGAATAGTTCCGGCTACTACAGTACCAAATAGTACCGGGGTATTGCGTGTTTACTATTTTAGCCCTGTTGTTTGCCTGCCATGCTTGTATGCTTGAGTAGTGGTTAATTGAATGAGAATAGGGTGAATTTCTATGCTTTGGAAGTGTTTTCCCATGCATGTTGCTTATTTTGACTGTTTGGTCTAGTTTTCCTTTTAGGATACTGTTTAATTTCCATACCTAGTATTTGTAGGATAGAGTGATGTTTATCTGACATGATGTTATTCTGTATAATAATAGCCAAGTATTTATTGAGGTTTACTTTGGCTGATATGCATTTCCATGCTTGCTTGACTTACACGGGGCCATGAGAACCTGGTGTAGTATACCATAGGGAGAATGGATGTAAGGGCTTCTCCAGAGTGTCTGTTTTTACTATTATGATGTGAGACCATAGGGGGAATTAACGTAAGTGCTTCTTCAGAGTGTCTGTAGTTCCTTGACATGGGCCACAGGGGGAATGTAACGTAAGTGCTTCCCTGGAGCACCTTTAGTTACCGATACGAGACTATAGGGGGGATTTACGGTGAGTGTTTCCCCAGAGAGTATGCTAAAGCTGAACTAGAGGGGTTATACTGTGTGTAATTCTCATAGGGTTTCTTTTGATTCTAGGTAGGACCAGAGGGGATAGGCTATGAGTACATCCCAGAGGGTTACATGTTTTTGATTAGCTGCTTGCTTTATATGTGGAATTGAATGCTTTAAAACTATGGAAATGTCTACTGTTGAGTACTTCCTTATTTACTGCTTCTTTTTTCTTATTTCCTTCCATATATATTCACTGACTGTTAGGCACAGATATTTTGGTGGTTGCCTATTGGGATTAGTCTCACAACCTATTTGGGTCATGCTTTTGGGCCTAAACAGATTATATTGTTGCAGGTATAGATAAGGGAAAGCGCCCTTCTACTTCAGGTACTTGATTTGCTGAGGAGTTGGAGAGCATGGGACGAAGATGAGGCTTGCGATGCTGAGGATTTTATCTATTTTCTTGTGTACTTTGGTTTAGTACTGTATTCCAACATTGTGTCTTGTTTGGATGTTTTCCTAGACTTATGTACCATGAATCATTTTTATATATATTCTCCAGCTGTTTATTTCTTCAGAATTCCACTATTTCTTGTTGTTTGATATTATTATTGCTTCCTCTATTGTTATCTATTTATCTTCTGCTGTGTTACTCTGCCAATGAGGGCATAGTTTTCCCACTATCACACCCAAGGCCCTCATTGCTAGTCGACAACCTCTGATGTTCGAGGAAATGCGCTTGAGGCCATGTGACCAACTGGTTACGGGGTGCCTTGGGGTGGCTTCCAGAACTAGGATGTTACATTTTGGGTCTTAAATTTAAGGTTTAGTCCTTAGTTAAAATTAATTTTACCTTAAATGATGTAATTAGTTTTAATTACTCTCACTAATAATTTTGGTCAAAAACTAAGTTGACCTTATTAAACATTATAAATTATTCTGATTCCAAATATGTAATCAATTTTTACAAATTAAAATCAAAGTAGTTGAAAAAATAATTTAAAATTAATCCCGTTGATGGGATGACATTGTGGGTTTTTAAATTAAAAAAATGATCAAAAGTTTGCTAAGTTTTTATATCCAATTTCAATGTGAAATTGTTTACAATGAACACAATTGTATTAATTAATAAAAATATTATCTAATTAAACTTTTAAACCAATTTAAAATATAATTTAACCTTATAAATAAATTATATGAAAAAACACTTTTGAATTAAAATATAGTATTTTTAACTATTCATTAAAAAATGAAACCTTACACAAAAATACAAAAAAATTATCCTAAACTAATTTTTATGTTTCCTATTATAGATATAAATTTTATTTTGACATATTAAATCTATAAAATTTCTAAAAATTTTATTTAAAATGGATTCACCATTAAAAGGCGTTAAAACCACCTTTAAAAAATTTAGGTTTTTATGCATAAAATTAGGTTTGTTCTTATCTTATGTCTATCAAATCTATTGGATGAATAAAAAAAATATTTTATTGAATATATAAAATATATATTACATTAATATCTCTCAGTAATTATAATTAATTTAATTTATTAGGGTAAAACTACTTTATGATCATAAAAATATCAATATTTTCCTTTATATTCAATCAGTTTTCATATTAATTTATAATTAATTGATAACCTATAAATTAATTTTATATTTGTTTAAAAAATATGTTTTAATAAATTATTTAATAATATTCATAACTTCTAATTTAACTGCTAGGTTATATCTTATTATATTAAATAATAATATTTTAATAATATATTATTGTTTGGTAAAACTTAGTCATGTATATTACGAAATCCATCAAGGAAATTCATTATTGCATGTAATGCAAGCTAATGTTAGTGTTCTATATAGATAAAGCTAAAATTTATGTTGTGTGTAATGCACGATTAATATGGTGTTATGTATAATGCAAGACAAACATAGTGATTTAATATAAAATAAACTATTTTTAGTGTTATGTGAAATGAAAAATATCATAAAGGTTAAAATAATTCAAAAAAAATAATTCAAAAAATCTTGGGGTGTTATAGTAGATATAGAGGACCTTCACCCACACTGATGTGAGGTTCCACTCTAGTAATCGAGGACTCCACTACCCAACTCTACTAGAGGGTACAACTCGGTAGTCTATAGTGATTCTTCCTGATTACTACCTTCTTCAGGCATTGACTCAGTAATAACTATTCCCAGAACATATCACATCATATCTCAAAATCAATAACCAAGTATACCATCATGTTCTATACGGAAAAAAACTTAGGATAGGCTACTCGTGGGCCAAAATACAATTTCAAATGAAGGATATATGGAACCATAAAGTTTCCTCAAAAGAGATCAAGGGGTATACAACGTGTGAGGGGACCCACACATCATGTTGTCTTGCTCCAATACCTGGACATGTCTTTGGAAGGAACATGAATTCCATCCCATGTAGTAGTACATTTCATGTAGGTGGACTGCACAACATGTGCAGACTAACCAGGACTAGGCTGTGTCCTGCTAGTCATGTCTATATAATAGAGCTCGTGTCCGTGTACCGAACCCCATGTCAGTGTATTTGGGGGTATTCCCATGCACTTGGCTGTGTACTTCCACATGAGTTCCTACTCATGTGATTATCTATATGGCTTGTCCATCAGAGGAAGGGGTACACGACATGTAGGAGGGAAACACGCCGTGTTTTCCTTAACTTTTCCAAAATCCTAGTCACCACAGCTAAGGGGGATACATGTCATGTGTTCATCCCATTACATGACATGTATTCAGATTTTATCCAAAATATTAGATCCATGATCCACACTTAAATCAAGTATTTCCTTCATATATCTATCCTTGAATCCATCAGGGATGAGTGGATCTAACCGTGATTCATGGTTTTCGGCCATCATTTTCTGAAAATCAGATCCTGTTTGAGTTCATGAAAACCCTTATGCTGCTGCACATCTCGAATCCTTCGCCTTCAATGAATCAAAAAATGATCATCTAAATGATCATAAATCACCCATAAAAATCCAAAATCTTTTCTAGGTTAATTTATCAACTCCTCATTCATCGATCCTTCACAGTTTTGGGGGTTTGATCGGGCTTGGTACCACCCAATAATGTCAAACTGGGACCACGAGGCCCTACTGGTGACAAACACAAAGAATTTTAGGGGGGAAGGCACAATAATAAAGGTTTAAACATATTTGGACAAGAATTATTATCCAATGATTAAGAACGAGCATCCAAGTTTAGAAAAGATTTAAATAAATCAATTTAAATTGGTACCCTAGCACATGAAAATGCTGCAAAAAGACATAGATTGAAGAAAAAAGACTGATTTTCTCGAACAATTTAATAAAAGGGAAAAAATAACCAATTTATGAGTCCTACCTAAATTTTAGATCATTTTTTGATGAAGAATGCACTCACCAATGATCGAGAGAAGCTGTTGCGTTCGCGGCGTCTTGATCTGATTTGATCCGGCGTTTTACCCTTATCCGATCTGATCCCCCAATAGAAAGAGGAAGGAGTAGCTCTAGAATTCTCCCAGGGGTTGTGAAGTTAACCTTGGAGAATTAACAATGGAAATATTCTTATAGAACATTTCACTGCATCAAAATGAAACAATTAATTAATTAATTAATTAATTCACTGAACTTACCGCCAATGAGCGAGGAGTCCAAATTCCCCATTCTGACCTATTTTATGTCATGCCTATAGTAAACACCTCATTACGAACTCATCCATGGTCTCTGATTTCTGATTCAAGCTTTATTTTAAGATTTATCCCATTTTCTTTAAGAATTTGTGTTCACACAATATTTTTTTTAATATTTTTATAAAATTTATTATAGGCACACTAGGCATCATAATTGCACTCCATCTCAATGAATAACTATGGAAATATATATAGAAACATTTAAAAATATTATAAGTAAAAACCAGGTCTCTATAACAAAAATCCTTCCAAATGTTCAGTGTAGTAGCATATCCTTTGGATGTTTAGGGATTCAAATTTATAAGAAGAGGGCTAGCTCATTTTTATCCATATTTTTCCTCCATAAGTATTTTGATGATAGAAATATTAAATAGATTAATTGGAAAATGTTTTATTTTATAAATTTATTCCCCTATATCTTTTTCATGCTCCCACAGAATTTAATTCTTTTTGGATAATCATTACACAAGTTATGACTAGATCATTAAAGAAACCTTTTCTGTCCTAGTCGACTGATCGTATTCCAATACTTCAAGTTTCCATGAAATTATGACCTTGATATATGATAAATATGATGGGGATACAGTTAAGAAGAATGTTCCTTTATATGTTATTATCTATCTTTATTCAAAATTTTAGTTTAATTGGGAGATCCACTTATGAGATGTGGTCCCATTTCAAAATTCATTCAATCAGGGCACAAATTCCAATGCTCAAATTGTGAGATTATTTTGGGGCATAAATAGTTGGATTTAGACTTTAGTTATGTTTAGTGAAATGTGTCCTATGAAGTATTTAATATTGAAAAAAGTAATTTCACATTTTGGATTCATTTATAAAATGTTCTAATCAATATATGAAACTTATTTAAAATAGTTAAAATTCAATAATTATGCCATTTTTATAATGAATCTAAATTTACTATAGAAACCTAAAAATGTAACAAGTTCACTTAAAATAACAATTTATGGGATTAAAAATATTGAAATTCAAAGTATTTAAAAAAAATACTTACTCTTTCAATATTCATTGATATTTCTACAATCTCTTAAACACACCAAAGTATTTGTGTTACAATCCTTATCCTATAAATTTCCTATAAATAAATGTTTGAAATTATTTTGGATTCCCAAGAAAAGTTTCTCTAAACCAATTGGACCCAAATTTTTATGGGCACCAAATTTATCTTAAATATATCTTTTTAGGGTATGTGATGTAAGATTTTAAGAAAATAAAATTAGTATATGGATAGTGTATATTCCTAAAACATGACATGTTATGCTAAAAAAATTATATATGTTCGAACCAAGGTTATTGAAGGTGAAGTTATATGTTGTGTTTATTTTTTATCTATGTCTATGTTTTTGTAAGGTTCTTTATAAACAAGGGTAATAACTTAAAGTGGAGAAATTTTCTAGTGTTTTCAAAAATTTTGGGTCCACAATTTTGGTTTAATTTCATGAGTTTGTTATAATAAGGTCCAAAAGTCATAAAAGGGAAAAAGGATTCCTTTTCAACCTAGTGGAGTTGGGCACTATGCACTAATATTACATGCTAGTTCCTTGTATAGGCATCACAAACTTATGTTAGTGGGCATCATGCTAGGGTCTTTCACGAGTCCACTTGTTTTTTTGGGTGAATGTGTGAAGGAAGGTCATCACACGAGTGAAGTTGGGTGAATAGAACACCACATTTCTTAGGGAAACAGATTGTGTGAAGGATGATTTTTTTACTTTAAATACTTGGATAATCCCATTATTTGGGGTTAATAAAAATTAGAAGTATTAGAGGATATTACATAATGTAAGGCTCACCTATGTGATCTGGACCTAAGTGAAATACTTATGAAAATGATTTGGGATAAAGAGTAGTGCAATGTCAGAAGTGAGAATAGGATGAGTGAAGGACCAGTGTGAACTAAGGTTTATAAACATATACTAATGAAGGAAGTAGAGAAAAACTTTTTGGTAGAACTTAATTTAAAAAAGGAAGTTGGGTGAATTAGACCTAGGATATGCCACACCTAGTCAAATCCACACTTGGGTGAAGTATGGGACCTAGATGAAGCCATAACCAGGTGAAGCAGTGGACCTAGGAGATCTATACTTGGGAAAAGCCAAGGAATTGGGTGATCCATATGAGATAAAATTGGGGAATTCTTTGGAGCATCAAACTCACAATTTTATGATTCAATTATTGATCAAAATTCATTTACTTTCAAAGGAAACCTTCAATTATTGAAACTGAGGAATAATTTATTCAGAGCAGTAAGCAAAGAGGAGTCGATAGAAGTGATTTGAGGGAGGTAGGGAACTATCCCTGAACTCTTTATAAAGGTAGTGAGTCTGAAACTAAGTGAATATGGATAAAAATTATAATCCAAATAAATAGTGAAAAATAGTGGATTCTGGTATGACCAACACATCATGAAAATATAAATCTTGGGCTTTACTTTAGTGGTGAACCAAGTAAAATTATTATGTTCTATTTTATTTATACATTTTTAGTGAATGTGAATTATAATCAAATTGGTTTAATGAATTACTACCAACACGAGGATAATATAATTTTAAATTAAATGAAAAAATTGAAACCTAATCCAATCCTCACCTCTTAGGGAATCCCAGGGTGAAATATTTGGTATCAGATCCAAGTTTTCATGTGTTAAACCTATAATTAAAAATTCTTTGAGATGGTGAATTTAGTAAATTCAAAGGATTTCCTATTTTTGATATAATAAAATACCAAATTTGGATGAAAAAATGATATATCCTCTTCAATATCTTAGGAAAAAATTTCTTTCTTCCGCTTTACATGGGTTAAAAGATTTTTTATGCAACAAGACAGCCCATGATTGAAGCTATCAAGAAATATAAAGTCACTGATGCCAAATCTAAAAATGATCCATTTGGAGCTCTTTATAATTGAATCTATTTGAAAGTGATGACCTGAACCAGTGTTAAGGCAACATGAGAGAAATTTTACAATATATATGAAGGTGATAGTATGGTGAAAGAATCTAAGCCGTAAGTCCTCCATAACAGATTTGATGTTTTGAAAATACTTCTAGATGAGAGTGATGATAACTTCTTTAACTAGATCACTAATTTTTTTGGATATATTCAAGGAAATTGGGAAGAGATAAAATATATTAATATTTTTAAGAAGATATTACAATGGTTTCTACCTCTGTACAATAAGAAAGACTCAGCTCTAGAAGATGGGGATTTGTTTAAGTGCTATATAGATGATTTTTAAGAATTTTGGTGTCTTATAAAACGTGAGTTAATCCATAAGAGACATAAAGTCATGAAATTAAGGAGATATAATTTAAATCCATGTAGAATCTTACCATCTCTAATAGAAACACGGAAAAAGATGATGCAAATGATGAACTTCTCTCATTTTTGTCTAGGAAATTCAATGGAGGAAAGGGTATAATCAAAGGAAATCTACCCTTGACTTTTATTTAGTGTGGTAAAGTTGGGGATACTATAACAAGGTGATCAATAGGGTTTGATAAAAATTAAAGTGAAGTAGAGTTATACAGAATCCATAAAAAAGCTTCCTGCCTAGTAGAGATTCTCAAAACCAGGAGTTCATCAGGAAATAGATTATAGAGGAATAAATTTATGATTAAAGAATAAAATGATAATGGAAACTATTTTGTGTAAGTTTTTTCTAAATTAAAATTAGATATAGAATATTCTTTGATGGATAATGTTGAAAATGAATATTCCAAAAAGAAAAAGGCAATGAACTAGAATATATTATTTAACTCAAAGTAGAACTTGAAAGAGACCTTTAATAACATGATATTAAAAGAAATAAGAATATAAATATAAATGGATCATTGAATTAATCCTCATAATATGTTTATATACTTGAAGTATATATTGATTGACTATAAAAAGATATAGAAGAAAAATCTATCAGTCATGGGGGATTTGAAGAACCAGTGAATCTCAAACCTAAAATTGAAGAAAATTCTAAAGTGATCAATGAACTTCATTCAAGACTAAATAGAAACACTAATAAGGTCGATCCCCTTAAAAAATAGGTTGTTTGATTGAGAATAAAACTTGAATTAGTAGTGAAATCATATGATTTTTAAAATAAGATTCACTTTGGGAGGTTCATGTATGGAGAATTGATAGAACATGTCAATAGTGGCTTTAAAGGTTTTAGTAACATTCTAAATGAACAAAGACCTAGTTTTATGGGTAAAAGTAAGATCAATTGTGATACTAAGACATCAAAAGCAACAATGTTGATATATATGAATAAGGAAAAGTAGAATGTTGGTGATTTTATAATCAAACCTAAGTTCCCAGAAGTTGAAAGAATGATTTAACTAAAAAAGGAAATCATAGAGATAAAAATAATCATCAATACTAAGATAATTTTCATTAACCAGGATGAATACAAAGGTTGGGGACATACAAAGTAATGAAGGAAAGAATACTTTTCCTCTTATAAAGTGTCAATTTTGTGGCTACCTTAGTCACATTATGTCATATTATGAAGAGGAAATGATCTATTTGAAATGAGAATATTCTAATAGTTTTCAAAAAAGAATGATGCCACATACTTCATCAAATAGAAGAAATAATTTCTATGAATATTATTTTTGTTATTTTGACTTTGGTTATAAAGATATTTATTATAGAAAAGAGAAAGTGGAACCAATAACTATAGAACTAAGAGACAAATGAATATGTGTCAAACAAGAAAAAACCCTATGGAAAATAGGTGCAATCTATTAGAAGAAGAGGATGTGTATGATTTCACAATTAATGCTTAGGAGAAATTGGAGAGGCCATATTATGAATATACTCAAAAAGGTATCTCATGGAAGGAAAAAAGAACATTAAGATTGATAATCTGGTAGAAATTAATCTCAAAGTAGTGAAAAAAACACGTGGATTCTTGATAGTGCGTGTTCATCATACATGATAGGAAATGTAAATATATTAAATTTTTTGAAAGGTATAGTTTATAAAACCATTCATTTTAGTGATTATAGATATTTAAATATTAAGGAGATTGGTAATACCCATTTGGTTGGTGATGAGATAAATAAGACCAAAGTACTCCTAATGGATGTGTTATGGTACAATCTTCTAAGTGTGAGTAAATTTTTTGACTTTGGTTTTGAGGTTTCTTTTAACTATAATGGGTGTATAATCAAAGGGAGAGCTAGAAAATATATTTTTAGAGGAAGGAAAACTAATGATAATCTATAACAGGTGGAAAATCAGGAATACGTAGAGACCCTATTTTTTCCCTATAAGATAGAGATAGGTTCTATGAAAAAGTGCGATTCTAAGGCCTGACCAAAATAAATTTTATAAAAATATTAAATATATTTTATATTACACAAACATAGATTCTTAAATAAAATTAGATAACTCTTAAAAAATGCTCAGATCAGAAATCCTAGACCATGGTTGAGTCCGGAATGTAGTGTTTACCCTAGGCACAACATAAAATGGGTCAGCTTAGGGTGTTCGTACTCCTCGCTCGTTGGTGTTTTGTTTAGTGAAATAATAAATTATTAAATTCATTTAAACCATAAATTAATTATATAAATGTAATACCATAGAGATTCACCCAGGGTTAGCCTCATAATCTTGGAATCACCAATGATTTTTTCTCTCCTCTTTCCTTTGGTGGATCACATCCAATGATGATGAAACACTAGATTATATCATATTAGGATGCAGTGAAAACAATGACTTCCTTCGATCATTGGTGAGTGTGTTCTTAAAAGATGAACAATAAAAATCTATAGACATGACTCATAAATTGGTGATTTGTTCCCTTTGATTAAATTATTTGAGAAGATCGATCCTTATTCTTAGATCTATGTCCCTTTTCAGCATTTTCATGCACCTGGGTACAAATTTAAATTGATTTATTTCAATGTTTTTTTGAACCCAGATGCCCGTTCTTGATCGTTGGCCAAGAACTCTTGTCCAATTATGTATAAAAATTTGTTCTTATGCTTTCCCCCCTTTTTTATTTGTGTTCTTCATTGGTAGGAACCCTCAGTCCCAGTTTGACATTACTGGGCGATACTGAGCCAGATTGGACCCCCAAAACCATAACAAATAGATGAATGAGGAGTGTATTGATGAATATAACACATATATGGTGTGTTTATTGGATATAAAGTATCATTTCATGTAAATGATGGATGAATCATCTAATATGAAGGATTCAGGATGTGAAGAGACATATGGGTTGAACCAAAAACCCTTGTGGACCATCAGAGACTGATTTCTGGAGAACAATGGATGAAAACTACAAATCATGGAAAGATCCACTCATCCCGAATGAATTTGAGGTGAGATATATAGTGAAACAGATTGATTTGAGAAACGAAGATTGGATCTAGAGAATATATGAAAAACTAGACTACACCCCATGTATAAGGATGAAAACATGGCATGGAGACCCTATTCAGTGGTGGCTAGGATTTTGGAAAAGTTAAGGATTAAACAGTGTGTATCCCTCTTACACATCATGTACCCCTTCCCCAGACGGACAACCCGTGTGGAGGATCACATGGGTGGGAACCCGTGTGGAAGTACAAGGATAGGTTCAAAACTATGTACCTGAATACACATACATGGCTATATAACACATGTGGTACCCCATGTGATGTCACACACCATGTACTGAAGTACATGGACACATGGTCAAATACACGAACACATATCGGGTCCTAGTTGGCTTGGACACGCAGTGTAGTCAACCTACACGACATGTACTATTACATGGATTAGGAGACATATAACCCTAGGGACACGACCAAGTGGTGGAGTGGGAGAACATGCCGTGTGGGTCCCCACACACACCGTTTACCCATTGGAATCTTTTAAGAAAACTTCAATCATCTATATATCCTTAATTTGAACCTTGATTTTGGCTAGTGAGTAGCCTATCCAAAGTGTTTTTCTGTTTAGAAAGTGATAGTGCCCTCCGATGTGGTTTTTGAGATATTATGTGGAATGTTCTGAGAGTAACACCTGGTTAGGAAATGACTGATGATAGTAGTGATCACACATAATCACCATAGACAATCAAGTGGTACCCTCCAATTGGGATGGGTAGTGGATTTCCTCGATGAACTTTCTGAGTGGTACCCTCCAGCAGGGATGGCTAGTAGAGTTTCTCAATAACTTTTCCAAGAGGTACCCTCCAGAAAGGCTAGTAAATGGAGTTCCTTGACAACCTTTCCAAGAGGTACCCTCCAGTAGGGAAGGGCAATAGATTTACTTGATGACTTACCAAGTTGACCCTACAAGAGAGCTGGCAGTGCAGTCCTTGATGATTACTAAAGTGGGACCCCCATCGGTATGGGCACAAGTCCTCTGTGGATACCTTTCGAATAGTACCCTCCAACAAGGATGGGTAGTGGAGTTCCTTGATGACTTACAGAGTGGAACCCCCCTGATGTATTAGGGTGCAAGTCTTATAATTCAAGTTTGTCCCCCCTTGAATGTGCGACATAGTGGTGAGGCATGGTTTGACTTGGACGATTAATTATGGGAAGACGTGTGAGATGATAGGCATCGTTGATAGACCTTTGGAGCTATTGGAGACTCTTCTTCCAGGGATGATCCATGAGATGGAGATACCCTTACTCCCTTGTTTGGATTTCTTTTGACTGAGCATATATATACTTCTTCTATATCCACACCTTTGATTTGGTTACTCTCCTTCTAGGAGAGGTAAAGACGTGTGGGGTATGCCACGTGCTTTCTGTGTTTATCTTCTTGTAATGAGATGAGTCTTCTCTCCTATTATAGGTGGAAAAGACTCTATTTATAGTTCATATACTCACTATGTCAAGCTCCTTGTGCTTATATGAGGTTACTTTCACTCTTGGTTTGGGTTGAGTTGTTCTCTTTGATTGTATCTTGCATCTACTATCTTTCTATTCCTATTTCATCTCTTACTGCTCCCCCTTTAGCTTTTGGGATGTTCTGTTGGGTATGTATATACTCACCCCTGTATGGTATTTTCCAACACGTGTCATGTATTATGCAGACGATGGACAGGTCGACCATGACTATAGAGGATTTTAGGGATACTAGGTGCTTTGGACCACATATGGTGGTCACAACTTGGGATTTAGGACCTGGGTTCTCTCAGTAGTTTACCTTTTTAGTTTTTTTAGGTTGGGACATATTTTTGGTTAGGCATGTATTTTGTCCCTTTAATTTTCAGTTTTCACTGTGGTACTCTTGTACAACTTAGAGGTTATTCATGCTTGGTTTACTTTCTAGCTTTGTATATTTTCCTCCCTCCCTTTGCACTTTTTCATCAAGATAGCTATGTGTGTGTATGTGTATGTACTTAGGCAAATGCCTCTCTAAGTTAGTTATGCCTTCAGTTATTGTCCCCACCCTTGGCTTATGGAGGTGGGTTTGGGGTATATGCATCTCTATCCCTAACTTGGGTTGGGTCATGATAGATTACTATAAGAGAAAGTTCAATCCTTGGTATATTGGTTGGACTAGTCCCCTTAAGAGTATTTGGTTGGGTTTAGGGAAACAATGTCAGAGTTTCTTGAGTGTAGCTCTTAGGCCAAGAAATCTAGTGATGGTGCAGGTGACCAACGTATCCATTCGCCATGACCTTGACTACCTTCTTGTTGACTTGTAATACCAAGTCATTGGTTGTAGGTATAAACGATACATGCATCATATAATATTGAGTATTTTAATGTACTTCTTGATCCATATCCCCATTATATATATATATATATTCTCATCTGACTGTGGTACATCTTAATAAATTTGAGTATGACTTTGCAACGAAAGACAACCATGATACAAGTTCCAGATCATGATGAAGATCTAATGAGCGATGAGGCCTCAATTCATAGTCCATACCATGAGCCCTTCCTCTAGGTGGGAAGGTAACAACACCTCCACCTACCAACCGGAAAATCTTTCTAGTAGAGAAGGTTGAGGATGTGTGTAGGCTTAGCGTACTCCATGAGTTCCATCACCAGAGGCCACTGAGGTTCCATGGTGAGACCGATCCTTAGGTAGTATAGGATTTTCTATAGTCGGTGGTCCATATCTTCAGGATAGTTTGGACCCCAAGAGATCAAGTGGTTACACTAACAACTAGAATCTTCTATGGAGTAGATGGGAATTAGTGGAGCCTTGTTACATAGATGCATGATGAGTTGACACTCTCATGGTCCAACTGCCAGTAGTTGTTCCATGAGGAGTACTGCCCCTCCTTCTTGCGCTCAGTCTAGATCTAGAAGTTTCTAGAGTTTCAGATTGGAGAGATGATGGTGGATGATTATGGTAAGAGGTTCAAAAACCTTACCCAGTAATCTCTTGACATGATCCATCATGGATACTTCTGAGTACAAAAGTTTGATAAGGGACTTTGTAGAGAGATTTATGCCAGCGTATTTCCCTTATGTATCCCTACCTATTCTAGGGTGATGGAGTGGGAACTATTGATAGAGATCTTCCTGCTAGAGGGATTCTAGGTAGTTGGGTATGTCATTGAGTGTCATAGAGCTATGTCTTCTACGACAACTAGCAGGCACCAATTAACAGGCTCTTGGCACAAAAAAAACCTTTCGCGAGTAGAATCAGATGCATGGTCATATGGTGTAGAGAAAATGTTGAGAAATAGGGAAACCTAAAGAGGGGAAGTGATTCAATTATGATGGGTGAGGTCACATAGTGCATGATTGACTAACAAGATGTGCCAATCAACACAAGAAAATAGCTGATGGACCGCCACAATAGAGGCAACTCCATGACCAGGGATCTCCCAAGTGAGGGCAGGGTGGTCCCTTGGGAGGAAGATCTAGAAGAAGAGTATGATAAGATATGGGTGTTGGATGATGCTTTGAGATCCTTCCACCACCACCATTAGGTGACCCAAATTAGGCTCAAGGAGCTGGCAGTTGAGGTCATAGACAACTTTAGGCTCTGGAGGCTTATGACCGCGCGATGCGTGAAATGATTAGAGGTATGATCTGTGTTTATTCTAGTCTTGCTTAAGTATTATAAGACACGTGAGACATGGAGCTCCCAGTTGATATGCTATCACAAAAGCTTCATCTTGAGGTTCCTACAAGGAACAATTATTCTGTATCTATCATCTTCCAGTAGTACGATCTATCGCTTGGTGGAGATAGGTTCACATGGGACCTTTTGGTCACCATGATAGAAACCTATGATGTCATCTTGGGTATGGATTGGATTTCCATGGTTTGATCCCAGATTTACTATAACTGCAGATGATCCAGATTCCTATGCATTGATGGGATGAGATTATAATTTTTTGGTGAGAGATATCTTAAGGAAGGGTAGGTGGGTTATAAAAATAGGAGGCTACAACCCATCACCCATCAATTAGAGAGAATATCCCTTGATTAAATAATCTCTTCAAGCATATGTATTCCTTTAGTTGTGGAGGATTATATGGAATTCTTCCCGAGGATGTTCCAGGACTACCTTTAAGGGAGGATATGAAGGTTTTCATCAAATTTAATCCTGGGACCACCCTAATATCTTCTGTGGCATATTAGATGGCCCATACCAAGCTCCAAGAGTTGTGATTGAAGTTGGAGGACCTCCGAGAGAAAGGTTTCATCAGAACCTGTGTGTCCCCCCTGGGTAGCTCCAATCTTGTTCTTGAAAAAGGAAAACATGAGCTTTTGTATTTTTATGAATTATCATTGCCTGAACCAGGCCATAATAAAGAACAAGTACCCCTTTCCAAGAACTGACAACCTCTTTGATTAGTTTCGAGGCATGAGATGGTTATCAAATATTGATATCTGGTTTGACTACCACTAATTGTGGGTTCATGAGGATGATATTCCAAAGATGGAATTCCAATGTCTCTACAGACACCATGAGTTCCTAGTGATTCCCTTTGGTGTGATTAATTCCCCCACCATTTTTATTAATTTTATAAAATAGGTCTTCCAGCTATACTTGGACCAATTTGTTTTTTTCTTCATCAAAGACATACTTTTCCACTCTATATCATAGGAGGATCATTCAGAGCACTTGAGAATGGTCCTAGATTTTCTTTGAGAGCACCAACTTTATGAAAAGATCTCAAAGTGATAGTTCTAGATTCATGAGGTTCACTTCTTGGGGCATGTCATCTCGTATCATAGTTTAGCCATGGACCTAGCTAATATCAATGCATTTCTTTATTGGGATGCACCCAAGAGAATGTCAGAGGTGTGAAGATTTCTTGGTTTGTTGGCATACTAAAAGAGGTTTGTTTCAAACTTATCCAAAGTTTCATCCCCTTTGAATGACCTAAAGCAGAAAGGAAAACTGTTTATTTTTCCTGAGTAGTTCCATAAGGCCTTTTAGGAGTTGAGCCTAAAGCTAAAAATTTCTCCAGTATTGATAATACTAGAGGAGGGCATAGAGTTCGTAGTGTATTACGATGCCTCAGGAGTTAGGATTTACAACTTGTTGATGCAGCGTCAGGTAGTTATCCCATATGAGTTGAGGCAATTGATACCTCATGATAATAACTACATGAATCATGACGTAGAGTAAAATTAGTGGTATTTTCCTTGAGGATGTGGAGGCACTACCTTTTAGGAGAGCACTTCGTGGTTTACTCAGACCACTAGAGTCTTAGGTATGTATTCACATAGAGAAACCTAAACCTATGATAGTGGAACTAGTTATAGTTCCTATAGAACTATGAATTCAAGATAGTCTATAACCTAGGGAAGGGAAAAATAGTAGAAGATTCCCTTAGTAGGAATTCCTAGGCTCACTTGGTGCTAGAGGCTTTAGAGCAGTTGGCCTCCCTATAGTTGACCCTGGTGGAGCAGGAGGGTACAACTTTTATGCATTTGATGGCATTGAATCCTCTCCTTACCGAGCATGTGAGAGATTCCCAGCTAGGAGACATTGAGTGCAAGGTCTTACATGATCATATATCCATAGAAGACTCAAAAGATGAATATTTTAAAGGTAGGAATCATGTCATATTATTCTAAGAGCGGGAAGTGGTTCCAGTCATGATGTGGGAGGAGGTGATGAAAGAGTTCCACACTTCTCCCCTAGATGTGCATCCCAATGTGGGGAAGATGTATAGAGACCTTCAGTGATAGTTTTGGTGGTCTATCATGAGATGGAGTGTATCTAAGTTTGGATCTCGGTGCCTCACTTATCAACAAGTGAAGGATGAGCACCATGTTCTGGTGGGTTTATTACAACCCCTTGAGATCCTAGAGTGGAAATAGGATAATATATCCATGAAAAAAAGGGTTATAACACTATATGGGTGATAATTGACTGACTCATGAAGTCATCACACATCCTTGCTATCAAGGATCATAGTTCAGTGGAGAGTTTAGGGTAGTTTTATGTATGGGAGATCATTTTCCTTCATGGGATTCCCTCAATGATTTTGTTCAATAGTGACACATTATTTATTTTAGAATTGTGGAAAGGCCTTCAGGATGTGTTTATAACCCAAATGAGGATGAGTATAACCTTTCACCCCCAGACCGATGGGCAGATCGAGCATGCTATCCAAGAGTTGGAGGATATGTTGAGGTCTTATGTGTTAGAATTCATACAGAGTTGGGAGGATCACTTGCCCTTGGTAGAGTTTTTATACAAAAACAACTACCACTTTACCATCACCATGAAACCTTTTAATTACCTGTATGAGAGACCCATCAAGTCACCCTTGTGTTGGATATATATTGGTGAGACATCTCGTATGGGACCAGATATGGTGTAGGTGATGATGGAGAAATTATAGGTCATCCGTGAGTGGATGAGGATGGACTAGATCATACATAATTATTATATAGATCACCATTTTAGGCCCTTGGAGTTAGATTAGGGTGACCAAATTTTCCTAAGAGTCTCCCAATGATGAGGATTGTGGAGGTTCAGTCGAGGAGGAAAACTATCCTCAAGGTTCATTGGGCCATTTGAGATCATGTAGAGGGCTGGTGAGGATGCTTACTTCCTCTCTCTACCCCATATCTGGAGCGAGTGTATGATGTTTTCCACATGTTGCAATTGAGGAGATACATTCATGAACCTACATAAATCATCTACTAGGGGGAGTTAGACATTGAGGATGGATCCACCTTTGCGAATCACTTAGTGGTGATTGAGGATTAATATGAGAGGACCCTATATGGATGGACCATCCCCTTGGTTCACATGTTGCGGCTGTATGGAAACATGTAGAAGAGATCCTAAGAGTGGGAGATCCAGGATGGGGCTTAGTATCCTAAGTTTTTTGTATAGTTTTACTTTTCGGGGATGAAAATATTGAAGGAGGTAAGGATGTAGAGATCTGGTTTTTGTCTTTAAAGACTTTGAAATATTTCTATATATATTTCTAGATCTAGGAGATAAGACAACATAAAATTCCAAGGCTTGGTGTGCCTGGAATAAATTTTATAAAAATATTAAATATATTTTATATTGCACGCATGCAGCTTATTAAGGAAAATGGGATAACTCTTAAATGAAATCTCAGATCAGAAATACGAGACCATTTATGAGTCTAGAATGCAGTGTTTACCGTAGGTGTGACATAAAATGGGTCAGTATAAGGTGTTTAGACTCCTCTCTTGTTAGAGGTACCTTAATTTAAATAAATAATTATTAAATTAATTAATAAATTCATTTAAACCCTAAATGAATTCTATAAATGTAATTCCATGGAGATTCTCCCAAGGTTAGCCTCATAATCCTAAAATCACCAACAATGCTTTCTCTCCTCCTTAATTTGGTGGATCACATCCAACGATGATGAAATGCCGAATCAGAGTATATCGAGATGCAATGAATGCAATGATTTCATTTCGATCATTAGTGAGTATGTTATTCAACGAAAAAATATCCAGGTAGGACTAGTCAATTAGTGGTTTATGCCCTTTGATTAAATTTTTTGATCATATCAATCCTTTTTCTTCAATTTGTGTCATTTTCAAGCATTTTCATGCTCTTAGTTACCAATTTAAATTGATTTATTTCAATTTTTTCTAACCCAGGATGCCCGTTCTTGATTGTTGTCCAAGAATACTTCGACAACGATGTTT
The DNA here is from genome assembly GCA_963277665.1 of Viscum album. Taxonomy (NCBI): domain Eukaryota; kingdom Viridiplantae; phylum Streptophyta; class Magnoliopsida; order Santalales; family Viscaceae; genus Viscum; species Viscum album. Next base: position 1,228,262,192 of record OY728162.1, read on the forward strand.
AAAACTTTGTTCTTGTACTTTCCCCATATTTTTCTTCTCATTATTCACTAATAGGACTCCTAGGTCCTAGTTCAACATTTCCGGGTGGTATTGATCCTGATCAGACCCCTGCAACCATGAAATATTGAATAACGAGGAGAAGATCGATGAATCTAGAACATATCTGGAGTGTTTGTAGGATATAGAGGATCATTTCAAGTGAATGACGACTAAATCATTGAAGAAGGCTTTGGGGTGTGAGGAGATGTATGGGTTGAGACACGAAACTCCCATGGACCATTGGAGACTAATTTTTGGTAAACAACAGCCAAAAACCATGAATTATGGCTAGATCCACTCATCCTGGATGGATTTGAGGTGGGATCTATGACAAAACAGACCGATTCAAGGTGAAAAGATCAGATCTACAGAATCTATGAAAAACCTGACTACACACTGTGTATAATGATGAACATATGGTGTGTATCCCCTCGACAGTGGTGTTTAGGGTTTTGTAAAAGTTAAGGATGAAATGGTGTGTATCCCTCCTACACACCATGTACCCCTTCCATGTAAGGAAAACCCATGTGTAGGATCACATAGGCGAGAACCTATGTGGAAGTACATGACTAGGTATACTGTTGTGGTCCTATGTATATTGACATGGAAAGATAACATGGGAGATACCCAATGTGAAGCCACATGCTGTGTACCAAAGTATACGAACATGAGGTCAAATACACAGACACAATCATAAGGATATGGCCCAGGTCCTGGTTGGCTTGGATATGCCGTGTATTCAACCTAAAAAACATGTACTGTTACATGTATTGGGATCCATGTACCCCCAAGGACATGTAATGGTGGTGGGGAGGGACCACATGCTGTGTATTTCCCCTCACACATAGTGTACCCCTTGGCCTCTTTTGAGGAAACTTCAATCATCCATATCTCCTTTGTTTGGACTTGGATTTTGTCCCATGATTATCCTATCCTGAGATTTTTTCTATATAGAATGTGATGGTGCCCTCTGTTGTGCATTTTAAGATATGGGGTAGAATTTTCTGGGCATAACGCCTGGTTAGGAAATGCATAATGATGGTAGTGATCACACAAGATCACCAGATACTATTTAGTGGTACTCTCTAGAAGGAATGGACAATGGAGTTCCTCGATGAACTTTTCAAGTGGTACCCTCCACCAGGGTTGGGAATTGGATCTCCTTGATGACCATTTTGAGTGGTACCCTTTAGCAATACCGGGAAGTGGAGTTCCTTAATGACCTTTCCGAGTGGTACCTACCAACAATTCTTAGAAGTAGAGTTACTTGATGACCTTTCTAAGTGGTACCCTTCGTTAGGGATAGGTAATGGAGTTCCTTGACAAAATTATCGAGTTTTCCCTCTAGTAGAGTTGGGAAATGGAGTCCTCAACAATTTCTATAGTGGAACCCCCCATAAGCATGGGCGCAGGTCCTCTGTATATACCTTTAGAGTGGTACCCTTAAGTAGGGTTGGGTAGTGGATTTCATCGAAGACTTAAAGAGTGGAACCCTCTTAAAATTCTAGGGTGTGACTCCTCTACTTTTATTTTTGTTCCCACTTGACTTTGCGACATAGTGGTGAGGTGTGGTTTGACTTGGATGGTTACTTTTGGGCAGATGTGTGAGATGATGGGAATCATTGATGGAATTTTGGAACTATTGATGACTATTATTCCTAGGTTGATCCATGAAATGGAAGTCCCCTTACTCTATCATCTGGGTTTCTTTTGACTGAGCATATATATAATTCTTCTGTATCCACACCTTGGATTTATTTACTATCCTTCCAAGAGAGGCGAAGATGCATGTGGTATGCCACATGCTTTCTGTGTTTTGATTCTCATGGTTGTATGAGTCTACTCTCTTACTATAGGTGGTTAAGACTCAACACATAGTTAATATACTCACTAAGTCGATCCCCTTATGCTTGGATGAGGTTACTTTCACTCTTGGTTTTGGTTGAGCTATTCTCTTTGATTGTATCTTGCATCCACTTTCTTTCTATTCATGTTGTATATCTTACTTATCCCCATTCAGATTTTGAGGAATCATACTATGTATGTATATATTCTCCCCTACATGGGATTTTCCCCCATGTGTTGCATCTTTTTCAAATGATAGACAGGTCGGCCGTGACTACAAAGGAGCTTAGGGGTACTGGGTGCTTTAGACTGCGTATGGTGGTTACAACTTGGGATTCAAGAGTCAGGCTCTCTCAGTAGTTTAGTTTTTTCAGGTTGGTACATATTTCTAGTTGGGTGTGTATTTTTCCCTTTACTTTTATGTTTGAACTATGGAACTCTTATACACCTTAGAGGTTATGCATGGTTGGTTTATTTCTAGATGTGTTGCATCTTTTCCTTTTTCCTCTATGCACTTTTTGCATCAAGATGGATACGTGTGTGAATATATGTACTTAGTCAAATTCCAACCTAAGTTAGTTATGCCTTTGGTGCTTTTCACCACCCCCTGGCCTATGGAGGCTGGCTTGGGGTAGTTACAGCTCGAGCCCCATCATGGGTCAAGTCATGATAGAAAATTCATGTCTCCTTACCGTGGATAAAGAAAAAAACTTGTGTCATCATAGGTTAGGACATATATACCAATATATCATATAAACTATGTCCATGATAAAATATGCAGTGGATATAACATGTATGAATAGATACGTGAAAATACATGTAATATTTTCATGTGGGAAAAATTTATCCAAAATCTTTATCATTCAAAGAACAAGAGGGCATCTAATTTTTTTATCTAGTTTACACTAACATATTTGGTCTAAGGAATATATCTAAAATATATGGAGAAATATATTTTATTCTTTTCATTGATGTCTATATCATAATGATCTAATATATGTTTATACAAATCAAGATATATGTAAAGACCCGTAAAATTCAAGGGAAATTTTTTTCTTAATTTTCTTTGGAATTTTACAAGAGCGCGGTTTCTGACGGCACCTGATTCCGAGGCCCGGAGTGCCCGGAATTAATTTTCGAAGTTTGGCTCGGGTACGTTCAGTGAACCAACGAGTGGGAATTTCTAAATTTTGATCTGGTGCTCGGAATTGAAATCCGAGGACACCGATGAACTCGCAGCGCCGATATTCGCTTAAGGAGACCTTTTCCGAAGTTGCGTTTATTGCGGGACAAAAGTTAGTTTTTGGGAGAATTATAAGAAGTTAAACAAAAATGTGGAACACTTTTTATTTTTCTTACTTGTTTGTTAACTCCTCTCAAAGGAAGTTAGGGGTGGGACCCACACCCACTTAACCTCCCTTGAGAGGATTAAGTGTGGTGGGGCCCACACGAACCCCAACTTTTCATCTCCTCTCAAAACTCCCTTAACTCCCCTTTTAAATGAATTTGACAACTTAGCTTATTAATTGGGTTGAGTTGTTTAATCTTTTTCAAACCTTTGAATTTCAAAAGGTTTGGTTGAGTAAATAAAATAAGCCCTTAGATTATTTTATTTGGTTAGAATTCTCTAGCCTCTTGAGAGTTTTGAAGCCTTCTTCTTCTTCTTCTTCTTCTTATTCAAGCTTGACGAAGAACGCGAAGAACCTTCGAGATCCGACGAAGAACGCCGCTCCTCTCTTCTTCGTAGCCGGTTGTCTCCGAAGATCAACGACGTCTTCCGTGTCAATGAAAGGGAACACCGCTTCCACCTCAGACTTCCTTCGTCGGCTTACGAAGATTCGCCAACGACGTACCACTTCGGACGTACCTCTTCGTCAACGGTTTGACGAACGATTACCGCGACGCCCGACCTCCGCGACGTTGTCTTCCGCGGATCATTGACGATCATCGATCTTGAACCAAGGTAGGGGTTGTTGTTGGTTAATTATTTATTCTCGTTATTGGTTCTAGCTTGACAATTTTGAGGTTTATTGTTAAGTGTTATCGACTAACGAGAGGGGGGCCGGACCGCACAAACACGGCCGAACTTTCCCTCCTCTGTCCTTGAATATTATTTCCATGCGGATGTACGAGATGGCGTGGTGCCGTCGCACCACGTGGGAATCGCAAGCCTATAATCGCGCGGCGCCGTCGCGCCACGCCATGGAAAGTTTATCATGAACACGACGCCGTCGCGCCGCGTCAAAGGGAATCGAAGGCGCCGCGGCCGGAGCGGGGTCGCGGCGAAGGGGCGCGGTGCCGTCGCACCGCGCCGGACGAGGAACACCGCGGCCGGTTCCGGGCCGCGGCGAGACGGGAAGACCGGCGGCTCGCCGGGCCGCCGGTGTCGGAAGCCAGAAGGGGACCGGCTTTTCCGGTCCGTTGAAGAAGAACCGGCCGGCCAGGTGGGCCGGCCGGAAGGGGAAAACCGGGGGAATTTAATTCCCCCGGTCAACTCAAATGCCCCTCCCAATTATGAGGGGGGGGGGGGGTTCTTTAAGGGGGGCAGGCGGCCCCCCGGTTTTCCTCAAAGCAGGCCCCCACGAGGGGGGGCCGGTTCTCCAAAGGCGTGGCTAAAAGCCGCGCCGCCAATTTGAAGAAGCGGTGGCCTTGCCCCCCGCGCGTGGCACCAAGCGGTGCCAGGCCGCGCCGGACCGCCCCGCCGCGCCAGCACCGCGCAGCCGCGCCGGACCGCCGCCGGCCGGGCCAGGCCGGACCCGGGTCGGGTCGACCCGGTTTGGGCCGACCCAGGGGGGGTCGGGCCGGGTCGCCCCGGGCCCGGACCCCCCGTTTTCGAATCGTTTTCGGTCTTTTGGCCATAACTTGAGCCACAGACCTCCGATCGACGAACCGTCAGCGGCATTGCGATCCTTGTATCGAGACGGTCGATTCGGTATATCGCACTCAAATTTTCAAAATACTTTGAGTTCGGCCGGGTTGGTTCGTTCACGAAACCAACCGGGCCTTCGGAGCGGAAACACTCATATCTTGAGCTACGGACGTCCGATTGACGTGCCGTCAGCTTTGTTATGTTCCTCTTAGTGAGACGGATCTTTTGGAATACTCCGACCGAGGTTTGGACGCAGGTGGAGTACGGTAGGGATGGTTTTGCCTTAAAAACCAACCGGGCCCCTGGGACGAAAAAGCCAATAACTCTCAGACCGGGCGTCCGATCGACGCGCCGTCTGTTGCGTTGAGTTCCTGTTGATGATACAGAACTTTTGGATACATCAACTCTGGACTTTGTGACAGTTGATGTATCAGCCTCTCGGCTCGTGGAGCGGACCCTCCTGAACGAGCTTGCTGTGTGCGGGAACCCTAGTGCTGGCTGCGACTGTTACTGCTACTGCTACTGCTACTGCTACTGCTACTGTGACTGCGACGACGACAGTACAGAGATCCTTTGTGGATTCGATGACGACTACAGCACTCAGCGATCCTACGTGGATCAGTGCTACAGGTCTTGTGTGGGACCGATCCTGTGTGGGTCCGATCCTGTGTGGGTCTTTGCGCTCAGAGGTCCTGTGTGAACCAGCGCCTATAGGTCCTGTGTGGGCCCGATCCTGTGTGGGTCTTTGCGGGGGTTAGTTACCTAACGATCCTTCGTGGGTCCGACGACTTAGATGGATCAGAGATCATCTTTATCGTCTTTCGAAGATGTATACCTGTGTGAGCTGAATCCTGTTACTTTCCTATGTGGATTGTGTTGTGCTATCCTGTGTGGATTTCGTTTTGCTTTCCTGTGTGGAATACGTATACTTTCCTGTGTGGACTGAGTTGTACTCGGGCTCGGATGTTGGAGCGTATTGGAATTGATGACTTAGGTATATGTATGGGCATATACCTAAGCAGTGTTGGTTGTTACTTCGTGTTTGTATCTTCCTTGTGGTTTATCCTTTGTGGATTTTGGGATACCTTCAGGGGTCTCGGGGTCCCTACTGAGTAGCTTATACTCACCCCTGCACGGGCTATGCCCGCACTATGTTGTGTTGGTTGCAGACGACGGACAGCATTGATCTTGGCTGAGGCTTGCAGAGCAGGACGGTACCTGGAGGTGGACCACTGGGCGGGACGTACTCGGAGTGGACGACGGGACCCGAGGAGCAGTGGAGCTATCTGTACTCACCCTTCAGGTGGGACTTCCAGTGGACAGCTCGGAGTAGCGGCTTTTACTTTACAGTTTCCGTTTTCCCTTTCGATTTGTACTTTACTTTCAGTTTGGGTTTGTATACTGGCCCATTTACTTTTCCGCACTTTCAGTTGTACTCTGTTTTTACTTAGTGTTTACTTTCCGCTTACTTACTCTGTGGTGTTTGTTTACTTTACAAAGGAAATGCCTTCCCTTTTTACCAGGATTTACGCCTTGGTGCTAGTTGCTAGCCCCTGGCCTATGGAAGGCGGGCTTGGGGTAGTCACGGCACGGACCCCGAGGGCGGGTCGTGACAAATTGGTATCAGAGGAGTTTGGTTCTACCGCAAACTCTGATCTTTTCTTTGTGAAGCAATAATGTTTAGCGTATTGAGTGTGGTTATCAGTCCAGGGAGTCCAGTGTTGGTGCGGCGGCCGACGTATCCGTACACCAGGACCCTGACTTCTGATTTCCGACTTAATGCACGAAAACATTGATTGCGTGTGTGTTTCAAAGTTTTCTTTGTGATTACTTATATCAGCTCACCAGGTATACTGTTCTGACCGTGGCGCAAATGTTTCCTTTTCAGGATGGCCCCACGACGGCAGTCAGCTAGGGTTCCGAGAGTCGAGTGTGACGACAGCCCACCGAGCGACGAGGCCTCGGTGCAGGGCCCTTTGTCAGCAGTGGCACCGGCGGTAGCTCTACCCGCCGAGCCACCGATGCTTCCAGCACCAGCCGCTGACAATGCACGTCACCTTGGAGCTCTGCACGAGTTCCAGCGCCAGCGACCGCCTAGGTTCCGTGGGGAGACGGACCCCCAGGCAGCAGAGGACTGGCTGGAGGCAGTGGTACGAGTTTTTAGGCTAGTGAGGACACCTGCAGACCTCATGGTGATCCTCGCTGCGAGCCTACTGCACGCAGCAGCAGGCCGATGGTGGAGCTTGATGCTCCAGGTGCACGATGAGGCATCTCTACTTTGGAAGGACTTTGAGATCCTCTTCCTCTCGGAGTTCGTCCCAGCCACCCTTCGTGCGGTGCGTATCCAGGAGCTTCTACAGCTGCGGAAGGGCAGCATGACGGTCGCTCAGTACTCGGAGAGATTTATTGATCTCTCACGCTACTCGACCGACATGGTACGAGACCCATTCTTCCGGGCCCGGACCTTCGAGCAGGGTTTGAGACACGAGATCATGGCATCACTGATCTCCCTCAGCATACCGACTCAGACAGGAGTACTGGAGCGGGCCATTTTGATCGAGAGCTTCCTTGCTGAGTCTACACCAGCACCGAGACCCACCGTAGGGCGGCACGTGGCAGAGTCATCTGCAGCAGGCAGTCGACGGATGACTCAGGGGTTCAGGTAGACCAGACCTTCGGGCAGACGATCTCAGGACACTGGCTCAGCAGTGCGGGGCACACAGCGAGGATCCAGTCTTTCGAGAGGCAGACAGTGCTACTCGTACGGCGGGCAGGGCCACATGGCTCGTGACTGCCCGACCCGCCGTGCCGAGGAGCAGCAGACAGTTGAGGGACCACCGAGGCAGAGGCAGAGGTTCGACCGTGGCAGTCCACAGGGAGGAGGCGGACGAGGCAGAGGAGCTGGCCGAGCAGTAGGTGGTGGGCGACGCTTTGAGGCTCTACCACCACCACCACCAGGAGGTCCACCCGACCTCAGGGGAGAGCACAGCTTCAGGCAGCTGAAGCTTACGATCATGGAGCTCCAGAAGCGGGTGGACTAGTGCGGGACTAGCTCCAGGCATAGAGGCCTTTTCCCATAATGCCTCTAGCTTCGTAGTTTGTGTTACCTTGTGTCCTTGTTCTTTAAGTTGAAGTAATAAAAGATGCTTTCCTTGGTGACTTTTGTTTTCTTGTCTTTTGTTTGTTTTTACTAAGAGGTGCCGGTTAAAAACTGTTGACTTGACCCTCACTTGCGAGATTCTTACTGGAGGAGACCCAGTGACCACACACTGATGCCGACAGTGTGACTCAACCCTTGGAGGTGAGAGTAACAGTTGGATCTCTTGGTAGCAGCGTCGAGGCCTTACGACGTCACCCACGCCATGAATTAACTAATCATGACGGGATTGACTGTATTAGGCAAGGAACGTGGTTCATCCAGGGGATGAGACCGGATTTCACTTTTCGGAAAAGGAGAAATCTTTGCAGCTTTGCCGTACGTTAAGGAGGAAGGGGAAACCCTTCGTGTGGTCAGACAGATGTCAGCAGAGCTTCTAGGAGCTAAGACAAAGATTGACCAGCGCACCTATCTTGAGGTTGCCTAAGGAGGGAGTAGGGTACGTAGTCTACTGCGATGCATCAGGGACCAGACTCGGATGTGTTTTGATGCAGGAGTGGGCAGTGATCACCAATGGATCACGTCAGTAGAGGCCGCATCAGCAGAACTACGCTACCCATGACCTGGAGTTAGCAGCAATGGTCTTTGCTCTGAAGACATGGCAACATTACCTGATGGGAGAGCGTTTTACAGTCTTTTCTGATCATCAGAGACTTAGTTATATCTTCTCGTAGAAGGACCTGAACCTGAGACAGTGGCTATGGCTCGAGTTCCTCCAGGACTATGACTTTGAGATAGTCTATACTCCTGGGAAGGGGAATGTAGTAGCCGATGCTCTCAGCAGGAGGACGGGCATTCAACTACTTGAGGAGGCGACGGAGCAGCTAGCCTCTTTGCAGATATCCTTTGTGGATAGAGATGGAGCAGCCTTCCTTCAGTCTCTCACAGTCACCCCTCCACTACTGCAGCGGGTCAGAGAGGCACAGCGTGAGGACGCTGACTGTGAGACACAGCGTGCACAGATATCCTCGGGACAGGCACCTGATGGTTTCTCCCTTGGAGAAGAGCACGACATCCTTTTCAGAGGAAGTACCATGGTACCAGTCGCTTTGCGAGAGGAGGTGCTGAGAGAGTTTCACACTTCTCCTTTGGCGGTACATCCTAGAGTGACGAAGATGTACCAGGATCTCAGACGATAGCACTGGTGGCCGGGCATGAAGAAGGCAGTAGCAGAGTTCGTTTCTCGATGCGTCACCTGCCAGCAGGTGAAGGCAGAGCATCAGGTACCAGCAGGCTTGGTACAACCCTTGGAGGTTCCAGAGTGGAAGTGGGATGTCATATCTATGGACTTCGTGACTAGACTTCCACGCACTTCCAGAGGTCACGACTCCATCTGGGTGATTGTTGACTGACTCACCAAGTCGGCACACTTCTTACCCATCAGAGAGCAGGGCTCAGTGGAGAGCTTGGGACGTCTCTACGTTCAGGAGATTGTGCGGCTCCACGGTGTGCCATCATCTATCATCTCCGATCGAGATGCTCGCTTTACTTCCCGGCTTTGGAAGGGGTTACAAGAGGCGTTCGGGACGCAGCTACGTCTGAGCACAACCTTTCACCCTCAGACGGATGGTCGGACGAAGAGGACCATTCAGACTCTCGAGGACATGCTCCGCTCATGTGTCCTCAACTTTGGTCATAGCTGGGAGGACCACCTACCCTTGGTGGAGTTTGCGTACAACAACAGCTACCACTCCACCATCAGGATGGCACCGTACGAGGCGTTGTATGGCCGAACTTGTAGATCTCCTTTGTGCTGGACAGACCCTGGGGAGTCAGCACTTGTGGGACCGGAGATGGTTCAGGCCACGACAGAGAAGGTCCAGGTCATCCAGGAGCGGATGAGGACAGCTCAGAGCCGGCAGAAGTCATACGCTGACAGGAGGCAGAGTCCACTAGAGTTCGAGGATGGTGACCACGTCTTCTTGCAGGTCTCACCTCGACGTGGTATTCAGATATTTGGCCGAGGCGGCAAGTTATCTCCGCGCTTCATCGGACCCTTCCAGGTCCTCAGCAGGATTGGCGAGGTAGCTTATCGCCTGGCTCTACCACCTCAGTTGCACCGGGTGCACGACGTATTCCATGTGTCTCAGCTGAGGAGATACGTGCACGACCCAACGCAGATCATTGACCATGGGGAGCTTGACGTTGACGATGGGGTGACTTTTACGGAGGTCCCAGTGGAGATAGAGGATCGACAGGAGCGGGTCCTACGTGGGCGATCGATTCCTCTTGTGCGCATTAGATGGCAGCACGGGAACCTCCAGGAGAGCACATGGGAGCGGGAGGCTCAGATGCGTGCTCAGTACCCTCATTTGTTTCCCTAGTTTTGATGTATCTTTACGGGGACGTAAAGCCCCGAGGTGGGAGTAATGTAAAGACCCTTAAAATTCAAGGGAAATTTTTTTCTTAATTTTCTTTGGAATTTTACAAGAGCACGGTTTCTGATGGCACCTGATTCCGAGGCCCGGAGTGCCTGGAATTAATTTCCGAAGTTTGGCTCGGGTACGTTCAGTGAACGAACGAGCGGGAATTTCTAACTTTTGATCCGGTGCTCGGAATTGAAATCCGAGGACACCGATGAACTCGCAGCACCGATATTCTCTTAAGGAGACCTTTTCCGAAGTTGCGTTTATTGCGGGACGAAAGTTAGTTTTTGAGAGAATTATAAGAAGTTAAATAAAAATGTGGAACACTTTTTATTTTTCTTACTTGTTTGTTAACTCCTCTCAAAGGAAGTTAGGGGTGGGACCCACACCCACTTAACCTCCCTTGAGAGGATTAAGTGTGGTGGGGCCCACAAGAACCCCAACTTTTCATCTCCTCTCAAAACTCCCTTAACTCCCCTTTTAAATGAATTTGACAACTTAGCTTATTAATTGGGTTGAGTTGTTTAATCTTTTTCAAACCTTTGAATTTCAAAAGGTTTGGTTGAGTAAATAAAATAAGCTCTTAGCTTATTTTATTTGGTTAGAATTCTCTAGCCTCTTGAGAGTTTTGAAGCCTTCTTCTTCTTCTTCTTCTTCAAGCTTGACGAAGAACGCGAAGAACCTTCAAGCTCCGACGAAGAACGCCGCTCCTCTCTTCTTCGTAGCCGGTTGTCTCCGAAGATCAACGACGTCTTCCGTGTCAACTAAAGGGAACGCCGCTTCCACCTTGGACTTCCTTCGTCGGCTTAAGAATATTCGCCAACGACGTACCACTTCGGACGTACCTCTTCGTCAACGGATTGACGAATGATTACCGCGACGCCCGACCTCCGCGACGCTGTCTTACGCGGATCATTGACGATCATCGATCTTGAAAAAAGGTAGGGGTTGTTGTTGGATAATTATTTATTCTTGTTCTTGGTTCTAGCTTTACAATTTTTAGGTTTATTGTTAAGTGTTATCGACTAACGAGAGGGGGGCCGGACCGCACAAACACCGCCGAACTCCCCCTCCTCTGTCCTTGAATATTATTTCCTTGCGGATGTACGAGATGGCGTGGTGTCGTTGCACCACGCGGGAATCGCAAGCCTATAATCGTGCGGCGCCGTGCCACGGAAAGTTTATCATGAACGCGACACCGTCGCGCCACGTCGAAGGGAATCGAAGGCGCCGCGGCCGGAGCGGGGCCGCGGCGGAGGGGCGCGGTGCCGTCGTACCGCGCCGGACGACGAACACCGCGGCCGGTTCTGGGCCGCGGCGAGACGGGAAGACCGGCGGCTCGCCAAGCCGCTGGTGTCGGAAGCCGGAAGGGGACCGGCTTTGCCGGTCCGTTGAAGAAGAACTGGCCGGCCAGGTGGGCCGGCCGGAAGGGGAAAACCGGGGGAATTTAATTCCCCCGGTCAACTCAAATGCCCCTCCCAATTATGAGGGGGGGGTTTCTTTAAGGGGGCAGGCGGCCCCCCGGTTTTCCTCAAAGAAGGCCCCCACGAGGGGGGGCCGGTTCTCCAAAGGCGCGGCTAAAAGCCGCGCCGCCAATTTGAAGAAGCGGGGGCCTTGCCCCCCGCGCGTGGCACCAAGCGGCGCCAGGCCGCGCCGCCGCGCCGGACCGCGCCGCCGCGCTGGCACCGCGCCGGACCGCGCCGCCGCGCCGGACCGCGCCGCCGCGCCGGCACCGCGCTGCCGCGGTAGACCGCCACTGGCCGGGCCGGGTCTGACCCGGGTCGGGTCGACCCGGTTCGGGCCGACCCAGGGGGGGTCGGGCCGGGTCGCCTCGGGCCCGGACCCTCCGTTTTCGAATCGTTTTCGGTCTTTTGTCCATAACTTGATCCACGGACCTCCGATAGACGAACCGTCAGCGGCATTGCGATCCTTGGATCGAGACGGTCGATTCGGTATATCGCACTCAAAGTTTCGGAATACTTTGAGTTCGGCCGGGTTGGTTCGTTCACGAAACCAACCGGGCCTTCGGAGCGGAAACACTCATATCTTGAGCTACGGACGTCCGATTGACGTGCCGTCAGCTTTGTTATGTTCCTATTAGTGAGACAGATCTTTTGGAATACTCCGTCCGAGGTTTGGACGCAGGTGGAGTACGGTTGGGCTGGTTTTTCCTTAAAAACCAACCGGGCCCCTGGGACGAAAAAGCTAATAACTCTCAGACCGGGCGTCCGATCGACGCGCCGTCTGTTGCGTTGAGTTCCTGTTGACGATACAGAACTTTTGGATACATCAACTCTGGACTTTGTGACAGTTGATGTATCAGCCTCTCGGCTCGTGGAGCGGACCCTCCTGGACGAGCTTGCTGTGTGCGGGAACCCTAGTGCTGGCTGCGACTATTACTGCTACTGCTACTGCTACTACTACTGTGACTGCGACGACGACAGTACAGAGATCCTGTGTGGATTCGACGACGACTACAACACTCAGCGATCCTACATGGATCAGTGCTACAAGTCCTGTGTGGGCCCGATCCTGTGTGGGTCCGATCCTGTGTGGGTCTTTGCGCTCAGAGGTCCTGTGTGAACCAGCGCCTACAGGTCCTGTGTGGGCCCGATCCTGTGTGGGTCTTTGCGGGGGTTAGTTACCTAACGATCCTTCGTGGGTCCGACGACTTAGATGGATCAGAGATCATCTTTATCGTCTTTCGAAGATGTATACCTGTGTGAGCTGAATCCTGTTACTTTCCTGTGTGGAATGTGTTGTGCTATCCTGTGTGGATTTCGTTTTTCTTTCCTGTGTGGAATACGTATACTTTCCTGTGTGGACTGAGTTGTACTCGGGATCGGATGTTGGAGCGTATTGGAATTGATGACTTAGGTATATGTATGGGCATATACCTAAGCAGTGTTGGTTGTTACTTCGTGTTTGTATCTTCCTTGTGGTTTATCCTTTGTGGATTTTGGGAGACCTTCAGGGGTCTCGGGGTCCCTACTGAGTAGCTTATACTCACCCCTGCACGGGCTATGCCCACACTACGTTGTGTTGGTTGCAGACGACGGACAGCGTTGATCTTGGCTGAGGCTTGCAGAGCAGGACGGTACCTGGAGGTGGACCACTGGGCGGGACGTACTCAGAGTGGACGGCGGGACCCGAGGAGCAGTGGAGCTATCTGTACTCACCCTTCAGGTGGGACTTCCAGTGGACAGCTCGGAGTAGCGGCTTTTACTTTATAGTTGCTGTTTTCCCTTTCGAGTTGTACTTTACTTTCAGTTTGGGTTTGTATACTGGCCCATTTACTTTTCCGCACTTTCAGTTGTACTCTGTTTTTACTTAGTGTTTACTTTCCGCTTACTTACTCTGTGGTGTTTGTTTACTTTACAAAGGCAATTTACCGGGATTTACGCCTTGGTGCTAGTCGCCAGCCCCTGGCCTATGGAAGGCGGGCTTGGGGTAGTCACGGCACGGACCCCGAGGGCAGGTCGTGACAATATAATTCATGGGATGTGTGAAGATGTATTTAAGAAGAGTCAAAAGTGGGACTGAAATCAAAATTAAAACATTTTTGGTATGACAATGGAATAGAGTATGCCTCTATTGGGTTTGAAAAGTATCTTGAGAAACATGACATAAATCATGAAGTTTCCTCTGTGAGAACTCCACAACAAAATGGATTTATTGAATGAAGAAAATGTATGGTAAAAAACATGGCAAAAAAATTTCTCATTCAAGGTGTAATTTGTCACCACTATTGGAAAGAGGCAATAAAAGTTGTGATGTACACTAAGAATCGGGCTATGCTAAGTCCAAGGTAAGAGATGACCCTATATGAAATATAGTTTGTAAGGAATCCTTCATTGACACATTTTGATGTCATTATAAGTAAGTGATACATTTGAAATAAAGAAGGAAATTAGAGAAAGTATAGTGATGTTGTTGATGAAGGAGTTTTTCTAGGATACTCATCAAAGAGTAAGACCTAAAAATTCTATAACAATAGGTTGATAAAAATTATGGAGATAAATAATGTCAAATTAATTGATTAAAAAGTTATTAATAACTCTAGAGGAACAAGCTATAGAATTTTCTATGAAGAATAAGTGGAAGAAAATTAAGTTAGTAAAATTATATAAGTTGTATAGAGTAGTGTGAGTGATGAAGAATTCAAGGCCGAGTTAGAAGAGTAAGTTATTGTAGAAGTACAACAATCTGCACCTCAAAGGAGAAAAATGAGAATAGTGGTAGATTCATCTAACATAATTGTAGATAGACATGCACCAATACATATAAGGATAATGGAAAATATAGATCTGTGACTTTTTTATTAGTAGTGGGAATAACCACATTTGAATAAGTAATAAAATATAAATCATGTATTATAGCCATGGATGATGAATTAGTTTAAATTGATAAAAATCAGACTTGGGAGGTTATTTAAAGGATGAAAAATTATAATGTGATTAGAAAAAATGGATATTAAATAAATAATTTGATGACCATGGAAATGTGATCATAGATAAGGAACACTTCATTTGTAAAGGCTATACACATATCGAAGGAATTGGTATTGGAGAAATGTTTTCTCTAGTAGTCAAAATGGATTCATTCAAGATATTTTTAGCTATTTAAATTTAAATATGATACAAAATTTATCATATGGATGTCAAATTGGTATTATTAAAAGGAATTATCAAATAAGAAGTTTATATTGAACAACTAATGGTATTTCTAATTATAAATTTTGAAAAAAATGGTATATAGATTGAATAAGTATGTATATGGTCTAAAGTAGGCACCATGAGCCTAGTATGCTCGACTGGATTTCATATTTGAATAAAATTAAATTCAAAAGGAGTGATTTCAACCATAACCTCCATGTGAAGGAATCCAAGAAAGACCAGTTTATGGTTTTTGTGTATTCGAGTGATATCATCTTTGGTGGAAGAAAGCATAAGTTCATGGAAGGGTTTTATAATCACATGAAATTAGAATTTAAAATGACCATGTTTCATGAAATCACATACTTTTTTTTTGAGATTTTAGTGATTTGAAAGAATAAATACACTTTTATATATTAGGAAAAGTACGACAAAGAGCTGTTGAAGAAGTTTAACATGCTTGATTCCAAACCAATGTAAACTCTGATTGTGGTTTGGAAAAAATTAAGAATCACGATTATGAGAAATCTTTAGACCCCAAATTGTATAGAAGGATAATTATGATCTTATTATTTTTTACCATAACACAACCCTATATTGTATTTGAAAAATGTTTAACAAATCATTTCTAGAGTAATATAAAGTAAGAACACCATGTATCAGTTAAAATAATCATGATATATATCTAAGGTACTATTAATTTTAGTTTTAGCTTTGATACTAGAAAATAGAATGAATTGTATTTATTTTCCAATGTTGAATGGGCTGGTGATACAGTGGATTGAAAATCCACATGTGGTGGTGCTTTCTTTATTGACAATAACTTTGTGGGTTGGTTGAGAAAGAAATAGGAAAACATATCTCTAAATAAGCCTTAATCACAGTTTATATTAGTGAAAAAAGGATTATAGTCATCTATTTTAGATTAATAAAAAACATAAAGATATTGTAAATAAGGTCAAATAACTGATGGTGGTATTTAGAGATAATAAGAGTGTGATCTAGCTCACAAAATGTACAATTCAACGGTTTCATACCAAATGTATTGAGATCAAATATCACTTCATTAAAGAAAAATTGGAATAGGTAGTGATCAAAATAGAGCATGTTGGAACCAATGACCAAGTGAAAAATATCATGACTAAGCTATTGGATAGTCCAACATTTGTATGACATTGGTTGAACCTCATTGCTTAGATACCTCCCTCCAATTGAGGAGGTACAAAAGTTCCCCACTCCCCATTATTATCTAACATCTATCTGGTCTATTTCATGGTTGGTAGGTCACCTTGGGTTTATTATCAAATAGGGATAAATTATAGTGAAATTGGAGTTCATGTGACTAATAAGTATAATTAGAGACATATTTTTACATTCAGGGAGAGCATACGGTATGAAATTTAGGGGGGATATATGATCCAAGAGTAATAAAATTTTGAAGTGTGATAGTTCTAGAAGACCATGGGAGATATATATAATAAGAAATTTAATAAGGTATGAAATTATATCTTGATATATTATTTCTTATATCGATCATTACTTACATAAACATAGAGTTATGGATGAATTATTTTATTACTATTTGGTGAAATCTTGATATTTGTGCTGTATTGAATTCCCATTTGGATTTCAAAAAAACTCACTGGGGGAGAATGTTGAAACCAAGGTGATTAAAGGTGGAGTTGGATGTTGTGTTTTTTTTTCAATCAATGTCCAAGTTTTTTGAAGGTGATTTATTACCAAGGGAGATAACATAATATGGAACAAATTTCCAGTGTTTTCCAAATTTTTGGGTCCAAAATTTGAGAGTAATTTCATTAGTTTTTTGAAATAAGGCACAAAATAAATACCAGGGTAAAATATTCCTTTTCTCCCTAGTGGAGTTGGGAACTACATGTAGGTGCCACATATAGGTACCATAGGAAGGTGAAACACACTTGTGCTAATTTCTTGTGTAGGTGGGTGCTATGTTGGGGTCTCATGTGATTATATCACATGATTTTCTTTGTGACCACAAAAAGTAAGGGTGATCGTGAAAAGGAAGGGTGACATGTGAGTGGATCTAGTAAAACAAAAGTTCATGTTTCTCAGAGAAGATGGTTGTGTAAAGGATGTTGTACTTACCTATAAATACCTAACTATTCCAATTATTTGGGGTTAATAAAAATTAGAATAAGGATTATAATATATCCCATCATGTAAGTTTAACCTATGAAAACTGGTATTGGGTGAAGCAACAAGGGAAAGGAGTAGTGAGAAGTCAATAGCGTGAACATTCAGAGAGAATTATCAGCATGGACTAAGTTTTGTGAACATAGCATAATGATGGTAGTAGGAAGAACCTACTTGGGAGAACTTACCTTAACAAAGGGAGTTAGTAGTTTTATACCTAGGTGAAGCCACACTTTGGTGAATTAGGGGACTTAGGAAAAGCCATACCTAGGAAAAGTAGCGGACCTAGGTGAGCTCTATTTCGGAAAATCCTAAGATATGGGAATCCATATGAGCTGAAATTAAGGAATTATTTATAGAATAAAACTCATAAATTTATGATGTAATTCTTGATCAACATTAATTTAGTTTTAAAGGCGTCCTTTAATTATTTAAATGAAGGAAGACTTTATCTAGAGAAGTGAGCAAGAATGAGTCAATAGAAGTGATCCGAGGGAGGCAGTTCACTATCCCTAAACTCTTTATAAAGGCAGTGAGCCTAGAACAAAGTGACCATAGAAGAAAATTGTAATCCAAAAAAACTATTGAAGAATAGTGGATTTTGGTATGACCAAAACATCATCAACATATTATCCTTGGAAAATACCTTAGTGGTTACCCAAGTAAAAATTACTGCATTTTATTTTATTTTTTCATTTGTTTGGTGAATTTAAATTCTAATTAGAAAAGTTTAATGAGTTCCTAACAACATGGGAATAATATAATTTTTAAATTAAAAGAAAAATTTGACACCCTAATTCACCCCTACCCTCACAAGACATCTCAGGGTACAACACTACCATCTGACCAATTTTAAGGAGGAAATATTAAATTTGGTGATTATTTAAAAGGTATAGTCAAAGGTTTTGATAAGATAGAATTTAAAAAACTGTTATTATATATAAATTTCTATATATAAAGGGTTAAAAAATAATTTGGTAAGTATTTATCAATTATATGATGATAGAATGAATGATAAATTCTAAAATGATAAGTGTGTAGTTTATAAAGATAAATCCATATTATTTTATGAAAATATAAAAGACAATATTTATTCTATTAATTATGTTAAATTGACTAAAAAAATGTTAAAATTTTAAGCATAATTCTGTTAGATAACATCTTGTGGAATATGATACTTGACCATGCTAACTTCATATTATTTTACAAACAATCCAAAAATCAGCAGGTTCTAAAAATTCCATATTTAAATATAGACAACACTTACTTTTGTGAGGTAAACACCATAAATAATATTTCATAATTATCAAGGAAGTGTATATGGTAAGTAATTTACAACTTTAAATCTTGATTTATTTAGACCGATATCTACTGTAAGTATGGGTGAAAAAATTTATGCATTTGTAATAATAGATGATTTTAGCCTATTTATATGGTCATCCTTTATAAGTCATAGATATAAAACCATTTCAAAATTTTCTGCTTATTTTAATGTTGTTCAAAACAAAAAAAGGATATTTGATTTTTCTATTAAAAGTGATAGGTGAGATGAATTTATATATCTGGAATTCAATTTTTTTTTGAGGATAATGGTCATTATCATAAATTTTCATCCCTTAAGACACTACAACAAAATGGTGTTGTGGAAAAGAAAAATAGAAAACTTTAAGAAATGTATAGAACCATATTAAATGAATTTAAAACACCTAGAAAATTCTATGAAGATGATATAAATACTAATTATTATGTATCAAATAGAATTATTTTAAGACTAATTTTAAAGAAAACACCATATGAACTTTTTAAAGGTAGAAAACCAAAGGTCGTGTATTATAACAACCCTCTATTTTATACATTGACATTAATTATCTTTTACAGAATAATTAAAATATGAAACAAATAGACTCCCAAATACCGTATTAGTCTAGTTCCTTTAGAAACATGGAAACATAAACACTGATACATAAGTGATCCACATTATCTCCCATTATGTTCTTCATGACTATCAACCATTTTAGACACATCATACTTAATAAATATCTTTATTACCTGGGGAAAGAAACAAAAAATGGGTGATCTCAGATGATCAGTTTGGGTAAACAAGGGAGAAATGTAATCATAAGCATGAGTATAAGGGTATGATAACATGATCATAACATTAAATGATCATACCATACATATAATAAGATTATAAACATGAATCATGGAATAAATATTGGCAGTTCATATGAAATTAATCATAAGGAAATAAATAACATAATCCATGAAAGCATAACATAAGAATAATACATGAAATTATGGAAGACAGATAAGCATATATAATGATTTCCATAGTATTTAAGGAATCACTATGAAGGCCATCTTAGTGGATAAAGTCCTTTACTGAACCGAGTTCACACCCCATTCCAACCCTGTATTACTAAACCGAGTTCACTCCTCATTCTAACCATGTAATACTAAACTAATTTCATTTATTTTTCCATCCATGTTTATCTCATGATATATAAATATTTAACCAATAAATTGGAGGGAGATATAGGTCCCACCCATCTCATAATAAAATCATACATACATGTGCCACAAGATCCTAAATAATCATATAATAACCCAAGAAATGAGATGGGTATTATAAACATGTAACCATATCATAACCTGTGAAAAAATATAGGTTTCATAATCATTTCATAATAAACATAACCCATGAAAATAAGTGGGTTTCAAAAGCATATAACCTATGAAAGAGAAACAGGTTTCATAAACATCATGCCATAAAAACATAATCCATTAAGAGAAATAATATAAATGGAAACATTAAATAATTTCCCTATAAATAAATTAGTAACACCAACAGATGTTATCTTATATGGGAACTAATTTTTAAATATCTTTTAAAAACATTTCTTGATGAAAATATCATTTCTACATCAAAAAATGATTTTTAAAACATAAAAAATTTTTAAAAACATTTTATTTTAAAATAGATTTGAATACTTATAAATGAAGATTAAAAAACCATAATTTTTTTTAAAATAATTTTTTCCTTTAAAATTATCTTCATTGATCATTTGAACACATTTTTGACAAAATTTTAAAAAACATGGTTTTTGAATAAAACAAATTTCCAACCAAAGAGGGAAATACCATAATATTTTTATTAATTTTTTTCTTAATTATATCAAGTACCAAAGAGTGGAAAAATGAAACTAATATATGGATATACCTTGAATAAATATATTATAAGTAAATTCATGAGTTTTCTTGAGATATGGATCATAATATTTCATCAAAGGAATCATAAACATAAACTATCTTGAAAAGCTATGTGATTGTTCAATAAACTCTTATAACTTGGTAACATGGGATCATACTCTCCATGTAAGAAATGAAGTTAAATTAAGCTTAAAATATCATGAAAATAATTATATTCATTATATAACATGTAAAATATAAGTATATACACCTCTAAAAATAATTTAGGTGTATAATAAAACATGTATCTCAAAGAAGGAAAATTGAGACGAAACAATCCCACTGATTTGGTAGATTTTGAAACATTAAAAAAATGTAATAAATATAATATAATAGATATTTAAATACTCATAAATTTAAGTATAATAATCATTTAATACATCCATGGTTATTATACACACCACACAAAAGGAATGGGTGGTGAATAAAGCAAGTATCTCATGGAAATAAAAAGTGAGACGAAATCCCCTTACCTTGTGTCTTGACTCTCATAACACTCATACAAAAATATTATATAATAAATATAAGTTTATTTTATATATATAAAATAACCATATTATTATATAAAATAACTTTTAGGGATTTATTATGACTTTATATTACTCACTTGTTAACAATTCTATGTTAAGGTTTCACTTCGGGTAATATCCGCTTTGTTCGTCGTATTTATCTTAATTTGTTATATATTTGGTCCTTATACTTATATCATGATTTAAAGAATGTAAAACATGATATAAACATAATTTATATTCATTATGTGTGTATTATAATAATATATATAATATATAATTATGAAATGGAATGCACTTTTCTTGGAGACAGTAGGCTATACATACACATGAATATTGTTTCTATTTAATAGTAATATTGAAAGAAAGAAAGAAAATGACATATATGTATATATATATGTATTATAATTATATTAGAATTATTATTTCATATATATCATATAATTTTACTAAACATATCTTTAATACATTTTATGTAGTTTTTGAATGAATCACATCGCTTTGAGGGGGCAGTTGTCCACACTTACTCAAATAAAATTATCATATTTACACCAAATGGAAAGTATAATAATATGTGTTGTAAAATGATTAAATAATATTTAAGAAATAATAAATATAATATATAACTTATATAAACAGAATCTACATCATAATTTCCACCATGAGAGGCTTTAAAGGAAAAATGAACAATCATCATTTCGTGAGGCTGTAGTTCGTTGTACACATAAACAGTATGTTCATTACCCATTAGATGGGAGAATGTGTAAGTTTAGGTCAAAAACATAGCATAAAAAATCATATTATATTTAGGATACTATTTTTTTTATAAAATCATGGAATAAGAAGTGTTTATGGGGTGGATAATTTAAATAAAATAAAACAACAAGAGGAAGAATGTTACCTATTATTTGGGTAAATTCTTTTGGTTTGAACCAAAGGGATTCCTTGGATTTATTTCTTCCCAAGGATAATATTACAGGATTATGGGAGGGATTTTTAGGATATATTTGGTTATATATTTGTTGATCCAAAGTGACTCTATAGGTGTGAAGAAGTGGGAGGAGAGGAGACCTTTTTATAGTGGAGGAGGAGTGACACTCTTGTAAATTTTGGGAAAGAGAATTCCACCCAAGTTTATACCATGAAAAGTGGATATAATAATGATAAAAAGTCAATAAAAGTAATTATAGTGTATAAATATGTCCATAAAATGTCTTTTGGACAAGTTTATAGGTCATTCAGGACCTTAAGTTTAAGTTTTAGTCTTTAGTTAAGCTTAATTTTACCTTCATCGATGTAATTAATTTTAATTACTTTCACTAATATTTTTAGTAAAAAAAAAAGTTAATATTATTATAAATTATAAATAATTATTATTTCAAACATGGAACCCATTTTTATAAATTCCAATCATATAAGTGGTAGAAATTAATTTAATTTTAATCCTATAGTCGGGTTAACAATGCGGGTTTTTAAAACAAAAAACGTTCAAAAGTTTGCTATGTTTTTATATTAAATTTCAAAGTGAAATTGATTACAATGACCTAAATTGGATTAATTGATAAAATATGATCTAATTAAACTTTTAAACCAATTTAAAATGTAGTTTAACCATATAAATAAATTATATGAAAAAACAATTTTGAACTAAAATACAATATTTTTCACTATTCATTAAAAAAATGAAACTTCACAAAAAAATACCAAAAAATTACCCTAGAATAAATATTATATTAATATTTCTTTGATTTAGTTTTTTTTCATATTAAATCTATAAAAGTTCCAAAAAATGGATTTAAAATGGGTTCTCTATTAAAAGGCAGTAAAAATACCTTAATAAAAATATGTGTTTTTCAGCATAAATTTGGCTTTGTTCTTATATTATGTATATAAAATATATTGGATGAATATAAAAAATATTTTATTGAATATATAACATATATATGAAATTAATATCACTCACTAATTATAATTAATTTAATTCATTATGTTAAATTATCTTATAATAATAACAATATTTTCTTTTATATTCAATTGGGTTTCATATTCATTTCTAATTAATTGGTAACCTATGAATTCATCTTATATTTATGTAAAAAAATATTTTCATAAATTAGTTAATAATATTCATAACCAATAATTTAACAACTAGGTTATATCTTATTATATTAAATGATAACATTTTATTAATATATTATTATTCCATAAAACTCGGTATTGCGTGTTACATAAGACATCGAGGAAAGTAAATCTTGCATGTAATGCATGATAACCTTGTTATTCCATATAGATAATTTTAAAAATTATGTTTCATGTAGTTCACAATATCTTGGTGTTGTGTATAAGATATTCCAGACATAGTGTTTTAATATAAACTATTTTCAGTGTTGCTTGAAATGAAAAATCTCAAAAAGATTAAATTAATTCAAAAAAGGAATTTTTTCCACAAAATAGTAGTGTGTTACATTATACCCTCATTAAAATAAATTTATTCCTTGATTTTTTTGGGTTATTAATGATTTAATAAGTTTATGTTCCTTTAATAAAAATCCACATCATAAAAATGAACACTAAAACTTACTTTAAAAAAGAAATTTGGATCCATAATGGTTATCTAGAGTAAAACACAGCTGGGTTTACATGTAGGAGATCAAAGGTGGAAAGTGAAAACATGGACATAGAAGGAAAATATAACCATCCAATTATGATAGAGAGTGATAGAGAATAAGGTCAGGGGTAAGTTAACAATCACAAATCCATAAATCTGATATGACCTAAAGGATCATATGATCCATTGGAAATAAAGGTAATAGGATAACATTTTTGGTTTCAAGATCCTTTTTCCTAAAGTTGAAGAATTTTCATGAAAAGATATAATTTCATGATTTCAGGAAAACCTCACACTTTATTGTTCCTTCATCCACTTCACCTCATTCTATACAAAGGAAGGTGAATTTTTCATTCTTGACGTACTAAGAGATCATGAGATCCATGATATTCCATCCAATTTTTCATCAATTATCATCAATACAACGATATTAAAATAGGTTATCCAATATGTAGAAATCCTAATCTCGTGATATAATGATTTAATCTTCCAAACATCACTCAAATTTTAACATAATCTCACCATAAATGGTTAAACTTATAACCCTTAGGAAATATGAAAATTCAAAAACTTTAGAAATAGAGTCATGAAACCAGCTTAACATTGATCCCCCATATATCACAAATTATCACTTGGTTGTCACATTCCAAACACGTGAATACCCTCATCGTATATTCCATTGGAACATAGTAATAACCTGAATTACCATAAATCCTTTTTGGAAAACATCCATGCTTCCTTATTCCCATGATTACTGGATACATTCTTTAAATATAAGAAGTTGTAAAATTCATCCTTGATAACACAGACCACTTTTTCAATGATCATTTTTAGGGTAATCTGTATCATCCAATTTTCTTATTCATATCCAATATATCTTTATCCAAACATCATTATATCAACTTCAAACATTAATTAAGGGTTAACTTCCCTTAATCAAAATATCACTCTTCCATGAAATTAATTTTCTATGTCTTCATCACCATTCATATATCCTTTTCAATCCTAAATGAAAAATTATACTGAAAATAATTATATATTTCACGATTCTTATAACATAATCTTTGAATTCCAAAACATAAATACCTTTTTCATCCAATTTTATTATTAAACCATTACTCAGGCTTCGTCAACTTATTCCTTAATACACATTTCCTAGAATATTAAATATGAATCATGTCTTAAGGTTCCTCAACCTCAATATAATCATGATTCTTATGTTTAATGTAAAAAATACTGAAATAACATCATATAACTTTCAAATATTGTTTGCGGTCTCTTTATCATTAGCAGAAAAACCATTACTTGTACCACGTTACTGATTATCTTCATGAGCCTTCCACATAGGACATATATTTTTATAATGCCCATAATTTATACATTTAAAGTAGTTGTCAATTGATAATACCTTAGGGAGGCCAACATTCACATCCATTATGTCAATCGAACTTTTCATTTTCCCTTTGCAGTTAATTTATTTTAGACCTTCTTTTCCAAATTAAAAAAATCTTCTTGTTTCTCTAAGACATTTACTTGGGTGATTTTTTCAATATTGTTGACACAAAGGAAACTTAATCCTCTTTCCTCCATGGTCTCCATTACTCTAACTCTCATTTAACTCCTTCTTTATCTTTCTTGGTGAGTCTGAGAGTTTGTTAAGGTACATGTTGTTAATCATGTTCCTTGAAAATTGATTAGGCATGATCCCAACATCCTTCAATCCAATAATCATCCCATTTGACTACTCATCAAAAAATTTTACATCACATTAAGCATTAACCTAGTTCCTTAAAATTCCTTCCATTGACTAAAACCAAGAAGAATTGAGTAAGAAAGGATTATTATAGCGAGGAATCACATAATAATGAAAACAACTTATATGATGTCTAACTTATGAAACCTTTATTAAAATATGACTCCTCAGGTTTATCCTAAGTTATTCATAACCAAATACTATTTAAATCTTTCATGATTGTTCATGAAGAGTTTGTGAATTTCCAAAGCATATCCTCTAGGAGTGTCACGCATGGTGTGTAGCAAGGCCCATTATTGTGTAATAGAATACCCTGAGTTAGGCCAGAAACATCTTGTCTAATTTGTTACCCCTAGGTATATATGTTCGAGAGACACATCCACTTGTACTATCTAGATAGGGACTTATTACTAGGAAACCACCCACTATATCCTTTAATAAAATTACAAGACATTTTCATATGCTTTTTCTTATCCTTAGACTTATCCTTAGGGTTCTCACTAAGGTTTTCTCATCCTATAATTTAAAGGTTAACTAAACCTTTTCTCTAATAACAAATACAGTGACCCTATCTTTTATACATTAACATTACAAATATTTTGCAGAATACTTAAAACATTTAAAAAATAGACACCCAATGACCATATTAGTCTAGTGCCTTTAGAAACATGGAAATATAAAAACCGGTACATAAGTGAGTGACATTATCTCCTACTACGTTCTTCATGACTAGGACCCTTATTAGACACATAATACTTAATACATATCTTCATAAATTGGGGAAAGAAACTTAAAAAGGGGTGAGATAAGATGCCCAGTAATGGTAAAAAAGGGATACATGTAATCATAAGAATGTGAATAAGGGTATGAGAATGTGATCATAACATTAGAATATCAAACATTGTATATCATAAGATCATAAACAAGAATCATGGCATAAATATTAGTAGTTTATAAGACATGAATCATAATGAAATAAAGAATATAATCCATGAAAGCATAACATAGGAATAATACTTGGAATTTTGAAATACACATAATCATATATAATGATTTCCATAGCTGTAAAAGCATTACTTCCAAGGCCATCTTAGTGTAAAAATTCATTTACCGAATCAGGTTCACACCCCATTCCAACCCTATATTACTGAACGAAGTTCACTCCTCATTACAGACTTATAATACCAAACCAAGTTCAATTCTCATTATAGAAATGTCTATCTCATTAGATATAAATCATTACCCAATACACTAGAGGTAGATATAGGTCCCACCAACCTCATAATGAAATCATGCATACATGTGACAAAAGATTATAAATAATAATATCATAACCCAATAAATGGAATGGTTATTATAATCATGTAATCATATCATAACCTATGAAAAAATATAGGTTTCATAATCATTTAATCATAAACATAACCCATGAAAATAAGTGGGTTTCAAAAGTATGTAACTTGTGAAAGAGAAACTGGTTTCATAAACATCATTCCATTTAAAAATAACCCATTTAGAGAAATAATATGAATGGAAAAATTGAATAATCTCCCCAAAAATATATGAGTAACACCAACATATGTTATCTTATATGGGAAATAATTTTTAAATATCTTTTAAAAACATTTCTTGAGGAAAATATACCTTGTTATTGAAAAATGTTTTTTAAAAAATAAAACATTTTCAAAAACATTTTTTGTTGAAAATAGATTTGAAAACTTATAAAGGAAGATTTTAAAACCACAATTTTTTAAAAATCATTTTTTCCTTGAAAACTATCTTTAAGGATCATTTGAAAATATTTTTTAAAACATTTTTGAAGACATGGTTTTTGAATAAAATAGATTTCCAACTGAAGAGAGAAATGGAATCATATTTTTATTAAAAACATTTTACTAATTATCTTAAGTACCTAAGAGTGGGAAATGTTAATAATACATGTAGATAACTTGAATAAATGGAGGATAAGTATCTTCATGATTTTTCTTGAGATACGGATCATAATATTTCATCAAAGGAAGCATAGACATAAATAATCTTGAAAAGAGATGAGATTATTTCAATAAACTCTTATAACTTGGTAACTTGGGATCATACTCTTCATATAAGAAAAGGAAATTAAATGGATTTTAAAATATAATTAAAATAAGGATATTAATTATATAACATGTAAAATGTAAATATATACACCTTGAAAAATAATATAGGTGCATAATAAAACCTGTGTCTCAAAGAAGGCAAATTGAGACAAAACTGCCATATCGATTTGGTAGATTTTGAAACATCAAACCCGTGAAATAAATATAATAGAATTGATAAGTAAATACCCATAAATTTAATTATAATAATTTAATACATTCATGGGTAGTACACACCATACTAAAGGAATGGGTGGTGAATAAATCATGTATCTCACGTAAATAAAAAGTGAGATGAAAGCCCTTTACCTTGTGTCTTGACTCTCATCACATTCATACATACCTCTTATATAATAAATATATGTTTATTATAAATCTATTAAAAAAACATATACTTATATATAATACCTTATATGGTTTTATTTTTACTTTATATTACCTTCTTGTTAACAATTCTATGTTAAGGTTTCACTTCAGGTAATATCTGCTTTGTTCTTCAAATGTGTTTTAATTTGTTATATCTCTGATTCTTACAATTATATCTGGATTCCTAGAATTTAAAAAATTATATAAACATAATTTATATTCAGTATATGGGTATTATAACAATCTATATAATATAAAAGTATGAAATGAAATACACCATTCATGTAGATGGTAGTCCATACGTACGCATGGATGCTATTTCTGTTTAATAGACGTATTGAAAGGAAAAAAAAATGAAATAAACACACACATATATATATATTATAATTATTATTTCATATATATAATTTAATTTCACTAAACATATCCTTAATACATACCGTGTAGTGTGTGAACGAATCACATAGCTTTGAGGGGGCGGTAGTCCACATTTCCTCAAATGAAATTATCGTATTTACACCAAATGGAAAGTATAAATATATGTTCTGTAATAGGATTAAAGAAGATTAAATACATAATAAATATAATATATAACATATATAAATAGATTTTTCATAATAATTTATTCCATGAGATGCGGTAAATAAAAAATGAACAATCATCATTTCGTGAGGCGGTAGTTCACCATACACATTAACAATATATTCGTTACCCATTAGATGTAAGTGTGTGTAAGTGTAGGTCTATAAATTAGCATAAAATAAACTTATTATATTGATGATACTGGTGTTTTTATACAAGAATGGAATAATAAGTTTTTAGGTGGTGGATAATTGAAATAAAGTAAAAGAACTAGAGGATGTTACCTCTTATTTGGGTAACTACTTTTGGTTTGCACCAAAGGGATTACTTGGATTTATTTATACCCAAGTAGAGGATTATAGGATTAGGGTAGGAATCCTTAGGATCTATTTTTTTAGATCTTAGTTGAACCAATGTGGCTTCAGAGGTGTGAATTAGTGGGAGGAGAGGAGTCCTTTTTATAGTGGAGGAGGAGGGACACTCTTGTAAATTTTGGGAAAGAGAATTAAACCCATGTTTTTCCCATGGAAATTGGATCCAATAATGATAAAAAGTTTAGAAAAATTATTATAGGGTCTAAATATGGCTATATAATTTCTTTTGTACAAGTTTCTATGTCATTGAGGCCCTTAAGTTTAAGTTTTAGTCCTTAGTTAAGTTTAATTTTACCTTAACTGATATAATTAATTTTAATTAATTTCACTAATATTTTTAGTAAAAAACCATGTTGACCATATTATATATTATAAACTATTATTATTAAAAATATGGAATACATTTTTCAAAATTCCAATCACAGAAGTATACTAAATTAATTTAAATCTAATCTTACAGTTGGGTCAACAATGCGGTTTTTTACAGTAAAAATGTTCAAAAGTTTTTTATGTTTTAATATTAAATTTCAAAGTGGAATTGATTATAATGATATCAATTGTATTAATTAATAAAAATATGATCTAATTAAACTTTTAAACCAATTTAAAATTTAATTTAACAATATAAATAAATTAGATGAAAAAGCAGTTTTGAACTAAAATATAGTATTTTTCACTCTTCATAAAAAAAATGAAACTTCATAGAAAAATACCAAAATTTTACCCTAAAATAATTATTATGTTATGATTTTAAAGATTAATTTTATTTTGACATATTAAATCTATAAAATTTCTAAAATTTTTATATAAAATGGGTTCTCCATTAAAAGATGGTAAAAATACCTTAATAACAATATATGTTTTAAGCATAAAATTGGGTTTATTCTTATCTTATGTCCATAAAATCTATTGGAGAACATAAAAAATATTTTATTAAATATATAACATATATATTAAATCAATACCACTCACTAATTATAATTAATTTAATTTATTAAGGTAAAAAAACTTATAATAATAATAATATTTTCTTTTATATTCAATAAGTTTTCATATTCATTTATAATTAATTGATAAATTATGAATTCATATTATATTTGTGTAAACCATATATTTTCATAAATTATTTAATATTATTCATAACCACTAATTTAACAGCTAGGTTATATCTTATTATATTAAGTGATAACATTTTAATAATATATTATTGTTTCATAAAACTCGGTATTGCGTGTTACACAATCCATTGAGGAAAGTAAATCTGTCATGTATTGTATGCTAACCTTGGTGTTCCATGTAGAGCATGTTAAAAATTATAATGTGTGTAGTTCATGATAACATGTTTTTTATATAATGTAATCCATACATAGTGCTTTAATATAATCTATTTTCAGTGTTGTGTGAAATGAAAAATCTCAAAAATATTAAATTAATTCGAAAAGGAAAAAAAATTCACAAAATCTCAAGGTGTTACATGTATTTTAAAGTATTAAATTGTAAAGTTTATATTCTTAACACTAAAAATTAATTAGATAAATTTGATTCAAAATTTGATAAAGGTATTTTTTAGTTACTAAAACTCTAATAAATCCTATAGAGGTTACAATAAAAGTTCCATATTAGTTGAGGAATCTCTACATGTACAGTTAGGTGAAAATATTTCAAAAGAAAATAATGATTATTTTTTAGAACTTAAATATGATATTAGTGATTTTAACTTTGGATATGTAAAATCCCCAAATAAAAATGCACATGTTTAGGGGGAGAATCACTCTCTTGAAAATTCCTAGAAAACTCATAAATATAACCCTTTAGATAAAGTAATTAGAACCATTGATTCAATATTTCAAACTAAAAAATATTTAAGGAATTTTTTTATCATGCTTCTATTTATGATTTTGTTCCTAAAAATATTTATGAAGCTTCAAAAGATTAAAACCAAATTTTTTCTATGGAAGATGAGGTAAACTGGTTTTCTAGAAATAATGTTTGGGATTTAGTTGAACAACCTAAAGATTCTTAGGTAATTGGTAATACATTTATTTTTAGAAATAAACTTAATGAATATGGAAATATTTTTATAAATATATCCATATTATTATAACAATGTTATTTTCAATAAGAAGTGATATATTATGATGATTATTTTTCTCCAGTTACTTGGTTAAAAACTATAAGAATATTATTCGATTACAAAACTTTTCATGGTTTTAATTTTTTTTCAAATGGATGTAAAAATTGAATTTCTAAATGGATATATTTTTGAGGAAGTATATATTAGACAACCCCATAATTTTGAAAATTTCAAAATTTCAAAATCATGTTTTAAAGCTATATAAATAACTTTACAGTCTTAAGAAAGATCTAAGAGTTTGGTATAAAATATTATCATATTTTATTTTGAAAAATGTATTTATAAATGGAAAGGTATATCATAATTTGTTTATAAATAAAATTTACAAATAAATCTTGATTGTTCAAATCTATATGGATCACATCATTTTTGGATCTTTAAACGATGCTTTATGTAATGAATTTTCAGAATTAATGATAAGTGATTTTGACATGATTCTTACGGGAGAATGAAAATTATTCCTTGTACTTCAAATTTTTCAAATAATTGATAGAATATTTGTAAATAAATATAATTATGATAAATAATTAGTTAATATATTTTTATTATATAATAGTATATGTTCAAACATTTCTATGAGTACTTAACATAAATTAGATACTAATGAATCTGGAAAATCAGTTGACAATAAATTTTATAGAGGGATAATTGTTGTTTTATTATATTTAACCACCTATAGTCTATATTTTATGTTTTAAATTTATATTTTCTCAAAATTTTAGAGTAATCATAAATAAATTCAATTTAAGTCTATAAAAAGAATAATAAAATATGTTTAAATGTTCCTTAAACATTAGACTCTTTTATGCTGGAAAAATTGACTTTGAGTTAAAAAGTTATATAGATTCTGATTTTTGTGGTTGTAAAATAGATAATTTAAGAATAAGTGGTATATTTCATTTTATATAAAAATGACTAGTATATTAGAGTAATAAGATATAAAACTATATTTCTTTATCTAATACAGAATAAAATACAGATATGATGAAAGTTTTTATGCTCAATCCATTTAGATTGAGCAAACTATATCTAAATTTGTTTTTTTTACTTTGAAAGGTTACATATTTTATGTGAAAATTCTTCTACAAATGTAGTTTCAAATAATCCTTTAAATCATTATAGAATAAAGTATATAGATATTATATATCATTTTATTAGATAACATGTTCAAAAAGGTGAAATTTGTTTGGAATTCATTTCAACTGAAGATAAAATTGAAAATGTATTTACTAAAACACTCGATTAAATGAAGTTTTAGAAAATAAAATATAAACTTGGCATATTAGAAGTTTAAAATAAATTTTTTAACTAAATATTTTTTTAGAATCTTCTTATGGACATAAGATTATTTTTCAAGGTAAATATTATCCCACCTTTAGAATTCCAGTTCATGTCAACTTTAATAGTTTATAATTTATCATTTTTTACATGATTTGGTTTGTAAGAATGTTTAAACTGCCTGAATTTTATGGTTTACTAATATGAAATTAAGTTCATTTATCATATTAAGCCTGTATAAATGTAATATGGTTATATTTAATTCATTTAATATCATTTTATATGATTCCTTGAATATATTGATTTATTTTCATGACTTCTTAATTTTTTAAGCATTACACAGGTTGTAATTTTCAAAATCTGCACATAGTAGATTTATAATTTTCACACCTTATTTTGAAAATAATGTTGTTTAAAGGTGGTAAAGAAAAAATCAATTAAGGGGGAGTATTTCTATATTTTTTCTCTTTATTATCTATTTCCACACTTTATTCTTTCTCAGTTGATTATCTAATTATAATACATGAATTTGGGAGACTCTTTTTTGATTAAAATTTTCTTTTATTGAAATTTGTTACAATATATTTGTTCATTTTATCCAGTAGAAATTTTATCTCTAACACTTAGTTTAATATTATTAGTATTTGGGAGAGTTATCTAGCAAGTATTAACTTATTAAAAATTATTTTCCAATGGGTATAAATTATTTAAATGTTATATCTTATTATTCTTTATATGAAACAATAAAAGGGGAGTTAAATAATAGATTTAATTGTGTTGAAAATTTTTGTTTCCAAAAATGGAGAAAATTTGTTTCAATTTTCTTATTTTTTTGATAATTTCAAAAATGGGGATAAGTTTTTTTAATTATAATTGGGTTTTTAACTATCATAAAAGGGGATATTATTGAGTGGATCCTTTCCACTTTATCTTGTTTTGATAATTACAAGATATTTTTGAGTGGCTCATTGTCACTTTATAATGTTTTGATAATTAAAAATATATATTTTATTTATTTATGTTTTGATATTTAATAAATTATGATTTTATTACATCTAACATGAGTGAAGAAATGTGTTTTAGGATTTTAATTCTTATAGAATAAAATATTATTGATATTTTTTATTGAATTGTTATTCATGTTGGTTATGTATTTTATGAATTGATTTTAGAGAAAAATACACTTTAGTATGAGTTGGTAATAAATAATACAATAAAAATTTCGTAATTGAATAATTATATTTTCTCACAACATTATTTACCAATTTCTTAAATTTTACTTATAGTTTATGAATTAATCTTTATGATTTTTTTAAAATCATCCTTAAAAATTTTAATCCATACAGAATGATCCTTACAAATTTTCTAGTTAATTTTTACCAAAGGAATGATGCATACACTATAGAATAATGATGTTTTGAAATAGAAAAAATTCATACTTACTGTTTAGAATGACGGTCATACAACATAACATGAAACTTACAGAATAATAGATGATGCTTACTGAAAACTAGATGATGGTTAAACTACACAAAATAATGGTTACATAGATCAAATTTATGGTTAGATGATGATTACACAGAATGCTAAAATTATGGTTATGCTAAATGATTATTACACAAATTCATGATTAAAAACATTAATACTTATACGAAAAATCAAGTTTATAAAAAATTTAAAAATTATTTCTATTCATATTTCAATAGTTTGTTTTTAGATAGTTTGAAATATGCTCTGTTTTTGTTAAATTTTGATATATCAATTTATTTCATGTTTATGTTAGCTGTTTTACTTAAATTAATTATTTAATAATTAGAATTTAATTATTTCACTCATATGAAAATTGTTTTAGAAAAATATTATATAATATTAAATGAGGATCAGGTGGGCAGAATCATGTTTATATTTTATAATATGTTCCAAAGTTGTTTTTACTTACAATATTGTAGGATCAAGTGTCAAGGAGATTAATTTTACTGTACATGAATATGAAATGGATAATATATGTGAAGAATTATGTGGAAAAAATCATGAAAAACTTTGAATTAGTTTATTAGATTCAAGTATTTTCTTGCTACTTTGGGAAAACAAATACTTACAACATTTAGATTATTTAGGTTGTGCATACAGTTATCATATTAGAAGTTATTTTCATAAAGGAACTATTTATATAGAGTTTGATAAATCTAGTTATAAAAAAGGATGTTGAGGATATTTTAAAACTTTACTACATGTAATTATTTTGATATCAACTCTGTAACACTCTTGGAAAAACTTCATCTTTCTGAATCTTTACTGCTAGAGTGTTCCTTTCTACCTTTACATTCAAAGCTTTACTATTTCAACTGGTTTTTGGTTCTTAATTATTTATATATTTGATATTTAATTTACTTTTAGTTTATTTTTTTCCATGAAAAATTATTACCTTAGATTCTGGGTTATACTATAGCAACAAAAGGCACACCAAGTTATATCTTATTCGATAAAATTAAGGGGATTCAATTTTACCTTGGTCCGAATAAAGGAAATGTTGGTTCTTCAACCACTTCAGAAGAAAGGTTCTAGATTATGTCTCCAGGTGAGAAAAATGTAGGATATTGGGTTGTTCCTCTAGAGGTTAAAAAGGTAGTTGTATTGGGTCGTGACTCCAAGTGTGGAAAATTTATTGTGGAAGGTTGTGACTCCTTTAAAAAGTTAGGGTGCTATTTAGTGGGGCCCATACTATCATGTCAAGAGTGTGAAGAGTATATGTAGGATCACTTTGATATAAATTACTATAAAAGTACTTGGGTTTATTTTTTAGTTTCTACTACAAATTAAATGAATTCTGATAAGTATTTAAATTTTCTAAAGAGTTCAATTCACCCCTCTTGACTATTTGACCATATCACCTATCAAGACTAAACAAGTGGGTGTTTAGAAACAAAATGAATAAAAAAGGTGATGTTACAAGAAATAGGGAAATATTGGTTTTCAAGGGATACTATCAATTGGAAGACATTAATTTTTAATAAACCTTTTCCCCAGTAATAAGTTTGGAAACTATAATAATGTTTTTGTCAGTGGATGCACACAAGAATTATAAAGTTTATCAAATGGTTGTGAAATTATAATTTCTAAATGGTGAATTTCAATAAGAAGTTTTTTTAAACAACCAGAGGCTTTATTTTTTGATATGGATGACAACACAATGTTTAGATTCAAAAATGTTATTTATGGATTGAAAAAGGTTCTAAGAGTTTGATATTCAAAACCTAACATCTTCTTAAGACAAATGAAGTTTTCAAAAGGGAAAGTTAAAAATAATTTTTATATAAAGGATCTATCCATAGGTATATTTAATATTATAGTGTATGTTGATGATATATATATTTTTTCTAGTGAAAATGTGTATCTTTGTGAGAATCTTGTAGAGCAGATGAAAAAGGAGATTGTGATTTATTTGTTGGGAGAGTTGACATACTTTATGAGATTATAGGTTGAGCATAAATCTGATTACATCTTTTAATGCTAAGAAAAATATTCTATATATTTATTAAAAAAGTTTGGAATAGAAGATCAAATATAATAATAAAATCTAAATTCTTTTGGAACAAAAATTTATAAGGGTTATAATGGAATAAAGGTTAATAAAAAAAAGTTTAGAAGAGTCATTGAAAGCTTATTGTATTTGATAGCTTCAAGACCTGACATATACTATGTGATAATAATTTATGATATATTTTAGAGTGACTTAAGGGAGTCACACATGATTTTTGTAAAAGGAGTTATGAGATATGTGAAGGGAATAATGAGCTATAGACTACTATGAATATATAGTATAAATTTGAACTTATTTAGATTCATTGATGTAGATCCACTTCAGGTGGGGATCTATTCATTCAAAATAAATGTGTGAGCTGGTATATTAAGAAGAAAAATTATGTGACACTTATCACAATTGAAGTAGATTTTATGGATTCCACTCATACATTTATACTGGTTTTATAGATGAATGTGTAGTTATATGATTAGAGAATAGAGACTAAAAGGTCATTGAAGATACTGTGTGACAATTAGAGCATAATAAATCTATTGAAAAACCCTATGAAATATTCTAGATCCAAACACGTAGAAGTTAAGTTTCATTTCATTAAGTAAATAGTAGCTAATAGAGATATCAAGATGGAATATATTTCTACCCAAAATTAGATTATTAATATCTTTACAAAAGCTATGACAAGAGATAGGTTCTATGAATTGAGGTTTAAACTTTATGTTAATCCCTCCCCTCTCACTTGAAGAAGTTTGGAAATCTATTCCCACTATACTTTGAATTATGTTGAAAAAGGGGAGTAATTAATGACACAACTCTTTATAAAAGGGAGATAGAATACTTGTAAAGAGGGGGAGTTTTTACTAACTCTTTATCTGAATACATGGATACTTATATATATGGGAGACATATGGAAGTGGGAAAGTGATGTGTGAATTTAAGAGGAGTTTATTTAATTCACTTGGATACAATTTCTTGACACCAATGGATGAGATTGTATAAAAAACATCAACTCATCTAATAGTGTGGTGAAATACACTTCTCATTAGGGATAATTTGTAATTTGATGATTCTAATGAGATTTTATAAGTTTGGAAATAGATATAATATAATTTAAAATAATTGAATAGAGTTTCCAACAAATCCAAAATTGGGAGATTGAAGTACCCTTAGAGTTCTTGATGGTTTTAATTTGTTATTAGTCATGGATGAGAATCAGTAGAGGTTGTTGAGATGTTATTTGAAGTTATGGAGATTTTTTTTTGAGATTATTTGAATTATTATTGAGATATTTTGAAGTGATTCTATGTATATTTCAAGAGTTTCTGGAATTCTTCTTAGAGAGGGTTTTTAGTAAAGTCATCCCACGTAAACATTGTTTAGAATTTAAAGATAATTTTGAGTCCTCTAAGGAAGACCCCATAAGTATCATTAAGTACTGTAAGGATAATTTCTATAAGTATAAAGGTCCATTTAAGAATCATTGTTTATAAGGATGATTCTTTTAAGGGTAATTTTATTTTCACTATAAATATCATTTGATGGGGATCTAGAAGAAACATTCTCCTTGCCTTAAGGATGAATTAGTTGTGAGGGTGATTTCCGTATGGATGAGAAGACTAGAAGGGTCACTCATCCTCACATGTAAAGATGTAAAAACCTCATAAATATGATTTTTCTACCTATGTAAGCATGAATTACATAATCATTGAGTCTTGTAAGCATGAAGGTATCTATAAGGATGAGATTGTAAGTGTCATTTTATCCTTTATTAAAATATTAAGCTTCCAAAATTTGAGTTTTCCTAAGAATCAAAATTTATTGGTGTGAAAAGATAATCCTAAAAGGCTAAAAAATCAAATTTAAAATGTGATTCAAGATGATTTATAAAATAACTCAAAAAGGGTTATCAATACTACCATATATTGGATGTTTCAATCTAATTTATCTGATTAACATTTGTGATATTCAAATTTGAGCTTATTGAATAAGAAACACTAGAAAATCACTCTGGTATTTTAATTTTATGATGATGTGCTATTTTTTAGTTCCAATAATCACTTTATACTAATTATTTAGTGATTAAAGCTATGTTTTTGAGTTTGAATGATCAAGCACTTGAGTTTTCATCTGTTGTGATGCTAATAAGTTCATCATGTTGTAAGTATATGATGATGAGAACTAAAGTGGGTTTAGTCGAATAAATATTAAAATGATAGTAGGTATTTCCAGCATTCAAAAATATTTTTATTTTAAGATTATTATTTAATAGTGATTGAATTTGGTGAGAACTCTCAAATGAGCATTGTTGTGCATCTGAAATAGAATGAGGGAAGAAGTAGAAATTTACAGTAGACATGCAGTTAATTAAAATTAGTAAAGATTCAAAGATCATGGTGCATGGTTTTGAGTCTAACTGAATGAGGAAATAAGAAAAACCATGTTGTAAAATTCTATTGAGATAAGTATTGAGAATGTTGAGCTATAAGATGATTAAATGGAATTAAATTAGTTATATAATTAGAATATAGGGAGCACTTTGAGAGAGATGATATTGGAGTTTTATTGAGTTGAGTGTCAAAAAACAGATATAAGTAGAGATCTCAGGGCCTAAAGTATACAAGAGATCATCTATATCTATTAGAGATCAAGCATTTAGTAAATCACATTTGAGTTTGAGAATCTAGATATGGATATTCATTAGATTCTGTATAGAATGATAAAGTTATTCTTAGATATCTCGAAGGCTCTTGGAGGAAGATCATGATATACTATTTCTAAAGAAACATAATCTTTAAATAGATCTTACTCATTCTATTTTCAATATCTTAGTGTTAGGAGTATGAATTTTCTCAATCTGGTGTGACTCTAGACATGCACAATGAGACATTATGATCATTCTATAAGCTCATAAATAGTTATACTTATAGTGAATAATTCATGGTTGGGGAGACTAACTATCCATGATAAGGAGTAGGTTTTGCATGATTGGGCCAAACCTTATAAACATTCTCTTATTCAATGTTATTTTATTTTATGTATATAAAAGTGAGGTTGGAAGTTTATATTTGTGTGGATTGAACTTTAACAGGGGAAAAAGGTTGATTTATATTGGAAGGAATTTTTAAAAACTAGCCTCCATATATTTATATCCCCCTTCTCAGTAGAGTAACCCGATCCTAGGAAGTTCATGGGATAAGGGATTCCTTGATGAGAAATAACCACTATAGAGGACCCATCAAACTTCTGAGCTGGTGCATCCCAATAAGAAGTGAAGGAATGGGTTTAACAGATCCACTTTCTATTTTAACATGTTGAATTTTTTAAAGAAAAAAAAGTTCAGGTAGAAACATATATGATTGAAAGGATTTCTTAATAATGGTGGGATCATTTGATTGATTAAATAAAGGATTTAAAATGTGTCTTGATGATTCTATAACATGTTGGTGATTTGGCATATTGGTAATATCTTCCTATATATATTTATCAGATTTATGACATTTTCCTTATGCTGTAACTTCTTTAATAACTTCATGATGTCTCTCACATTATTGATTGAGGGATAATTATATATCAAGGATGAAGTGATAATTTTAGAGAAACTATTTTAGATTTAGGATCATTAGGAGAAGGTGTTTAATGGGTGAATCATTCCCTTATTTCATGTCTGAAGGAGGCATGGTGGCTTGTAGGAGTTTATTTAAGAGTCTGAGTTATAGATTCATACTCAGTATCTTGATTTTTTCTAAATATTTTTTTTGTGATGTTATGATGTTTTGTTTTATGATGATACGATTTAATTTTTTTCCTTTAATGTACTGTCTTGTGATTATATTCTAAGATGGTGAGATTATTATTTGATAAGTGTCTTGCAAGGTGTTGGGTTTTATAGTTTCTTTGTTATTTTCCCATGTTTGGTCTTTATTCTCATGGATAAGAATCATTTGTGAGGAATATATTATAGAGACACATAATTCTACCAATACTATAAATTATTCTTATACGATATTGAGTATATTAAGAGAAATTTTAGAGGAATTTAGTGGAGTAAAGGTGTAGTTTTACCCGAAATTTCAATAAGGAGTTAGGCATAAGTCATGAAGGGTGGTGTTGCTATAACACCCCAAACATTTTATGGTATGCTTATCTTAAATAATTTTAATTAAGTAGATATATGATATTACATGAAGCACTGATTCTATGTGAAACAACACTTGGTTTTTTATAGGAGATAGTCATAACCTAGCCATTAAACTTAAATTTTCCAATTCTGTGTTTTGAATTTTGAAAAACATACATACATGGTTGTGATCAGGGTGATATTTGGAGTCTGATTGAATAAAATCAATTTTTTATGAATAGTAACCTACCCTTATGAATAGTAAAATACAATTATGAATATTAAAATACCCTTATGAATAGTAATATGACTCTTATGAATGGTAACCATACCTGTGAAAGTGTAAATAAAATTTAGGCACCTTAAAAATGAGGATGAATACTTTACGTGTTGATATTTTTCGATTAAATAATGATTTTAATTGAAAATTAAATTTCCCATATTTAGAAAATTATTTTTTAAAAAATGGAGTACATTTTTGGATTCTACATGTCAGAAAATGGTTAGGGTAAATTTTTGGATTTTTCTGAAATACTTGAATTTTTGGTGAATAGTGAAATACGATAAATTATGATAAATGCTAAATACATGATTTATTGAGTCATAGATGATGTCCTGCTAAGGTAAGCACACTTTTTTAGAACTCAAATTCACTAATTACTATTTTTTTCATGGAATCATCCCTATTTCTCATCTTAGGGAAAAATAATAAACTAATGATTAAAATATTAAGAAAACCCTCACCCCCTCCACTGTAAATACTACCTCTCACACCCTCATTTATTCACACCTCTCAAGAATCAAAAATTTCCTAAATTATGCTCAAATTTCTCCCTAATCTCCTCCCTCATGTCCATAATACATTTTTCTCCTCAAAATACCAAATTATCGCCCCTAAGGAGGCTCTCAAAGGAAGATAGATTCAAGAGGTAAATTCCTCTTTTCAATTCTTTTGTTTTCTTTTCAAGTTCCATTGTTATTTTTTTCTATTATCACCTATTATCATACAAATCTTGTGAAAAATATATTAACTTATATGTACTATAATGTTTTTATTATAATATAATATTCCATCATCATCTCTTCCTTTTTATTCTTTTATACTATAAATGAAAACATCGTCTGAGATGTGTTAATTTATAACATTCAAGGAAGATAGGGTTTCAATTTGCATTAATATCTTTAATAATGGTCATGAAACCTTTTTAATGGTTAAAAAAAATCATAATATATTTATTTTATCTTATTTAATTTTGTGGAATCCTTTCACACTCATAATATAAAGTAATAATACAAAACAAGTTCATTGTGCACAAAACCACCAAGTTAATCTAAGAATTTATCATTAAATTTTACCTAATGATTCATCCTCTTGTTATATAACCAAAATAATTATAATATCATTTATATATTTTTAATTTCACTAATTATATATATTAAAATTTTTGGATGTTTAACCACAATTCAAATGAACTTCCATTCATGAATACAAGTAAAATGATCATGAAAACCAAGGAAGAAAATGCTTCCAAAACAATAAAATTGAACCCCTTAAACCCATAAAAAATTCCATTAATAAAACTAATAATGTTATAATAAATCAATTAAATGTATAGGAGGTTACTTAAATATTAATTAATGAAGCTAAATTTGATTATTCAGGTCATTAAGATCAATCGAAGAACACGCTCCGACATAAGGTAAGGGGTTTCTCATCTCACTTTTAATTCTATTATATTTCCATTGTTTTCCAATTATTTATTGTATGTTTAATATGTGTACTAATATTTTATATATAATATCATTATTATCTTTATATTCATGGTATTATGTGATTTATTTTATGATTATTAATTTTTGGTCATACGATTCGATTGATTATAATGTGGTAAGGGAGTTTGTCTCGATTTACATTTCATTGAGACTTAATTGGTATTGTGAACCTAATATGTAACATCCCAAGATTCCATGGTACATTTCCCTTTGAATAATGCAACATCTTCCATTGTACGCAACTTCGAGATTCTAACACATCGCGACCAATCAAACTAGCCATTATGAATAGTAATACCCGGTTTTTGAAATTTTATCAATTTTATCTTTAAAAATGGACTTTATTTTTGGGTTCAAAATATAGAAATTAGATTATGGTGAATTTTTGGTATTTTTCTGAGAACATTCAGTTTTTGATGAATAGTGAAAAATACTAAATTTTAATTAAAAACAACTTTTTAAATCAAAATAATTTATAGTGATAAATTATACTATTGACTTGGTTTTAATTATAATTATATTATATTTTTACCATTTAATCCAATTTTGGTCATTGGACGTAATTTCACATTTAAACTGGACATAAGCAAGTGTCAATATTTTGATAGTTATTATTTCTTAAAAACATGTTTTTTTGTTTTAACAACGGGAATTAATTTTAAATTAATT
This sequence comes from Viscum album, assembly GCA_963277665.1. Lineage (NCBI taxonomy): Eukaryota > Viridiplantae > Streptophyta > Magnoliopsida > Santalales > Viscaceae > Viscum > Viscum album. The sequence goes on from OY728162.1 coordinate 1,228,304,383, forward strand.
TCTACCACTTATATGTTTTGAATTTATAAAAATGGATTCCATATTTAGAATCAATAGGTCCAAATTTTGTAAATAGGTGACTTTTATGTTTAGACATTTTGAATAATTACTTCGGTAAATATTTTATTTACCATGGTTAAAGGGTAAATCCGGTAAATAAGGGTAAAAAATAATATTATAATAATATTAAATTACCCTAAAACGTGTCCTAACCCTATTTTATGATACATATACGACCATGTACATCCTTGGGTCGATTTTGGGACCCCATGGAGCCACTTGTAACTGATAATGACACTTTATATTAATTAAGTTAAAGTAAATACAAAAATGACATAAGCATGTATCTTTTAGTAAAATAATTTTTAAATAGGGTTATATATGTTATCTCTTAAACTTTAAATATTCATTAGAAATATAAAAATATTTCCTATATAATTTTATTTTATTTATAATTTTTAGACATTGAATAATTAAATTTATTTATGACACAATGATGATGCAATATTTTCTTTATTAATGAAAGAATCAAATAAATGGTATTATAGATGTAAAAATAAATATAATTTGAAAGTTTTGATGCCATACACTAATTTTATAGTTTACTTTAACATGTTAGTATTAATGAAATAATTTTTTTTGAAGTAATAATTCTTTTAAAAATTTTAAAAAAACAAAATATAAAATAGTGTCAAAATTGACATAAAAGAGTTTTTGTAAAAAATACTATATTATTAATTTATATTATATTCCTAAAAATCTAAGGTTAGTCCAAAGGTCTTAAATAATATTATATATGTCATTAATGAACCCCTTGGGGTTCTTTTGAAAGTTTATAGTAAGTTTATTAACAATATAATATAAAAATATAAAGAGACATGGTAAATGTCAAACTATTTAAATAAGAGTTAAATCTAAAAGTTAAGGTTAATATAGTGACCCAAACCTCTATAAAACCTCTTGGTTAAGTTTTTTTAGACCCATCCCCACCTTATCCTTTAAAAATTCATTTTGGATCCATTAGAAACTGAACATTATTTTATTATAAAATAATATTTCAATCTTTTCCTTAGGTGCCCCACCCCTCTTATAAAAGGGCACTTCCCCTTCTCTCTAATTCACACCTTAAAAGCCATTTGGATCGGCCAAAAACTACCCAAATACCCTATCAAATGTCCTCCATTAATCCTAGAGTCCTTACTTTAGTCAGAAAGCCAACCTAAGGAGCCCTTTTGATCAAATCAAAAGGAAGAACCCGAAGAAGAGGTAAATATTTCCTTACCTCTTTCAAGTTCCTTTATTCTTCCACTTCCTCTTTCTTTGTTGTTTACATTATAAAATAATAACTCCATTATCTTCTATATAATATGATGTTATTATAAATATGGTACAACCATATTCATTATTCTATCCATCCTTTGAATGACATGTCACCATACGTGCGTACGTACGACTTACCGTCTCCATGTCGTGGTATAGTTGTTATTAAATACATTATTATTTGGATGGGTATAATAATGTTGTATAATTGATGTAAATAATAAATATAACATGATAATAATTTTTTATATAGGATATACCATCCAATTATATATTATTTTAATATCAAAAGAATGACATTGTCGCTCATGTGTACGTACGGATTACCGTCTCCACGAACGCAATGAGATTCATTCCCCATCGTATCCATTCAAGAATAATTTTCATTTGATGATTAAAAATAATGTTTAAATACTGAATATAATTCTGAATATTAATAATATACATCATATCCACAACACACATTACTTACGTAACAAAACATATAAAGGAAAACTATCAGTTAACACCTGAAACGATGATACTACTGAAATATCATTAACAAAGAAATATTAGAAGATAATATATGATATCATATTAATTTATATGGTTCTTGTATAATTTAATAATAATTATTTTACCATTATATAGAAGTTTAACCTACCCTCTACCAAAGAAAATAACAAGGTAAGGGTTAATTCTACAACCTCTTCATTATTCAAGGTTGTTTATACGTAATTATCTACTGGGACCTCTTTATCATCCACATCCATGTTTCTTAAAAAAGTTTATTCCAAAACATTTTTTACTATTTACTAGACAATGGGTTATTTTCATTTATACCATTATTTGACCTTATATGTTTCGAGATGAATCTTTCTGTCGTTTTCCAAATAAGGTACTTTATGCCCTTTTTGACAAAATTAAGGTAAAAATGTTTTTTTAACTTATACAGAGGGTGTAGAAATTTTCTGCCATTATAACATCGTAGAAGATTCCATTAAAATCTTATAATAACATTTTCAAAATAAATGTTTTCTTTTATAATTATGTAACTTTAAATGATTTCAAAAAAAGAATGAGATATTTCTCTCAAGCAGTTTTGATTTAATCTTTGTCAACATCCTTTAATGGATTTTAATCTTGTTTGAAGTTGATTTATTATGATACAAATCTTCCATTTTGTATTGAAGGTTTTGTAATATGTTTGACTGTGGTTGTGTTATTTTCACACCATTCATGGTTTATGGATAAAGTATTGACATTTTGTATTCTATTTTTAATAGGAATGTTTTTGTTATGTTTAAACCTTTTCATATGAGGAATGCGTTGGACTTAGAAGGTGGTGGGTGGAGCCCACTATAGCTCCTCGATGCATCGGTAGGTCTCATGAGACAAACTAGTGTCTTGGAACAAGGCCTTGACAAAATCTTGTTTGTAGTCTTGGCACAAGGCCTTGACTATGTGGTTATGAAGTCTGACATTATGCATTCCATCATTATGAAAGTGGATTTTGATATTGCATGTGATTATTAGACTAGTATAATATATATATGAGTAAGTAAATGGAATTATTTTGATTTATATTTTTTATATTATGATGAAATTTATGTTGAAAAAGATTTTGTTTTAGTTTTATACATTGCCTTAAATTTTTATGCTTATTTATGAAAGTTTCTGCTATATTGTTATCCTTACCGAGCATCTGAGCTCAGCCCTTTCTATATTTTACTTTTCTCAAGATGCGAAGAAGTATATTATGACTAACCTGTAGGGATATTATATGGGATCTCAGTGTTTTATATGGAAACAATGTTTTTGTAGTTTTCCATTTTAGGATGTAATGTAAACCTTATGAATGTATCTAGTATTTACAAGGCTACTAAACTGATCGGTGTTTCGGGAAATGATTTCATTGTATCATGCTAATGTTATGTAATAATGAACTAACTCTAGGTAACTGGGGTCGGGTCATTACAGTTGTCATCAGATAAAGTTTAGTAAAAATCTTGGAAACTAGATTTAGAAAAACTCTGATTAGAGCACATTACCCTAAGATAGTCTTTGAGGATTAGTATAGAAGAAATTCCTAGAATTTTGGTAATGTAGAGATTTTGTGTATTTTCTGAGAAATACATCCATGTCTAGATATGAGCAGGTAGAGGCAGCTCTTGCACAGATTTACCTTGGAGTGAAAACTCCAACAAGGAGTTTCAGGCTTGACCCAGGGTATCCTGGTGCACGACAACGGGCCTTGCTGCACTCTTTGTTACGACACTCCCGAGGGGTATGCTTAGGATAATTCACATTTTATTTACAAACCATTATGAAGGATTTATGAGTATATACCTCCTCAAAGAAAACATTTTTTTTATGATTATGGATTATATCCATAAACTGTTTAGTTTATGTTAAGTGTTTTACAACTTTGGAATTATGTATTTCGATTCATAAAATAATCTAGTTTATGACATTGTTTAGAAGTGGAGCCTAGTAGAAGGAATGGAAACCGTATCAATGCACACACTCCATATAGGTATTTCCCTCATACTCAAGATAATTATAGTGGAGTTGGTGATACAACTGGTGCTAATCAGCTTATTACTATACTGGGACAACTCACTCAGGTTATGAATAATAACCTTACCCGTATGGAGCATCCTGATCCATAGCGTAGAGGATCAATGTTAGATCACTTCATGAGGCAACAACCACCAACATTAAATGGGAGTACCAATACATTAGTTTCTGAGCAATGGATAAATTCCTTAGAGAAAATATTCCATGCCTTGGGGAGTAGCGAAAGGAAAAAAGTTGTCATGGCAGTTTACCACCTCACTGGAGACGCTGATCAATGGTGGTCATTGATTCAAAACACAAAGGAAGATGATGAAGTATAAAATATGGAATGGAGGGAGTTTAAAGAGATTTTATTAGAAAAATACTTTCCTCATGACCATCGAGCGGATATGGAAAGGCAATTTCTGAGTCTGAGGAAAAAGGAGGATGAGAATGTCACAAAGTATGATGCTAACTTTACAAGGTTCTCAAGGCATGTAGAAAATTATATACATAACCCAAGAAGTAATATTGATCATTTATTTTATGGGTTAAAACCATTTCTCCATAGATCATTAGTCTCACAATCCTTCTCTTCGTACAAAGATATTGTCTCATGTGCTATCAAGAAAGAAAAATAATTCTCTAAGTCTTACGACTTTAAAGAAAAACAAGATAACAAGAGATCTTCTAAACACTCTAGAAATGGAAAAAAGGGGAAAAAGGGAAAAGTTGAATATCCATCTTACAGTAAATGTGGGAAGAAATACCCTGGTACTTGTCTGAAGGGAATGGGAGTCTGTTACAAGTGTGGTGAAAAAGGCCACCAAGCTCATGATTGCAAGGGGAAGAAAGAGGCTGTTAATGTTGAATGCTACAATTTTAGAGAAAGGGGACATTATGAAAATTAATTTCCTAATTTCTAAGGAAACTTATCTCAAAAAAGGCCAAGGGATCAAGGCCAAGCTTATGATATCAATACTACTGAGGTTGAAGCTCTAAAAGACGTAGTGGTAGGTAATTTAATGGTTTATTCAAGTTTAGCCAATGCTTTATTTGATTCTGGATCATCAAATTGTTTCATATATTCTCAGTTTTCTAATAAAATTATATATTTTCAATTTGATTTAACAAGGGATTTTTCAGTAAAAACTACTAAGGTAAGTATCATCGCAACAAAGTTTTGTGAATCAGTTCCCATTAGAGCATATAAATGTTCTTTATCTGCTGATCTCATCATCATACCCATGATTGAATTTGATATAATACTCAGAATGGATTGGATTTCAGACCATGATGCAAATATTTATTGTGTGGAGAAGGAGGTTACAATTTTTGTTGATGATGATAAAGAACACATTATATTTAGAGTAGAAACATCACCACCTGATTCTTATCTAGAACCACCCCCAATAGCTCAACTAAATTAAATTATTGGGGAGGAAGAGAATGAAATAACTATGGGTAAGGAAAAGAATGTTCAAATAGAGGATGTACCTATTATGAAAGAGTATGTTGATGTATTTTCATAGGATTTACCTGGACATCCTCTAGAACAAGAAATTGAGTTTTCTATTGACTTAATTCTTGGTTCAAGACCCATATCGAATACCCCTTATAGAATAGACACTGTAGAATTAGTGGAACTAAAGAAACAACTAGAGGAATTGAGTAATAAGAGATTTATTCACCGTAGTGTTTCTCCATGGGGATCCCCTATTCTTTTTGTTAAGAAGAAAGACGAATCTATGTGGTTGTGCATTGACTACAGGGAGATAAATGTTATAACAATAAATAACAAGTATCCCCTACCTTGAATTGATGATTTATTCAACCAACTTCATGGAGCTCAATAGTTTTCAAAGATTGAACTTCGATCTGGATATCATCAGTTGTGTGTGAAGAAGGAAGACATTCCGAAAACAACATTTCGAACCAGGTATGGGCATTATGAGTTTACAGTAATTCCTTTTGGACTGATTAATGCACCATATGTCTTCATGGATCTAATTAATAGATTTTCAGTGAATATCTTGATGACTTTGTAGTGGTATTTATTGATGATATTTTGGTATAATCCAAAAGCTATGAAGATCATGAAAATCACTTGTGCATTATTCTAAAGACTCTTAGAAGGCATGAATTATATGGGAAGTTTAGCAAGTGTGAATTATAGCTTCAGGAGATTTAATTTCTTGGCCATATTGTCTCTAAGTATGGAATCTATATTGATAATTCAAATACCAAGGCAATCCAAGAATGGATAGCACCGATGAGTATAACTGAGGTATGTGGTTTTATTGGTTTAGCAGGTTATTATCGGCATTTCGTCCAGAATTTTGCCTGATTGGCTAACCCATGAACTAAGATCACACGCAAATGGGTTAAATTTGTTTGAAAAAAAGAGTGTGAAGAATGTTTTGAAGAACTGAAGAGAATATTAGTCAATGCTTCTATATTGACTATACCATCAGGGAATGATGGGTTTGTTATTTATAGTAATGCTTCAAATAAAGGACTTGGTTGTGTCATTATGCATAATGATAGGGTTATTGCCTATGCATCACGACAACTAAAAATTCATGAGAAAAAATATCATACTAATGATCTTGAGTTATAAACTGTAATCTTTTCTCTTAAGATATGGAGACATTATCTATATGTTGAAAAATGTGAGATATATACTGATCACAAGAGTTTGAAGTATATTTTCTCACAAAAATAACTCAACATTCGGCAAAGGCGATGGCTTGAACTACTCAAGGATTATGATTCCACTATACACTACCACCTGGGGAAGGAAAATAAGGTAGTATATGCTTTGAGTAGAAAGGATCATGGAGTTTTGAACAAGATGAGAGTTGAAAGGGATCCTATTTACATGGATCTAGTAAATACGGATATGGAAATAACCATGGAAGGTGAAACATCAATGCTTTTTCAAATGGTTGCCAAACCATCTTTACTATAAAGGATAAATAGTTCTCAGGCCAATGATGAAGAGTTTAAAAGAAGATTAAAGCTGTGAATGATGGAAGATTGAGTGACTTTGTGTATTAAGATGGAATTTTGAAATTTGCGAAGAGACTTTGTGTTCCTGATATACCTGATCTAAAAAGATAATTGTTGGATGATGTTCATAGCTCCAATTTCTCTATACACCCCGGGAGCACCAAAATGTATAGAGATTTGAAGGAACATTTTTGGTGGGACAACATGAAGATGGAGATTACTGATTTTGTGTCAAGATGTATGGTATTTCAACAAGTGAATTTTGGAAGGCAACAGCCTGGAGGAGTCATGAAACCTCTTCCCATACCTGAGTGGAAATGGGATAATATTACGATGGACTTTGTCATGGGACTACCAAATACTCCCAGAAGGAACAATGAAATATGGGTCATTGTTGATCGTCTTACCAAGTCAACACATTTTCTTGCTATAAGAGAAGATTTACCACTTTAATGTCTAGAAAAACTATATATTAATGAAGTTGTGCGACTTCATGGAGAACCCCTATCGATTTTTTCTAATCATAATCCATGTTTTACATCAAGATTCTGGAAAAGTATTCAAAAAGCCCTGGATACTGAACTTCGTTTGAGCACTGCCTACCACCCTCAAACTGATGGAAAATCAGAATGGACTATTCAATTCTTAGAAGACATGTTTAGATCTTTCTCACTTGACTTTCAAGGTATGTGGGATCAATATTTACCTATGTTATAATTTTCCTATAACAATAGCTTCCATTCAAGTATTCATATGGCACCATATGAAGCGTTATATGGAAAGAGATGTCGTATAACAACTTGTTGGGATGATATTGGTGAAATAAAACTCGTAGGCTCAGAACTTTTTGAGGAAACGATGGTAAAGGTGAAGGTAATCCAAACCCACATCAAAGTAGCTCAAATTAGGCAGAAGAGATATGCTGATAACCAAAGGAAGGATTTGGAATTTCAGGTGGGAGATCATGTTTTCTTGTAGGTATCTCCATGGAAGGGAATTATACGATTTAGTTAGAAGGGTAAATTTAGTCCCAGGTACATCGGACCTTTCGAAATTCTAGAATGAATTTGGGATGTAGCTTACCATTTGGCAATGCCTCCAAGTCTCTCCAAAGTTCACAATGTGTTCCACGTATCACTGTTGAGAAAATACATGCCTGACCCAATGCATGTACCCACCTATGAGGAATTAGAACTAGTACCTGATCTGTCTTATTGCGAAGATCATGTCAAGGTTCTTGATACAAGATAACAAGTGTTGAGAAACTGGATGACTCGTCTGGTAAAAGTTCTATAGAGAAACCATAAAATGAAAGAGGTAACGTGGGAACCTGATGAACTTATGATGAAGAACCAATCAAGTCTTTTTATGCAATAATATTCTAGAAATTTCAAGGAAAAATTTATTTGAAGGATGGGATAATGTAACACCCCAAGCTTCCATGACATGTTTCCCTTTGAATAATGAAATAGCTTGCATTGTATGCAACTTCGAGATTTTAACACATCGTGACCAATCAAACTAGCCGTTATGAATATTAATACCCACTTTTTGAAATTTTATCAATTTTATCTTTAAAAATGGACTTCATTTTTGGGTTCAGAATATCGAAATTAGCTTAGGGTGAGTTTTTTGTATTTTTTTGAAAACATTCAGTTTTTGATGAATAGTGAAAAATACTAAATTTTAATTAAAAACAAATTTTTTAATGAAAATAATTTATAGTGCTAAATTATAATATTGAGAGGTTTTTAAGTATAATTAGATTATATTTTTACCATTTAATCCAATGTTGGTCATTGGATTTTATTTCACATTTAAACTGGACATAAGCAAGTGTCAATCCTTTGATAGTTATTATTTCTTAAAAACACGCTTTTTTGTTTTGACAACGAGAATTAATTTTAAATTAATTTCTGCCACTTATGTGTTTTTAATTTAGAAAATGGATTAAATATTTAGAATCATGAGGTCCAAATTGTGTAAATAGGTAACTTTTATTTTTAGACATTTTTAATAATTACTTCGGTAAATATTTTATTTACCATGGTTAAAGGGTAAACCCGGTAAATAAGGGTAAAAAATAATATTATAATAATATTAAATTACCCTAACACATATAATAAACCAATTGGATGATACATTTCCGAACATGGTAATCCTTGGGTTGATTTTTGGACTCCATGGAGCCACTTTTAAGCAATAATGACACATTATATTAATTAAGTTAAGTAAATACAAAAATGATGTAAGCATATATATTTTAGTAAAATAATTTTTATATAAAGTTATATATGTTATATCTTCAACTATAAATATTAATTAGAAATATAAAAGTATTTACTACATAATTTTATTTTATTTATAATTTTTAGACATTGAATAATTAAATTTATTTATGACACAATGATGATGTGGTATTTGTTTTATTAATGAAAGAATCAAATAAATGGTATTATAGATGTTAAAATAAATATAATTTGAAAGTTTTGATGCCATACACGAATTTTATATGTTAATGTGACATGTTAGTATTGATTAAATAGTTTTTTTCAAAGTAATAATGCTTTTAGGAATTTATCAAAAACAAAATAGCAAATAGTGTCAAAATTGACATAAAAAAGTTTTTTAAAAACATATTATATTATTAATTTATATTATATTCCTAAAAATATAAGGTTCAGAAAAAGGTCTTAAATAATATTATATATGTCATTAATGAACCACTTTGGGTTCTCTTGAAAGTTTATAGTAAGTTTATTAACTATATAATATAAAAACACAAAGAGATATTGTAAATGCCAAACTATTTAACTAAGAGTTAAATATAAAAGATAAGGTTAATATAGTGACACAAACCTGTATAAAACCTATTGGTTGAGTTTTTTTCGACCCATCGTCACCTTATACTTTAAATAATTCATTTTTGATCCATTAGAAACCGAAAATGATTTTATTATAAAATAATATTTCAATATTTTCCTAAGGTTCCCCTCACCCCTCTTATAAAAGGGCACTTCCCCTTCTCTCTAATTCACAACTTCAAAGCCATTTGGATCGGCCAAAACCTACCCAAATACCCTATAAACTATCCTACCTTCATCCTAGAGGCCTTCCTTTAGTCATAAATCCAACCTAAGGATCCATTTTGATCAAATAAAAAGGAAGAACCCGAAGAAGAGGTAAATATTTCATCACCACTTTCAAGTTCCTTTATTCTTCCAACTCCTCTTTCTTTGCTATTTCCATTATAAAATAATAAATCCAGTATCTTCTATATAATGTGATTTTATTATAAATATGGTACAAACATATTCATTATTCTATCCATCCTTTGAATGACATGTCACCATACGTGTGCACGTACGGCTTACCGTCTCTACGTCGTGGTGTAGTTGTTATTCAATACATTATTATTTGAATGGGTATAATAATGATGTATAATTGATGTAAATAATAAATATAACATGATAATGATTCTGTATATATGATATACTATCCAATTATATATTATTTTAATATCAAAAGAATGATATTGTTGCTCGTGTGTACGTATGGATTACCGTCTCCACGAACGTGATGAGATTCATTCCCCATCGTATCCATTCAAGAATAATTTTCATTTGATGATTAAAAATAATTTTTAAAGAATTAATATATTTATGAATATGAATAATATACATCATATCAACAATAAATATTACTTAGGTAACAAATCATATAAAGGAAAACTAATCAGTTAACACCCGAAACAATGATACTACTGAAATATCATTAACAAAGCAATATTAGAAGATCATATATGATATCATATTAATGTTTATGGTTATTTTATAATTTAATAACAATGATTTAGCCATTATACAGTAGGTTAACCTACCCTCGACCAAGGAAAAGAATAAGGTAAGGGTTAATTCTACAACCTCTTCATTATTCAAGGTTGTTTATATGGAATTATCTACTAGGACCTCTTTATCATCCACATCCATGTTTCTTAAAAAATATATTCCAAAACATTTTTACTATTTACTAGACAATGAGTTAATATCATTTATACCATTATTTTACCTTATATGTTTTGAAATGAATCTTTCTGTCATTTTCCAAACAAGGTACTTTATGACCTTTTCGACAAAATTAATATAAGAATGTTTTTTAACTTGTACGGCGGGTGCGGCTATTTTCTTCCGTTATAACATCGTCGAGGATTCCCTTACAATATTATAAGAACATTTTAAAAATAAATGTTTTATTTTATAATTATGTAACTTCAAATGATTTAAAAAAAAGAATGAGATATTTCTCTCAAATAGTTTTGATTTCATCCATGTCAATATCCTTTAACGGATTTTAATCTTGTTTGAAGTTGATTTATTATGATACAAATCTTACATTTTGTATTGAAGGTTTTGTAATATGTTTGACTATGGATGTGTTATTTTCACACCATTCATGGTTTATGGATAAAGTATTGACATTTCATATGCTAGTTTTAATACGAATGTTTATGTTATGTTTAAACCTTTTCATATGAGGAATGCATTGGACTTAGTAAGTGATGGGTGGAACCCACTATAGATCCTCAATGCATCGGTAGGTCTCATGATACAAACTTGTGTCTTGGCACAAGGCCTTGAAAAAATATTATTTTTAGTCTTGGAACAAGTCCTTGACTATGTGGTTATGAAGTATGGCATTATGCATTCCATCATTATGAAAGTGTCTATTGATATTGCATGTGATTATTCGACTAGTAGAATATCCATGTGAGTAAGTAAATGGAATTATTTTGATTTATATTTTCCATATTATGGTGAAGTTTATGTTTAAAAGGCTTTTTTTTAGTTTTATACATTTCCTTAAATGTTTATGCTTATTTATTAAAGTTTACGCTATATTGTTATCCTTACTGAGCATCTGAGCTCACCCATTTATATATTTTACTTTTCCCAAGATGAAAAGAAGTATATTATGACTGACCTATAGGGATAGTCTATGTGATCTCAGTGTTGTCTATGGAAACAATGTTATTGTTGTTTTCTATTTTATGATTTAATGTAAACCTTATGAATGTATCTAGTATTTCCAAGGCTACTAAACTGATCAGTCTTCTGGGACATGGTTTCCTTGTATCATGCCAATGTTATGTAATAGTGTACCGACTCTAGGTAACTGGGGTTGGGGAGTTACATAATATTTCTTATGTGGTGTGTCTACTACCCCTTTTAGATAATTTTTCATTTGAAATTATAATTCTGTTAAATATCCATTTTCTTGTATAATGGATATGATCATCACCTTAATCCATGTACCATTTCACATATGATATTTATTTTGAATGCCATTTCAACTGGGGAAATGTTGATGAATCCATATCCTCTATTCAATAAGGATATGGAAAAGGAACATTTTTATCGTATTAAATCTATGTATAATGAATTTTTAGGACTTTCAGTGACGGGTAGACCCCTCTATATCCCCTCGATGCATCAACAGGTCTCATGAGACAAATCTGTTAGTGGAAAACCCTTCGAGATTGTTTCCAAAAATCAGACAGGTTTCTACCCATAGACTTAAACCGTATCAATGGTATAATGTTTCATGTTCTTGATACATGATGACCAAATAATAATAATTCTCTTTATTCATTATTTATTCATTACTATCTATGAGTTTTTCACTATGGAAAAATCTATGGATGCATTTTTATTCTAAGCTTATTGATGGAAAGTGTTTTCATTTATTCGTCATTCCATATTAGTCATGTCTGATTGATTATAATTAACTTATTATTGATTCATGATTCCACTATATGTAACCTTTACTGAGAATTTTAACTCACCCCTTTCCTTTGTATACCCTCAACATGTTATGAATAAGAGACCATATTTTGAGTTTTCATGGAGGCTGTTTATTACTTTTTGTTATGTATTGTATTTTGTTACATTCCCCAATGTAATACGAGTTTCATGTATGTAATATCATCTTCTAAAAAATTCTAATCTAATTGGTCCTCTGGGATTTTATTTCTTGTAATCATGCCAATATAGTAAAGTAATGAACTGACTCTAGGTTTTTGGGGTTAGGGCGTTATAGTTGGTATCAGAGGAAGTTTAAAAGAAACCTTGAAAACTAGATTTAGGAAACATAGTTTAGATGACATTACCCTAAGATATAATTTTAGGATAATCATAGAATAAAAGCTTATAATTTTTGTAAATTACAGATTATGTGGGTCTTCCTAGCAATAATCTCATGTCTGGATACTACAAGTGGACGTAGTTTTGGAATAGATGTACGTAGGAGTAGCAAATCCGACAAGGAGTTTTGAGCTTGACCCGGGGTATCTTGGTACACAATAACGGGCCTTACTACACACCTAGTTTGACACTCTTAGGGGATATGCTTAGGATAATTCACATTTTCTTTACAAACCATTATAAAAGATTTAAAAGTAAATAGAAACCAAGTTTATGATTATGAGATTAGATTTGCATAAATTTTTAAATTATATTAAGTGTTTTTTAGTTAAAATATTTTAATTATGATCTAATTTAGTGTATTCCATTGTTTAGTGATGGTGACTAATGTAAGAATATGAGTCAATACCTGTGAACAATATAAGGATTACCCCACTAAGTAAGTCAACACAGTCAGTGTTGGAGTGGATCGAATCATGACCATATTGGGACAACTTACCCAGGTTGTGAAGAATAACCATGCTACACCTGTGTTGGATTGTTTCATGTGATAGAAGCCCCCATATTTTAGTGGGACTACTAACCCAATGTTAGCTGAGTAGTGGGTCAAGTCCCTTTAAAATTTATTCCTTGCATTAAGATGCAATGAAAATGAAAAGGTAGTGATGAAAGTATATTGTCTCAAGGGTGATACTAATCAATGATGGTCCTTGATCTAGAATACCATGGAGGAAGAAGAAATAGAAGATATGGAATAGAGGATTTTTAAGGAAATATTATTTGAAAAATATTTTCCTCATGAGAAACAAACTGAAATGAATAGGAAATTCCTTAGCCTAAATCAAAGGGAAGAAGAGAGTGTTGCGGAGTATGATGCTACCCTCACAATATTAGCCAGATATGTTATAGATTACGTACATAATTCAGAAGACAAGGTTGATCATTTCTTTGAAGGTCTTAATCCAAGTCTTTTAAGGGAACTGACTTCTCAAACATTTTTAGCATACGATGAAATTGTATTAAGTTCCATTAAAATAGAGAAGAAATTTTCTAGATCAAATTTGTTCATGGGAAACCAAGATAAGAAGCGGTACTCTGATAATATTGGAAAAGGTGAAGCACCAAAGAAGAATAAGGGAACCTAGAAATTCCCATTATACAAGAACTATTGAAATAATCATCCTGGGAAATTCATGAAAGGCATGGGAGTTTTATATAAGTTTGGAGAAAAGGGACATAGATCTAATGAATGGAAGGGGAAGAAACAAGTCAGTTATGTTCAATGATACAATTGTAGAGAGATGGAACACTATGAAAATGAGTGTCCTAATCACCAAGGAAACTTTCCTTAGAAAAGGCCATGATAGAAAGGGAAATCTTATGTGATTACAACCATGTAGGTTGAAGTTCCTAATGATTTGGTGGTAAGTAGTTTAATTAATTCCTCAAACTTAGTCAATACATTATTTGATTCTATATAATCTCATTCCTTTATATCTTTCCATTTTTCCAAGAAAATTAGACATTTACAATTTGATTTAATAAAGGATTTGTCAGTCAAAACTCCTAAGGGAAGTTTTGTTGCAACAAATATATGCCAGTCAATCCCCTTTGTGACACACAAACATACTTTAGTTTCTGACCTTATCATCATACCTATGATTTATTTTAACATAATTCTTGGTATGAATTGGATTTCAAATTATGATGCGAAAATATATTTCAATAAGAAAAAAGTTACAATTTTTGAGAATGATGTAGAGTCCCTTATCTTCAGAGAAGAAACATCATTATCTGGATCTTATCCAGATCCACCTTCAGTAGATCTTCTAAACGAAATTCTTGGGGATGGAGCGAAAACATCATCTATAGATATTCAAATTGAAGATGTACCTATTATTCAAGAATAAATTGATATATTTTTGGAGGATTTACCTGGAAATCCTTCAGAGCACGAAGTTGAGTTCTCTATTGATTTAATTCTTGATGCAAGAACGATATCAAAGAATCCTTATAGAATGGCCACTGTGGAATTAGTAGAACTCAAGAAACAACTAGAGGAATTGAGTGATAAAGGATTTATCTGCCCTAGTGTTTCTCCATGGGGATCCCCTATTCTATTTGTCAAGAAGAAATATGGGTCTATGAGGCATGAATTTAATACAAGGAGATCAATGCTATTACGATAAAGAAAAAGTGTCCCATTCCTCTCATTGATGATTTATTTGATCAACTTTATGGATCCCAATATTTTTTGAAGAATGGCCTTCAATATGGATATCATCAGCTATGTATGAGGAAGGAAGATATTCCTAAGACAACATTTCGAACTAGGTATGGGCATTACATGTTTACAATAATGCCTTTTGGATTGATTAATGCACCCACCGTTTTCATAGATCTAATGAATATGATTTTCAAGGAATATATTGATGAATTTATTGTTCTATTTATCGATGATATCCGGATATAATCCAAAATCTATGAATACTATGAGAATCACTTGCAAGTCATTTTGAAAACTCTTTGAAGAAATAAATTATATGGGAGGTTTAGAAAGTGTAAATTTTGGATTCAATCACTTTATTTTCTTGTCCATATTGTCTTTAAGGATGGAACCTTAGTTGATATTGTGAAGATAAAGGAAATCCAATAATGGTCCATGCCAATGAACATAACCGAGGTATGTAGTTTTATTGGCTTAGCAGGTTACTATCAGTATTTCATTTATAATTTTTCCTGACTAGATAACCCGCTAACCAAAATCACACGTAAAGGGGTTAAGTTTGTATGGATGAAATAATGTATATAATAATTTGAATAATTGAAAATAATATTGTTCAATTCTCATATTTTGAATCTTCCCTCTGGAAATGATGAAATTTTGATATACAGTGATGTATCAAAGAATGGAATAGGTTGCATCCTTATGAAAAACGATAAAGTTATTGCTTATGAATCATGGTAGTTGAAGACTCATGAGAAAAATTATCCAATTCATGATCTTGAGTTGGAAACCATAATATTTGCTTTAAAAATATGAAGACACTATCTATATGGTGAAATATGTGAGATATATACAGATCATAAGATTTTGGAATACATTTTTACACAAAAATATCTCAACGTGAGGCAAAGGAGATGGCTTGAGTTACTCAAAGAATGCGATTGTTAAATACACTATCACCTAGGAAAGGAAAATAAGGTGAAAAAAGCATTAAGTAGGAAAGATCATGGAATTCTAACACAAATGAGGATTGAGAGAGATCCTATATTCCTGGATCTACTAAAGATGGATATGGGAATTATTAAGGAAGGGGAAACATGTTTTCTCTTTCAAATGATTACTTAAATATATTTACTATAGAAGATAAAAATCTCTCAATATAATGATGAGAATCTACAAAATAAAATTAAAGCTGTTAAGGATGAAAGATTAAAAGACTTCATGTATAAGGACGGAGTTCTGAAATTTGGGAAGAGGTAACGTGTTCCATCAGCACCTGAGATAAAAAGGGAGCTATTAGATGATACACATAGCTCAAATTTATCAATACACTATGGTAGCAACAAAATGTATAGAGATATAAAGGAACATTTTTAGTGGGATAACATGAAGTAAGAAATTGATGACTATGTGTCAAGGTGTCTAGTTTTTCCACAATTGAAGGTCGAGAGACAACATCCTAGAGGGGTTATGAAATATCTACCTATTCCTATGTAGAAATGGAATGAAATTATGATGGTATTTTTCACAAGATTACTGAGGACCCCAATAAGGAATGGCTAAATATGGGTAATTGTTGATCGTCTTAAAAAATCGGCACATTTCCTTGCTATAAGATAAGATTTAACACTTGAGAATATAGAAAGACTTTATATTAATGAAGTTGTAAGGATTCATGGTGCACCCCTATAAATTGTGTCTGATTGAGATCCCTAATTTACATCAAAATTATGGAAAAGAAGGCTTTGAATACTGAGCTTCATATGAGTACTTGTTATCACCCCAAACCGGCAGATAGCCTAAAAGGACTATTCAAACATGGGAAGACATGTTGAGATCACGCTCTATTGACTTTAAAGGTATGTGGGATCAATACTTTACTTTGGTGGAATTTTCCTATAGTAATAGTTTCCACTCTAGTATTCAAATGGCTCCTTATGAAGCATTATATGGAAAGAGGTATTGAAGTCTAACTTGTTGGGATGAAGTTAGTGAGAGGAAACTTATAGTTACAGAACTTATCAAAGAGACAACTACAATGGTAAATTCAATTTAGGCCCATATTAAAGTAGCACAAAGTAGGGAAAAGAGTTATGTGGACAACTGGAGAAGGGATTTGGAATTTCAATTGGGAGATCATGTCTTTCTAAAATTATCTCTATGGAAGGGTGTATTAATGTTCGGTAATAAAAGGAAACTGATCCCCATGTACATCGGACCATTCAAAATTCTAGAAAGAATCAGAGCTGTAGCTTACCGTTTAGCAATTCCACCAAGTCTCTACAAAGTTCATAATGTGTTCCACATGTCATTATTAAAGAAATACATTCCAAACCCAATGCATGTACTCACCTATGAAGAAATATATCTAGAATTGGAATTTTCATACTGTGAAGAGCCTATCGAGATTATTGACACAAGGGATCAGGTATTGAGAAATCGAACAACTTTACTGGTAAATATTTTTTTAGAGAAACCACAAAATGGATGAAGCAACATGGGAACCATAAGATGTTATGAAGAAGAACCACCCACATTATTTTAGGGAGCAATATACATGAAAAATTTCAAGGATGAAATTTCTGAAGGAGGAAAGAATATAACACCCCAAACATTTTATGGTATGTTTCTGTTAAATACCTTCATTAGATATCCCATATTTCATGAAACACTAAGTATATTTGAAACAAAACTTGATTATTTATAGTATATAGTCATAAAATATCCATTAAACTTAAATTTTCCACTTCTGTGTTTTGAATTCTAAAAAATGGACATACACAGTTGTGATCAGGGTGATATTTGGAGTATGATAGAATCAACTTAATTTTCAGTGAATAGTAACCTACCCTTATGAATATTAAATTACCCTTATGAATAGAAAATTACCCTTATTAATATTAATATGACTCTTATTAATGGTAACCATACCTGTGAAATTGTAAATAAAATTTAGGCACCTTAAAAATGAAGATGAATATTTTAAGTGTTGGTATTTTTTGATTAAATAAATATTTTAATTAAATATTAAATACATAATATATATAAAATTGTTTTTGAAAAATGGAGTTCATTTTTGGATTCTACACTTCGAAAAATGGTTAGGGGGATTTTTTGGTATTTTTATGAAATACTTGAATTTTTGGTGAATAGTAAAATACAATAAATTATGATAAATGCTAAATACATGATTCCTTGAGTCATGGATGATGTCCTACTAAGTTAATCACACTTAGTTCGAACACATATGCACTTATTACTATTTTTGTTCATGGAATCATCACTATTTCTCATCGGAAAAATAATAAACTAATTATTAAAATATTAAGAAAACCCTCGCCCCCTCCACTAAAAATACCACCTCTAACACCCTCATTTATTCACACCTCTCAAGCATAAATAATTTCCTAAATTATGTTAAATATCTCCCTAAGATACTACCCCATGTCCATTAGCCCTTTATATCCTAAAAAGACCAAATTCACTCCCCTAAAGAGGCTCTCAAAGGAAGATATATTCAGGAGGTAAATTCATATTTTCAATTATTTTGTTTTCTTTTCAAGTTCCTTTGTTATTGTTTTTCTATTCTCACCTATTATCATCCAAATTTTGTGAAAAATATAGCACCTTATATATAATAGATTTTTTTTATGATAATATAATATTACATAATCATCTCTTCCTTTCCCTCATTTTATACTATAAATGAAAACATCATTCGAGATGTGTTAATTTATCACATTCAAGGAAGACGATTCTTCAATTTGCATTACTATATTCAATACTGGTCATGAAAACTTTTTAATGATTGAACTAGATCATTATATATTTATTTTATCTTATGTAATGTTATGTAATTCTTACACACTCATAGTATAAAATAATAATACAAAAAAAGTTCATTGTGCACAAAACCACCAAGTTAATCTAAGCACACAAAACCGCCAAGTTAATCCAAGTGTTTATCATTAAATTTTATATAATGATTCATACTCATGGTATATAACCAAAATAATTATACAATAATTTATATATCTTTAATTTCAATAGTAATAATATATATTAAAAATTCTGGATGTTTAACCACATTTCAAATGAACTTCCATTCATGAATACAAGTAAACTGGTCATGAAAACCAAGAAAGAAAATGCTCCCAAACCAAGGAAGAAATTGAACCTATTAAACCCCTAAAAAAGGCCATTAATAAACCTAATAAGGTTATAATAAATCAATTAAATTTAGAGGATGTTCATGAAATATTAATTAATGAATCTAAATTTTATTATTCAGGTTGTTAAGATCAATCAAAGAACACCTTCGGACAATAGGTAAGGAGTTTCTCATCCCACTTTTAATTCCATGAGATTTCCATTGTTTGCCACTTATTTATTGTATTTTGTGTATGTGTGCTATAATTATCTATATAATATCATGATTCTTTTTATATTCATATTATTTTGTGATTCATTTGATGATTATTAAATTTTGGTCATACGATTCGATTGATTATAATGTTGTAAGGGAGTTTGTGTCGATTTCCATTTTATTGAGACTTACTTGGTTTTGTGAACCTAATCTTTATTATGTTTTGTGTATACTTCACCTTTGAGATCATTTTTCATTTTAAATTAAAATTCTATTAAATATACATTTTCTTGTATTGTGGATATGATAATTCCCTTAAGCTGTGTACCATTTCACATATGGTGTTTATTTTCGATGCCATTTTAACAAGGGAAATGTTGATGAATTAGTATCCTCTATTGAATAAAGATATAAAAAATTCACATTGTTCTTGTATTAAATCTATTCATAAATATTTATTTGGACTTTTAGTGATAGGTGGGGCCCACTATAGCCCCTCGATGCATCAACAGGTCTCATGAGACAAATCAGTTGGCAGAAAATCCTTAGAGTTTGTTTCCAAAAATCAAACGGGTTTCAACCCATAGACTTAAACTGTCTTGATGGTATAATAGTTCATGTTCCAGATACGTGACACCCAAATAATAAGAATTATATTTATTCATTATTCAGTTATTACTATCCATGAGGTTTTCACTATGATAAAATCTATGGATGCATTTTTATTCTCAGCTTATTGATGGAAAGTGTTTTCATTTATTCATCATGCCATATTGGTCATGTTTGATTGATTATGATTCACTTATTATTGATTCATGATTCCACTATATGTAACCTTTACTAAGAATTTGAGCTCACCCTTTTCATTTGTTTACCTTCAATAGGTTATGAATAAGAGACCAATTTTTGAGTTTTAGTGGAGGCAGTTTATTAGTTTTTGTTATGTATTGTATTCTTTTACCTCCCTCAATGTAATATGAGTTTCATGTATGTAATGTAATCTTACAAAACTACTAAAATAATCAGTCCTTTGGGATTTTATTTATTTTAATCATTACAATATAGTAAAGTAATGCACCAACTTTGGGTTTCTGGGGTCAGGGCGTTACAGTTGGTATTAGAGGAAGTTTAGCAGCAACCTTAGAAACTAGATTTAGGAAACACAGTTTAAAGAAAATAACCCTAAGATATAATTTGAGGATAATAATAGAAAAAATACTATAATTTTAGTAAAGTATAGATTATGTGGGTTTTCCTAGAAATATATCCCAGTCTGGATACTACAAGTGGAATGGTTCTCGCATAGATAAACCTAGGAGTAACAACCCAACAAGGAGTTTTGGGCTTGACCTGGGGTATCCTCATACATGAAAACGGGCCTTACTACACACCTATTTTGACACTACCAGGGGATATGATTAGGATAATTCACATTTTCTTTACAAACCATTGTGAATGATTTAAAAGTAAATATAAACCTTGTTTATGATTATGAGATTATCTTTGCCTAAATTTTTAAATTATGTTAAGTGTTTTCTAGTTAGAAATTATGAATTGTGATCTAATTTAGTGTGTTCCATTGTTTAGTGATGGTTCCTAATAGAATATGGGTATTAAATACCTATGGACAATGCAGGTATTTCCCCACTAATAAAGTAAACACAGTCTATGTTGGAGCAGATTAGATCATGAACATATTGGGGCAACATACTCAGGCTGTGACGAATAACCATGATACACCTATGTTGGATTGTTTCATGAGATAGAAGCCCCCATCCTTTAGTTGGACTACTAACCCATTGGTAGCTGAGAAGTGGATCAAGTTCCTTGAAAATTTATTCCTTGCATTAAGATGCAATGAAAATGAAAAAGTAGTGATGACAATATATTGTCTCAAGGGTGATGCTGATCAATGGTGGTCCTTGATCCAAAATACCATGGAGGAAGAAGAAATAGAAGATATGGAATGGATGGATTTTAAGGAAATGTTCTTCAAAAAATATTTCCCTCATGAGAAACAAACTAAAATAAAGATCAAATTCATTATCCTAAAGCAAAGGGAATAAGAGAGTGTTGCGGAGTATGATACTACCTTCACAAGATTAGCCAGGTATGATATAGATTACGTACGTGATTCAGAAGATAAGGTCGATCAATTCTTTAAAGGTCTTAAGAAAAGTCTTTGAAGGGGACTAGCTTCTCAAACATTTTCATCATATGATGAAATCATATTAAGTTCCATCAAAACATAGAAGTAATTTTCTTGATAAAATTTGTTCATGGGAAACCAAGATAAGAAACAATACTCTAATAATCATGGAAAAGGTGAATCACCAAAGAAGAATAAGGTAATGAAGAAATTATCATTATGTAAGAACCATGGAAAGAATCATCATAGGAAATGCATGAAAGGCATGGGTGTTTTCTATAAGTTTGGAGAAAAGGGACATCGATCTAATAAATGCAAGGGGAAGAAACAAGTAAATGATATTCAATGCTTCAATTTTAGAGAGATGGGACACTATGAAAATGAGTTTCCTAAGTTCCAAGGAAACTTTCCTCAGATAAGGGCATGATAGAAAGGGAAAGATTACACTATTACAACTGCGAAGGTTGAAGTTCCTAATGATGTGGTGGCTGTTACTTTAATTATTTCATCAAACTTAGCCAATGCATTATTTGATTCTGGATCACCACATTCCTTTATATCTTCCCATTTTTCCAAGAAAATTAGACATTTCCAATTTGATCTAATAAAGGATTTGTCAATAAAAAATCTTAAGGGAAGTACTATTTCAAAAAAGATGTGCTAGTCAATCCCCTTTATGACACAAAAATGTACTTTAGTTGATGACCTTATTATCATACCTATGATTGAATTTTAATTAATTATTGGTATGAATTTGATTTTAAATTATGATGCAAAAATATATTGCAAGAAAAAGGAAGTTACAATTTTTGAGAATGATATAGAGTCCCTTATCTTTAGAGTAGAAAAATCATCATCTGGATCTTATCTAGATCCAACTTCTATAGTTATTCTAAATGAAATTATTAGGGAGTAAGAGAAAACATCATCTATGGATATTCAAATTGAATATGTACCTAATATTCAAGAATACATTGATGTATTTTGGGAGGATTTACCTAGACATCCTCCAGAGCGGGAAGTTGAGTTCTCTATTGAATTAATTACTGGTGCAAGACCGATATCAAAGACTCCTTATAGAATGACCACTGTGGAATTAGTATAACTCAAGAAAAATATAGAGGAATTGAGTGATAAAGGATTTATCCTCCCTAGTGTTTCTCTATGGGGATCCCCTATTCTCTTTGTCAAGAAGAAAGATGGGTCTATGAGGCTATGAATTGACTAAAGGGAGATCAATGCTACTACGATAAAGAAAAAGTGTTCTATTACTCACATTGATGATTTATTTGACCAACTTCATGGAGCCCAATATTTTTTGAAGATTGAACTTCGATCTGGATATCATCAGCTACATGTGTGGAATGAAGATATTCTTAAGACAACATTTCGAACAAGGTATGGGCATTAATAGTTTATAGTAATTACTTTTGGACTAACTAATTCACCCTCAGTTT
The DNA here is from genome assembly GCA_963277665.1 of Viscum album. Taxonomy (NCBI): domain Eukaryota; kingdom Viridiplantae; phylum Streptophyta; class Magnoliopsida; order Santalales; family Viscaceae; genus Viscum; species Viscum album. The sequence continues at coordinate 1,228,327,652 of OY728162.1, forward strand.
TCCTAGATCTAATGAATATGGTTTTCAAGGAATATCTTGATGATTTTTTTGGTATTTATTGATGATATCCTGGTATACTTTAAAAGCTATGAATACCATGAGAATCACTTTCAGGACGTCCTGAAAACCCTTAGAAGAAATAAATTATATGTAAAGTTTAACAAGTTTGAATTTTGGCTTCAATCAGTCTCTTTTCTTGGCCATATTATCTCTAAGGATGTATTTTTAGTTGATCTTGTGAAGAAAAAGGAAATCCAAGAATGGTCCAAACCAATGAACATAACCGAGGTACATAGTTTTATTGGCTTATTAGGTTACTATAAGTGTTTCATTAATAATTTATCCCAACTGGATAACCCACTAACCAAGATCACACGTAAAGGGGTTAAGTTTTTTACGGATGAAAGAATGTAAAGAATGATTTTAAGAATTAAAAAAAAGATTGGTTAATGCTCCAATTTTGACTCTTCCCTTTGTAAATGATGGATTTTTTATATACAGTGATGCATCAAAGAATGGAATGGGTTGCATCCTTATAAAAAATGATAAAGTTATTTCTTATGCATCAAGGAAGTTGAAGACTCATGAGAAAAATTATCCAACTCATGATCTTGAGTTAGCAACTGTAATATTTTCTCTAAAAATATGAAGATAATATCTATATGGTGAAATATGTGAGATATATACGGATCACAGGAGTTTGAAATATATTTTTACACAGAAATAAATCAACATGAGGAAAAAGATATGGCTTGAGTTACTCAAAGACTATTATTTTCAATACACTATCACCTAGGAAAGGCAAATAAGGTGGAAGATGCATTAAGTAAGAAAGATCATGGAATTCTAACCTAAATGAGGATTGATAGAGATCCTATATTCATGGATCTATTAAATATGGATATGGGAATTATTAAGGAAGGGGAAACATATTTCCTCTTTCAAATGATTTCTAAACCATCTTTTCTAGAGAAGATAAAAAGATATCAATCTAATGATGATAATCTACAAAAGAAAATTAAAGCTGTTAAGGATGAAAGATTGGAAGACTTCCTGTATGAGGATGGATTTCTGAAATTTTGGAATAGGTTATGTGTTCCATCAGTACCTAAGCTAAAAATGGAACTATTAGATGATTCTCATAGCTCAAATTTCTCAATACACCCTGGTAGCACCAAAATGTATAGATATATGAAGGAACATTTTTAGTGGGATAACATGAAGCCAGAAATTACTGACTATGTGTCAAGGTGTCTAGTTTGTCAACAATTGAAGGCCGAGAGACAACATCCTAGATGGGTTATGAAAACTCTAACTAATCCTATGTGGAAGTGGGATTACATTACGATGGTCTTTGTCACAGGACTACCAAGGACACCTAGAAGGAATGATGCAATATGGGTAATTGTCCATCGTCTAATAAAATCGGCACATTACCTTGCTATAAGAGAGGATTTACCACTTGAGCACCTAGAAATACTTTATATTAATGAAGTTTTAAGACTTCATGGTAAATATATATCGATTGTGTCTGATCAAGATCCCTGATTTAAATCAAAATTCTGGGAAAGTCTCCATAAGTATTTGGATACTGAGCTTCATTTGAGTACTGCTTATCACCCCCAATCTGACAGGCAGTCTGAAAGGACTATTCAAACATGGGAAGACATGTTGAGATCACGCTCTCTTGACTTTCAAAGTATGTGGGATCAATACTTTCCTTTGGTGGAATTTTCCTACAATAATAGTTTACTCTCTAGTATTCAAATGGTTCCATATGTAGAATTATATGGAAATAGGTGCCGAACTCCAACTTGTTGAGATAAATTTGGTGAGAGGAAACTTATAGGCCCAAAACATATCAAAGGGACAAATATAAAGGTAAAGTCAATTCAGGCCCATATTAAAGCATCCCAAAGTAGGAAAAAGAGTTATGCGGAAAACAAAGAATGGATTTGTAATTTAAAGTGGTAGATCATTTCTTTCTAAATGTATCTTCATGGAAGGGTGTATTAAGGTTCGGTAAGAAAGGGAAACTGAGCCCCATGTACATCGAACCTTTCAAAATTCTAGAAAGAATCAGAGTTGTAGCTTACCATTTAGTGATGCCGCCAAGTCTCTCCAAAGTTCATAATGTGTTCCTTGTTTCATTATTAAATAAATACATTCCAAACCCAATGCACGTACTCACCTATGAATAAATAGATCTAGAACCTGATTTGTCATACTATAAAGAGACTATCGAGATTCTTGACACAAGGGATCAAGTATTTAGAAACCGAACAACTCGACCGGTAAAGGTTCTATGGAGAAACTATAAAATGGAGGAAGCAATGTGGGAATGAGAGGATGTTATTAAGAAGAAACACCCACATATTTTTAGGTAGAAATATACATGAAAAAATTCGAGAAAGAAATTTTCGAAGGAGGGAAGAATATAACACCCCAAACATTTTATGGTACATTTCTCTTAAATACTTTTAATTCATTAGATATCCTGTATTTCATGAAGCACTGAGTCTCTCTGAAACAACACTTTCTTATTTATAGGAGATAGTCATAACCTATCTATTAAACTTAAATTTTCCACTTATATGTTTTTAATTTCGAAAAACAGATATACACGGTTGTGATCAGGGTGATATTTAGAGTATGATAGAATCAATTTAATTTTCAATGAATAGTAACCCACCCTTATGAATAGCAACTTACCCTTATGAACAATAACTTACCCTTATGAATAGTAATATGACTCTTATGAATGCAAACCATACTCATGAAAGTGTAAATAAAATTTAGGCACCTTAAAAATAAATATGAATATTTTAAGTGTTGGTATTTTTTAATTAAATGATGATTTTTATTAAAAATTGAATTTATCTTATTTATATAATTATTTTTGAAAAATGGATTCCATTTTTTTATTCTTCACATCAAAAAATGGTTAGGGTTAATTTTTGGTATTTTTCTGAAATACTTGAATTTTTGGTGAATAGTAAAATATGATAAAATATGATAAATGATAAATACATGATTTATTGAGTCATAGATGATATCTTTATGAGGTAAACACACTTGGTTCGAACTCACATAAAATTATTACTATTTTTGGTCATGTAATAATCACTATTTCTTGTTTTAGGGAAAAATAATAAACTAATGATTAAAATATTAAGAAAACCCTCCCCCTCCACTATAAATACCACCTCTCACACCCTCATTTATTAACACCACTAAAGCTTCAAGACTTGAATAAATTTTGGTCAAATCACTCCCTAAGATCATAACAAACTTCTAGAATCCCTTGGTCTCCTCAAAATAACAAATTATCTTCCCTAAAGAGGCTCTCAAAGGAAGATAGATTCAAGAAGTATATTCCTCTTTTCAATTATTTTGTTTTCTTTTCAAGTTCCTTTGATATTTTTTTCTATTCTCACCTATTCTCATCCAAATTTTGTGTCAAATACAGTAACTTATATTTAATTTAATGTTTTTATGATAAGGTAATATTCCATCATCATATCTTCCTTTCCCTCCTTTTATACTATAAATAAAAACAATACCCAAGATATGTTAATTTATCACATTCAAGGAAGACGAGTTTTCAATTTGCATTACTATCTTCAATACTGGTCATGAAACCTTTTTAATGATTAAAATAGATCATAATATATTTATTTTATCTTATTTAATGTTTTGGAATCCTTACACACTCATAATATAAAATAATAATACAAAACAATTTCACTGTGCACAAAACCGCCAAGTTAATCCAAGCATTTACCATTAAATTTTATCTAATGAGTCATCCTCATGGTATAAAAAAATCATTATAAGATAATTTATATATATTTAATTTAAATAATAATATATATTAACAATTCTGGATGTTTAACCACATTTCAAATGAACTTTTATTCATGAATACAAGTAAACCGATCATGAAAACCAAGGAAGAAAATGCTTCCAAAACAATAAAATCAAACCTATTAAACCCATAAAAAAGTTTATGAATGAACCTAATAAGGTTATAATAAATAAATTAAATGTATATAAGGTTATTTAAATTTTAATTAATGAAGTTAAATTTTATTATTCAGGTCATTAAGATCAATCGAAGAACATATTTGGGAATAAGGTAAGGGGTTTCTCATCTCATTTTTAATTCCATGAGATTTACATTGTTCGCCACTTATTTCTTTTATATGGTGTATGTGTATTTAAATTTGATATATAATATCATGATTCTATTTATATTGATGTTATTATATGATTCATTTGATGATTATTAATTTCTGGTCATACGATTGGATTGATTACAACGTGGTAAGGGACTTTGTCTCGATTTCTATTTCATTGAGACTTACTTGGTATTTTGAACCTAATATTTATTATGTGGTGTGTATAAATCCTATTTGAGATCATTTTTCATTTGAAATTATAATTATATTAAATACCCATTTTCTTGTAACATGGATATGATCATTTCTTTTAGCTGTGTACTATTTCATATACGGTGTTTATTTTGAATGTCATTTTAACTAGGGAAATGTTGATGAATCTATATCATCTATTCAATATAGATATTGAAAATTAATATTATTCTTTTATTAAATCTATATATAAATAATGGTTTGGACTTGCAGTGATAGGTGGGCCCTGCTATAGCCCCTCGATGTATCAATAGGTCTCATGAGACAAATCAGTTAGTAGCAAACCCTTCGAGTTTATTTCCAAAAAACAAACGAGTTTCTACCCATAGAATTAAACCATATTGATGGTATAATGGTTCATGTTACAAATACATTACATCAAAATAATAATCATTCTTTTTATTCATTATTTATTTATTAATATCCATGAGGTTTTCACTATAAAAAAATCTATGGATCCATTTTTATTCTCAGCTTATTGATGGAAAGTGTTTTCATTTATTCATAATTCCATATTAGTCATGTCTAATTGATTATTATTCACTTATCATTGATTCATGATTCCACTATATGTAACCCTTACTGAGCATTTGATCTCAACCCTTTCATTTTTTTACCTTCAAAAGGTTATGAAGAAGAGGCCATTTTTTGAGTTTTCGTGGAGGTAGTTTATTAGTTTTTCTTATGTATTGTATTTTGTTACCTTCCCCAATGTAATATGAGTTTCATGTATATAATCTAGTCTTCCAAAACTGCTAAAATAATTGGTCCTTCAGGATTTTATTTCTTATAATCATGCCAATATAGTAAAGTAATGCACCGGCTCTGGGTTTCTGGGGTTAGGGCATTACAATTTCACCATGGTTTTTTGGATGGAGGAAAAGAGTTATTATATTCTAGAGGGTTGTGTTATGGTGTTTAAAATTTTGGTGTGTGGTGATGTGTTTCAACATGGGGCTTTATCCATGATTTTTTTTTGACCCTAGATGGATGAGGTTTGGTAATTGCTCCATGGTATTTTGGATTGTAACATAAATCCTTATTTTGTGCCTTAGAGGTTTGGCCATGAAATCTCGATGTATCTCTATTTGGGAACATTACTACATAGTATTCCTTATTTCACTGTGGTTTTTTCCTGAGGGTATATCAGGTTTTAGTGAAGGAGGTTTGAGTTTTCATTCGGATTCTATGATATTTAATATTTGAAATGTATTAGTCCCCACTACACCATGAAATTTATTATTTATATGGAATTTGAAATAATTTTGGCCCATAAATTTTGGGGAGATCACCCCACAATTCTCAAGGCCAACCCTTATTGTTCCGTAACTAGGTACACCATGTTGTGATGATGGATTTTAAAACATTAAATATATATTCAGATATCCTATCAAATTATACCCAATTCTTTCAACCTTATTCAAACCCCATGTTTTTTTGGTTCATCATTATCAATATTTAGTTATATTTTAGTGTGTCTTAGCCTTCAAATTCAAAATATTAATCCATTTCAACTCATGTTACTTTTCCCCCATTCCCTCTATCTATTCTTGTTCTTCCTTTTCTCAGGGGTAATAGTAGTGGATTAAATTTGATTTGGTTAATATTTGGTCTGAGTGTTGATGAAGGTTTAATGTGGATAATTCTTATAGTGAGTTCTTATGAGTTTGGTGGTGTTTGATCATTTCCCCCATGACCTTACACAATTGTTTTTAGAGTTCTTTTTTAGGTAAAGTATTAAAAATTTATCCTATTTATTTACTATCTAATTGTGGAATTATCATTCTTTGTTTGTCTTTGGTGAAAGATTTTATATTTACCTAATGAATATAATATCTAGACATAGTTAATGAAATAAAATGGGTGGTTATATCATCGAGAAAACATTACCTTTTTTTATTATTTCCAAATTGTTGATTTTTTATTACTGGTTAAATTTTTATTGGTATACTTTTATGATTTATATTTATGTTGGTGCATTTTAACCTATTAAAAACTGGTAATCAACTTAAATATAGTAATGTAAAGGAAGAATGAGAATTTGGGATCATTAGGTCTTAATGTTTTGATGCTGTTACCTTGTTATTTTTGGCTAATGTGGCATTTCTTTGTTGCTAGATTTTTTATAGAAGTTTGGTGTTGGATTTGTGTGGTTGGATTGCTATAGTAGAGGAGGATTGGATGGTTTTGTGTCTATGCTATTGTGATAGTGTGGTGTGATTAATGTGGATGTGAAGTTTAGTTTCCTAGATTATGGAATGGTGCCGAAAAAATGAAAAATAAAGATATGATTAAGATGTGATGATATGAATGAAGGTATGAAATTAATAAATGAGTTAGTAGATAATTAATAAAGTGTTAAATAACTAATACATGAATATTTTAATTAAATGGTGTGGTATTAGTGGTAAGTGATTAGAACTAAACCTGTCATAATAAAAGTAATGTGGTTGGTAATTAAAAAATGTGAATTTGAAATGAATTGTGAAATGGATTATTGTGTGGTTTTTGTGGGGGATATTATGTGTTAATCATGGGATGGTATGTGTTGCAGTTTTAGGTGGAAATGGTTGTTTATACGGGATGTTAATGATAAAGTGACTATTGATGGTTAAAATTATGAATGTGTTATATATTGGAGATGAACCATAACTTGAGATTGTGCTATCCAATTATAAATCCATTATATTTTTAGTTATTTATTACAAAAAAAATATTGATTCGGATAATGAAATTTATTCCCATGTGAGGTTTTAAGTTTTAGGTGTTTTCCCCAATATTTAGGTTAGAGAGGATACAAATTGATGAATACTTCTTCTTCACTACTCATTATTCCAGATGGATTATATGATGTAATAGCCTGAGATTTTGACATATTGTGATATGGTAGTGATGCAATGATTCATTTATGATGTGGTTTTATTATGGGTTCATATATATAAGTATGGGGGAATGAGTTAGATTTCCTTCATGATTATGTACCTTACTATGAGGAGGATAAAAAAATATAGATATGTGGGGATGGGGATATGATGTGTGGTTATATGGTTGTGCCTATGATATGGGTATGTTGTTGTGGCTATAACATGGATATACAGTTGTGGTTGTAATGTGGGTATGTGGTTATGTGATTATAAAATCTATGGGAGTACAAAATGTATGTTGTTGGGGTGTGAGGGTGGCTAGTTTAGTAGGAGAGTGGGTACAAGGTACATTTTTTACATATATTATCTTGATTTTTTATGTTTCTATCTTTCATATAGAGTTGAGAGTGATCCTTAGTAAGTATTGGGTGGTAGATAACCTAGTATAGATAACGACTTGGTTTTTCTGCTTATTCATGGTGGCTTAGTATGCTTCTTTCATATTTTCACGAGAGAGTTTGGAGTTGATATTATTGATCATAATTTTATAATATAACCTTTATATATATATATATATATATATCATGTTTTATAGACCTGTAGGATAGATTCAGTGATCAGGATGAACATTTCTAGCTTACAGAGTTCATAATCGGTGTTGGAGTCACTATCATAGGAGTTTTTTTATGATATTTCTACTTTATAGACTTTTATTTATTCATTACATAATATAAATTTTGTGATTTGGTTTTATTTACATTATATATAGTTGACTGTTGTTTTAAATGAGCTATTGAGAGCCTTGGGTCACATATCATACAAATCAAACGGGATAGGAAGTTATTTGACGACTCCTATGGGGGTCTCTCAGTGCGGCAATATGGAATGAAAAGGCACAGTGAAGGCATACAGGAGTGGATGGTACTGAGTGGAATGGCTCAAGACAGTGCGTTTTATATCCTTGATTCTAGTTGGAAACCCATGGATTTTTGGAGCTAGTCTTTCAGGATCACACTTATCTCCACTACTAGACCAAGAGGGGTTTGGTGGGAAAAATTCATGAAAATCAAAAATTAAAATCTAAATATATAATAAAGGGATAAGACAATTCAAAAGGTTTTTGTGATGATCCCTTGATAATATTTAAGAGCCCTTAGATATTGAGGAAGTTTATGAGTGAAGAAGTCCCACTTGAAGTGAATTGAAAAGGTGGAGCTAATGTGTTGATATAAATTGATACATGGCCAAATAAGTATTTATATTTCACTTATAGGTTAGAGAAATATAAAAAAACTATTCTATCCTATGACATGATGTCTAGATAACCTTCACATTCAATACATGCTATGACTTGTTTCTTGTGAAAATTTATTCATGAATTTGAAGTGTTTTCATATTTTATTTATTGAAAACACTCTCATGGATGAGTTAGGTATTAATTCATGTGTTTAAACATATTTTACATATCAAAATAATATCTTTAATTTTCCGATTTATGTTTTAACTTAGAATTCTTCTTACTTATCATCCTGTGACTCTTATGTATCACAATGCAGATTCAAGACTACTTAGCTGATTTTCAATTAGATTACCCTTATTTCATCATGATGATAGTGTTTTAGAATAAATGTTTTACTTTGGTGTAGATATCTCACATAACTATGGTAATGGTCACTCCATTTAGGTGATGAGGTGGAGAAGTATTCTACTCTTATATATGAGTATTCAACTTCAACATTGATGGTTACGACGTGAGGCCTTTACCTAAGGAGGTTAATAGATAGTGATTGTGTCGTGATGTATTGGCCATGATTTTTTGGTTCTATATAGTTTGGAATCCAAATTAATCCACATCAAAAATATTTGTCTCATACAACAAAGGTCTAGTTCATACCATAATTAGAAGACTATAAAAATCAAGAGATTTACTAGATTTGAGGAAAATGAAGGAGTTACTCTTCCACCTTTTAGGTCACATAAAAATTCTAGTAAAAATATATATGGGATTTTGGGGATTTAGTTTCCATATGTTTAATATTTTAGGGTCACATTTAAAGCATGTTAATCACACCAAAACATAGGAAGATTTTATAAAAATAGAGAGTCTAACATGAACTGATTACGAGTGTGAGTGTTTGTGATGACATTTGATTAATCTTGAGAGGTTTATCCACCCATTCAAGGTGAAAAATACATGTAATTATTTAGGATGTGTTGTATTTGATTTCAAATTTTTTTGAAAATCATTGTAATCTATTGAGAATGTTTTTTTTGTGTTGAGAATATTCTTTATTTGACTTGAAGGCGTTTTAAGTTGAGTTGAGAACCTAGGATATAAGTTATAGAATTTATAGATTTTAGAGAAATTGGAAAGGTAAAAAATATTACATTAATAAGTAAGGTTTCCTCTTCTAGATATATAATGATTTTTATAGGAAATATATAAGGTTACTTAGAGTAAAAATTGGATATGTTCTCTTGAATCTTCACTATGATATGAAAGAGTCTCAAGATGATGCATAAAAAGTATTCTGAGTTAAACCTAGAATTGAAAAAGGAAATATCAAACTGTGTGATATGTAAGATATGTTCAAAGTATACATAATATATTTAATGCAACTTATACTAAATTGTGAAAAGGGAATATTTTACTGTGATATATAAGATATGTTCATATCATACATAATATATTTTTAGAGGTTTACATAAAAATGAGAAAAGGTAAAACCTTAGGTCGATACATAATAAACTTCCACTTAATATAGAAGAGTTTTTAGAATTGAGAAATTGAAAATGTATTGAGTATCACTGTGATATGTAATTTTCTTTAAGAAATATGTAATTTATATTTTAAATCCCATGGAAAAATGGAAAAGGAAAAATTTACACCGTGATACGTAATATCCTTTAAGGAATCCTTAGTATTTTGGTTGATATATAATATTTTACTAAAGTAAAAAATTGTCAAAGTGAAAAATATTTACAGTGTGACATGTAAGATATTTCTTATTTAAGGTTTCTTAGTTTGTGAAAAAATAAATTATTTTTAAGATTAAAATATTGTGATGGTATGTTTTTATTCAAATAATATGCATCACACTGATGAAGTATTATGTTATAATTCAAGAAAATTTTTTCAATGATGAAGAATAGAGAAGATGAATTGGCCATGAACTATGAAGAACAAGGTCATGGAATGAAGTAGTACGAGGATGGAAAAATAGTCCGAAGATAGTTATTCAAAATGATATAAAAGAGTATTCAATTACATAACTAGAGATAACACAACAAAAACATGCAAAAAATAAAAATAATTAGTGTCATGCAAAATTATTTTATTCCATAACAGTGCTATCACGAGTTATCATATAGATGGGGAAATTAAGTTCTCATGGATTTTGTGTAAATATAAAGTTTCAATAAATCTATAAATCATATGGATATTGAAACATAGAGTCTTATTGATATATTTTATGTGATCGGTTTAAATAAATTTTTTATGATAAAAAATGATGGAGAATTGAAGTGATAAGATTGAAGGGTTTTCATATTAAATGTATTAAAGAAATATCTAGGTGAGATTTTTTGTCTATAAGAACTAAATAAGAATAAGAAGAGTTAATCAGAAAGGAGAGAGAGAGACCTGAAAAAATGATAATTATGAAGATACTGTTTATTGAAGTGGATAATTTATAGAAGAATAAGAGATTGAGACTGAGTTTGAGATTAGAAATCTGTTATATCCTACTATATATTTTGGATGTCTAAACCTTGATTATGAGGAATATTTTATGCTATTGAATATTTTGAATTCATGAAGAATATATTTTTTTAATGATGGAGTGTCCTGGATTTTTTTGTGATCTTATTGGTTAAATTCAGATTCATGTTATAAACTAGAAGGACCCAATATAAATAAACATTTGGTATATTATCAAAGAGTTGAGAGATAGAGATATTGTAAGATAGATATTGTAATCATTATTGATATTAGTGATTAAAAAGGGCATGAAAAATCTACTTGAATACAATAAGGATTAGTTACCCCCATTAAGAGTAAACCTTGTAAAAATACTTATGTTCCATGTAGTTCTTTAATTCGGTTGTATACATGTAAGTGTGAGAGTTTAAAAAGATATTGTATTAAGTCTTTAATTAGTCCCAATGGTTAATTTCAAAGAATAAATTATAAAAATTATTATCACTAATTTACCCCCCCCCTCAGTGATACATCATCAAATACCTTGACACTTCAATTGGTATCAAATCTAATCTAGGTCCCCTATGAGTGATCCTATTGTGTTTGTAGTTAAAAATAGAGAATTTTAACTCTATCAACAAAATAAGTGTTCCAATATTTGATAGAAATAACTACCATGGTTGGAATAATATGATGACTCCCTTTCTTATTTCTCATGAAGTAGAAGTTCAGGATACTATAATAGTGGGTTTTAAACCAGTTTATAAATAATTTCCTATGGTATTTTTTTTTGAAAAAAGGAGTTTGGAGGTTTATGGAAAAGCAATGAATGAAATTCTAATATGATTATCTAATAGAGTTTACACTAAAGTGACGGAATTTAAAACTACAAAAAATGGATAATCTTGAGAGTAATTTTGAAGGGAATTTCAAAGTGAAAGAAGATAAACTATAAATTTGAGGGCGAAGTTTAAAGATATTAAAATTTCTAATGATGCGACCATTGAAGATAAATTTACATGGGTGAATATTATTTTCAGTAATATCACAGGTTTTGGTGAAACTTTAGAAGACTCAACTATTTCCAAGAAGCTGATGAGAAACTTAGCTAATATATTTGATGAAAAGGTTTCTTTCCTCAAGGATAGAGATGATTTATATCTTTATGAATTACATAATTTTATTTTTTTCACATGAAATGAAAAAGGTTTATATTTTCAAGGAGGATATTAAATATTAAGAAATTTTATTTAATGTCATGAAAGTTTTAAAGCTCAAAGGAATGAAGGATAAATCATTCTCAAATTATGAATATGGCAAATAAAAAGATGAAGATAAATATATAATAATTTATCATATTTCAAGAAACATTAAAATAGGAATAGGTAAATAAAAAGGTATTATTTTCTCTTAATTGATTTAATTATGGTGTAATTGGACACTTTTTAGTGGTTTGACCAAAGAAGAAAAACATAACAACTGAGCATGATGAGAAAGAAAAAGATTTTTCAAAAAATAAATGGGGAAGATCCAAAAAGTATGTCAGTGTAATGAAGAAGTTATCAAGAAGTATAATGAGGAATTTTATGAGAAAAAAATAAGAAGATAAATATTCAATAGAAAGTGGTGAGTCAAAATATGAAGAAACTATTTAAAAACACAAAACTTATATAGATCATGTTAAAGAACACAAATTCACATAATTAGTGACGAGGAGTATGTATAAAACTACATTTAACATATATTGAAATATTATCTTGCAACATGTCTTGTTAAAATACCAATCTAAAGAAAAGAGTCAAACTACTTGAGAAGGAGAGATAATATTAAGATGAATCACTCAAAAATAAGATTAACTATATTTAAGGAATTAATAATATCAAGATTATAATTGTATGACATGATAAATTATTGAAATAAATTGATATAAAATTTAATCCAAAGGAATAAGAGTTAGGTAAGACATAATCCTAGTAACTTAAAGATGAAAATACATTAAAGATGATGAAAAAATAATATAAAAAGCTATGAATGTTTAGAATGAATCTTATCAAGATGTTATGAAGGGTAGCCTGCAGAAGAGTGTATAAATTGTTCTTACTTATTCCAATGTTACCAAATTTGTTTTACCTAATATTAAAGGTACAAAAACCAAAACTGGACTTATATAGGATAATAAAAGGCATAAAAACTTCACTCCTATATCAAAAGGAGTTGGGGGTGAATTTAAAAGATAGGGAGATCTTAAATAAAATGGAAAAATAGAGTTTTTAATTGAACTAGATAGTAATAATATTTTCATAGAAAGATTTATCAATCTTTTTTAAGATCAAGTTTTAATGAAAACTGCTATTTTTGTGGTGTCTTTGGGAAAAATATTATTATTTTTGGAATAAAATTTAATTTACATGGATTCAGAGAAGGAAATAATTAAGGGGGGTCAATTAAATAAAAATTAGGATTAATTCCAAGAATAATAAATCTACGAATATAAATTTATTTGTATTTCATACTCAGAATGGATTTTAATTCTAGGATAAAATATTTGGAAGGTGTGACCAACAAGGTCATTGTGTTAAAGAATACATGACAATTATTCTAGTAGAAACTCTTTATACTTTTGGAGATAAGAAGGTTTGTAGAAGATATAAAGTTGACATGTCACTTATTGTTGAGGTAGCTCTTAAAGGAATTAAGATAAACAATCCATGGATACTTCATAGTGACTGTCTATCTCATATGAGAGGATATAGAAAAATATTTTAGAATATTAAATAATATAATACAGGTGTAATAACTTTTGTGGATTCTAGTTATTTAAAATGATAAAAGAGTCACCATAATCAGAGAAATAATCAATGGAAATTTATTTCAGATTGGGTATTAAAAAGATACCTGTTACTTGAGCTCAAAAATTGAGAAAAAGATATGGAATAATATACTTGGACATATTGGTAAAAGGAGTTTAATCACGATCACCGGAGGAGGTATGTTAAGAGAACTACCTTATCTAAATAGAAAAAGTGAGGATATTTGTGAAATATTTCAAAAAGTGAAAATAAGAAAAGGAAGTCACAAGAAAGTAGAATTTTAGTCCACCATACCAATTGAATTGATTCACTAAGATTTATATGGTCCAATGAGACATCAATCCTAAAGAGGTGATTATTATTTTATCACATTCATTTATGATTTCATAACAATTAATACTTCATTGGTTATAAAGAAAAAACCATAATCTATGAAAATATTCAAAATTTTTAGAAGAGATGTTGGGAAAGAGATGAGGGTTTATATCAAGAAGCTAAGAACTGATAATGGAAGGGAGTTAATTAGTAATACATTTAAATCCTCTCTTATTAATAATAGGATCAAGCATCAATATAGTGATCCATATAGACCTAAAAAAATGTAGTTGCAGATAGGAAGGATAAAATCTTGGTTGATATGGGAATAACCATGATAGTAGAATTCAAGTCCTCAAAGCTATTTTAGAGAGAAGCTATGAATAAAATTATGAAAATTCAAAATATGTTCTTGTTAAGGCCCAAATCCACCTTGAATCTATATGAAATGTGTTATAAAAATCCTATAGTTAAGTACTTCAGAGTTTTTGGGTTTCCATGATTTATAAAGATACTAAATCAATATCTAAGATTTTTTGATAAAGATAAGGAAAGAATATTCATGGGATATTAATCTAATGTAAGTGGCTATAATTATTTTAAAATAGAGGCTATATAAGTTGGTGGACTGTTATGATGTGAATATTATTGAAAATAAACCCAATTTTAGTATGTAAAATGAATAAATTTTTTAAAATACATATGTGGAAAACATACATATTACAGGAAAAGTGAGTGGATATGAAGATCTAAATGGACTATATAATGTTGATATTGATTCTGATGAGAATAGTGATGATGATGGTGTTTATGAGATGATAAAGTGAAATATCAGAGGCTGAAGAAGCATGATTAACTTAAAAATATATTTTAAAATTAGAATGCTCTAGTTAAAACTTGAAGGAGGTTGTGGCTTGAAAACCAAACAAACCTTATTTCTCAAGTTAAGAAATAATTAGTTGTTGAGGTTGTTGATCATAAAAAATGTATAAGTTCAATGAATTAGGAGCTTGGTCATATTGAAAATAATTCCACTTGGAATCTTGTTCCAAGGATAAAAGTTAATAATTTCATTGGATCCAAGTGGGTATTCAGAAACAAGATCAATGATAAAGGTGAACTTTCAAGAAACAAAGTTAAAATATTGTACAAAGACTACTATTAGGTTAATGGAGTTGATTTTGAAGAAACATTTTCTCTTGTTTCAAGTATTTATTCCATAAGGATGTTCTTAGATGTTGATGCTCACAAGAATTACAAAATCCACCAAATTGATGTGAAGTAAACATTCTTGAATAGAGATATTTAAAAATAAGTATACATCAAACAAACCAAAGGATATGTTCTTAATAATGGTGGAAATTTGGTGTGTAGGTTAAATAAATCACTATATGGGCTAAAATAGGCCCCTAGAGCCTAGTTTTTAATATTGGATAATTTCCTAAGAGTCATACAATTCAATAATGGGAAATTTAAAAACTACCATTATGTAAAGGAGATGAGTATAAGTACTTTAACTATCATCGTTTATGTTAATGGAATCATTTTTATAGGTGAAAAAAGAGTCTAATTGTAAGGAATTTTCTATACAAATGAAGAAAAAAATTTGAAATACATATGCATGGAGAAATGTGAAAAGTCCCAACCCAGATACCAAAAATACAATGCTCTGAGCCATCTCACCATGAGTCCTCAAGATTGCCTCTACATATGCCAAATTCTATTAACTAGCAGTAAGGGCCTAGGGTGTGTCCATAGAGAGACTATTCCCTTATATCAGAGAAAACTCAATTGAAATTACTAGATAATATCTAGAGAACTAAATAAATAGAGTGAGTAATACTTAAATAAAATGAAATAGAACTTTCTATAATAATAAATGAAATTCTATAAAAACTCAAACAACCATGTCATATATACAACATTGGTCACCCATTGGGATGACCATACATATAAGAGTACATAAAAGAAACTAAAATAAAAGTATAAGGCTCTATTACTAACTATGATCCAGACCACATACCTAGTCTCTAAGACACCGTCAAACTATACTAGCTTGATCATAAGAATCCACATGATCGAATCCACTTGATCATGCAACTCTAGGCCTCATCCCTATCCACCATGCATCTATGATCATTCTAAAAAGTAGACATACGGTATTCATGAACATTGAGGTTCATGTCTAGGGGTGATAAATAATCTCAGGAGGCCACCCCAATGATGAACCTATAATATGATTCCATAAGTTCATGATCAAGAAGTATGCTCAGTGTAGCCAAGACACAACTAAAAAGGTAAACTCAATAGATAATAAATAAAATAAATAATCCCACAGGCGATTCTTGGGTTCATGACCACAATTTCATTGATACAATTCCATCTTATATGAGTACATGTATGCATGGATATATATACATCCCCCCACATATATATATATATATATATTCATGCACTCATATACATACTTATACAAGAAAGGAAGAAATGAATAATCAAATCAATATATAAAAGATCTCATGACCCATGATCTGATCAACTAGAAATCCTATAAAAGATAATTAAGTATGATGTCATACCATTCAAGTCGTGTATCATTAAGTCGAACTCTAGGTTCTTAATCCCAATCTCCAATACTTGATTTTGCCAACACCAAAAATGTCTCTAAGAAATATATGTCACCATAGGGGAATACATGTTCCAACCCTGGGTTCACCTGTACCCACCTCCAATCACTATAAATAAGGATGATTTATACTGACATACACTCATGTAAAGATGTCATTGCATCAACTATGACCTATTCCAGATGTATTGGGTGTCAGTCCTACATGGGTTGAACTTAAGGTGTATAAATAACAAAGGAATTATCTTCAGCTAATATTGTGTAATCAAGTGTCAGACCCCAAGGGTTAGATTTAAGGTATAAGGACCAAGGCTTCTTCATCAGGTCAGAACTACATGGTCCAGATCCAAGGTATAACGACCAAGGAATATACTCAAGTTCTAGGAGCATACCCATTGAAAATCAGTAATGGATTAGGTGGATCATGTCCAAGGTGGTCCAATAAAGCTATATCCAAGGAGTATCAATGTCCTTGGCATCCAAAGTAATACAGATCCAGGGATTAGAAATGTCCATGGAATCATATGGAATCGGGATCCAAGAAGTATAAATTTCAAAGGCATCCAATACCATAATCAAGTTCCATGGAGTAGAAATTTCCATGAAATCCTATGGAATCCAGATCCAATGAGTAGAAATTTACAAGGTATACAATACCATAATCATGTAAATTTCAATCAAAGAGGCTCAATAGTCAGATTCTAGAAGCACATATGGGCATCCAAAATCAATAAGGATTAGAAGATGGATCCTAGGTAACACATCTAGGAATCCTAAAGATAAATGTATCATCACTTTAGGCTCATCATCCGCAAACTAGGAAGCACCTCTAGCTATCATCATTGCATCATTAGTAAACAAGTGAATTTATAAACAAGGTTTGAGAGTGTATGGATACTTAACCCACCACTAATACCATAGCTCCATGGGATTATATGTTTGGTACATGCTCTAAGGTGACACCCACTACCATCTCTACCCAAACTTGACATATTAACTTAGGGTTGATCAAACATTAAGTCACCCACTGGGTCCATCAATTCATAACACAAGAGATACATCCTACTCGGAATCCTCAATAGTGAATATAAAAGGAGGAATCCTACATGGGATCCTCTAACGGTAAGTAAACAGAGGCATCCAACATGGGATCCTCAAGAATGAAATATAAGCAGATGCATCCTATAAAATATCCTCAGGGATAACTAATCTGAAAGCCTCATAGTCCAGAAGGAATTATCTTGTAAAGGATGCATACTTAAAGGAAGAGATAAAAATCATCGATCAAAAGTGGTAAATTATGGATCATCTCAGATCAAAGGGTCTCACTCTCTAGAGACAACTGGATTCGATTATTGGAGGAAGAACCTCCCTATTTCAAAAAACCTAAAATGACTCATATGAGTTCTCAAATCACACCTGGTGATTCATCATTGTGATCTATATGTAAAGATACTCAGAATGGACTAATCATGGGTCCTATTCTGACTCCTAATCATCAAGATATGTAAATAGGAAAACCCCTAAAAAGGGTAGAAATGGAGGAGTACATGACATGTAAACTCTATCACATGGAGTGTACCCTCACTCCCCACCTGGGCATGTACTCCATCCAAACATGGAATATTAAATCCCATATACACAACATGTTTATATTATACATGGTATGTACCCTACATGTGGTACCTACCAGTGTAACTCACATGATTTTCCATGTACTTCGCCTGGCCATGTACCTCTATATAGTGTGCAGCCCACAAGGGGTATTCTTGTTTATTCTATACAACCATGTTCTCCTACACAAGCTGTCTGGCCAGGTACTCGACTACACGACCAAGTATCAGCACACAAAATGTATATGCCATAAATGGAACATACTTATAAAAAGAAAATTATCCCTTAATAGGAAGAACACACGATTTGTATTATCTGAACCAAATTCTAGGTATATGGGTTTTCCCAAACGAAAAATCCCCAAATTGACCAAAAATCCCATTTCCTTAAAAAACAATAGATCAAATGACAAGGGGTCCTAGGCAGGAATAATAGGGGTTTAAAACAAGGAAATGAAAAATATATAGGGATTTATGGAAAAAACTAAAAAATGAACTACCTTTGGGCAGAATCCACTAAAGATTCTCCTGTTTCCACAATCCACGACCACCCCACGATGATCCAGCTCATCCCAAGATCTGTGGTAGTACCACTCTTCCTCTCCATCTCTTACTCCCTCTCCTTATCTATTTCTCTCTAGGTCTTAGTAAAGGGTATTTCATGAAGGTGTAATCAATAATACTAATGAAAAAAGAAGAAAATAAAAGAGAAAAAGAAAAGTAAGAAAAAGAAAAGAAAAAGGGTCCTGAATCGGCCCTAGTGCCCAACATGAGTTTATGCCCTACCTAGGAAAAATCCCCATTATGAACTCAACACAGATATTGAATCTCAATATAATTATCCTTTAAAAATGTATGGCTAAACCAACATTCATGAATAAATTAATATTGAATTAATTAAATATTAAATATTAATTATTCTACTAAAATTCAAATGGCTCAGAAATCCAAAAAAAATCCTATCCTAGGATAAAAACCCTATTTCGGGACCAAAAGTGTGTTCATAAAAATTATATAAGATCATATTCTAGGGAAAAAGATCATTTTACCCCTTATAAGCATCTGGAAGAAAAAATTCAATTTTTTTCCTCAAAATTTCAATCTGAAAAAAACATGGGTCCTTATAATCTCCCTACCACAAGCATTCTCATCCCTGAGAATCCTTGGGGAAAAAACCATAATCTATGCAATAAAACCAATAATATACACAAAAATCTATTTAAAATGTCCAATGAATAGTATAATAGTGTGTATAACTATTTCCTTCATGGGAGACACTTAACTGCAACTGATCTGGTACTCCCCATCATTGGAATACCCTTATCATCACCTCAATACCAAACTCTGAGCTCAAAGACTCACATTAACCACTGAATTTCAACTAAAAACAAGGGTCACCAACCTTAAATGTTTAACAATTAACTCCCCACAATATGGAGTACCTTATACCACTCCTTGAGAGCAACCTCAATAGGTTCCATCACCAACCATGAAATATATTTTAAAAGAAAAGAATATCAATATAGAGTCATCACTTTCTCAGTGCACTCATGATGTTGTAAAGATAAAGCATGATCATCTCTAACTAGGAGTATACTAAGATTCCATCGAAAGGCATGCATAACTCTCTATGATCCATACTCACATAAAAAATGATACACTTTCCTTTAACCAACTCTTTACACCACATCTCTTGACAATGAATGTCTAGGTCAAACCATAGGTCAACCATCTCATGAAACCCAATTCCTTTTCGATGTATCCTCTACTTTAGAGAGAAATTATTCATTTAACCACAACTACCAGGAAACCATGACCATTAAAAGTCTTCAAAACATCATTCCTCCACTCATACATGACTACTCACTAATTTACAATTTAAACAATACAATGAGCAACTAACGTGTAACTTTCTCACCACACTCATACTCCCATGAGTCACATATTACAAGTATAGGATGACCGTGCTACATGAAACTTCAATCTCATTAAGCCCGAATCTCCATCACAACTCCTATTCGAAAGTGATCACCTCCCTCATGTAATGATTTATTTCATGATCACACATTTCCCAATTTCATTCTAGTCATGAGCGTCCACCCAAACTCTAACTACATTAGTAACAGTAGAAAAACTGGTTAAAAGGTCTAGGCACCTGAACAGTTCTACCTATCAAAGAAATTCTTGATACCAAATCACCATAGGAGATTCATCAAAATCCAAAGGAATCAACATTAATATAATATAAAATCCTATCACTAAATGTGCATCAGTCTCAAATGAGCATATAACAAAGATAACTACCTAAGAAGACATCCATAAAGCTAGACCAACCTCTCACATAGGTTTACCTTGATCAATATAAACATTGACCTATAAGGGTTTGATTCAAAACTTAGGGCCTATAGGCCTCCCACATATCCCTACTGATCAAGTCTCACAACTAGGCCAAAAGGTCTAACCACATATACCTAAAGAAAAAACCTCTCTAAGGAATATAAATATCATAATGACCTACAAGGTTCAAAACTCTAAACATGACCAACAAGGGCCTGATCCACATCGAGTATCCTCAAAAGGAACTTCTCCCTAGAGGTCACAATATCCAGATTTAAGAGATACTGAACTGAAAATCATTAAAAATACATACACAATAATACCCCCTCGATGTAAAGCTCATGAGAAACATCCTAGTATCTTTCACCATCGTACTCATCGACCCGACTAGATAACTATATATGAGGGTTAGTTAAGTAGAATTTAATTCCAATATATGTTAGAAAACACTATATATATTGTTACTAACACTTAAAATAACTGGACCCTAGTAACCAAACCCTACAATGGGTCTAACACATGGAAATAATATTCCCTACCAACCTAATAGGTTCACTGAACCTCATCTGCATGAGGAACGAGTCATCAAACTCACCACCAAACATCTCAATATATATCCACAAGGCCTGTCATTAGAATAAAATATGAATAGTACTCAACCAAATTGAGTATAATTACACCAAAAACCTATATGGGAAAACACCATTTAGGGTTTTTTACACTTTACATAATTTTTCTCTCATCAGTAAAATTACACTACCATGACTATAACATGTGAATACTACATTCCAAATATGATGCATGAGATGCCTCTCACCTTTGTTGGAAAAAAGTAAAAATCAATCTATATCCTTTTACCAATGGGCCAAGAGACAAAAATCCATAATAATTCATAACATGCACATAAACTATGTGTCACTCAAAGATAAAATCATATAAAACTGTAACATCATAGATCATAACAACAATCCCATAAGCCTAGAAACCAGGAATTCTTACCAGAACATGCGTTCTTGACACACCAGCCCGATATCTATCACAGTTGCCAAACCATTCATAATAATCCTTTCTACCACATCCCAAATAGTAATGCAATAGAAAAAGAAACTAATCTGATACTACTTTGTGGTATCCTGACCCAGATTCCACTAATCCGGTGCTCCAAGATGTCTCACCATGAGGCCTCAAGTGCACCTATCCACATTCTAGAGGTTATCGGCTAGCAGATAGGGCTTATGGTGTGTTTGTGGAGAGACTATCCCCCTATATCAGAGTAAACACAATGAAAATAACTACATAACATCCATATAAGTAAATAAATAGAGTGTGGAAGTAGTAAATAAGATGAAATAGAACATGCTGTAATAATAAATGAAATTTTATAAAATCATGAACATCCATGTCATATATAAAACACTAGTCACCCATTGGTCTGACCATACATACAGAATAACATAAAAGAAACTGAAATAAAATTACAATGGACCAATACTAACTCCAATCCAGACCATATACCCGGTCTCTAAGACACTGTTGAACTATACCAAACCATTTATAAGAGTCCACATGAGCATATTTTCTCGATCATAGAACTCTAGGACTCAAACCTATCCTCCATGCATCTATGTTCAACATAAAAAGTAGATATAAGGTCTTTGCACACATCGTGGTGCACATACAGGGGTGGGAAATAATATCAGTAGGCCACCCCAAAGATAAACCTATAATATACTATAATAAGTTCATGATCATACAATCTGCCCAGTATAGGAGATACATAATTGAAAAGGTAAAAGCAATAAATATAAATAATAGAAACAATCCCATAACCAATTCTTATTACTATAACCCCAATCATCTAGATAAAATGCCATTTTATATGAGTACATGTATGCATGGATATATATATTGAACACCTCTAGTTTTAATGCTCCCAAAGCATGATTAACTATTATAATTATCATTTTATTAAGATACACTAGATTTAATCATGTTCAATTATAATTTTAACCTCCGGTGTTAGTGTTTACATCATAAGATAACATTACAGATTTTGGTTAAGTGATAAACACCAATAAGTATGAGCTAATAATACTTTTCCTATTGATAGAAAAGTCACCAATATCTGAATCACTGATAAATAAGATACCAATGACATAATATATCGATAAGATGATTCAGTGACAGGTGTCTAAGCTACCGATAGAGTGATTAACTGATAGATAGACTCAGATTTTTTTCTATGTATAAGTCACCGACAGCTTGAATCATAAAAAAACTGAGTTACTGATAGAAGTGATATACCGACAGAAGTGATATATTGAAATAAGTGATCTACCGAAAGAATTAATCTACCAATATAAGTGATCTACCGACAAAAATGATCTACCGATAGAATGAGCTACCAACAGAACGACTCACCAACAACATGAGTCACTGATAATCTGACCTACCAATAGACTGAGTCACTGATGATCTATCTCTTAAATTCGATCTGATTACTAATGGTCATTATAGCATCCCGTCTTTTTATAACATAACTTTCATTCCATTACTCGGAACTGAGGATCTTTAAGGTTTAGTGTCTTGGAAACAAGGAACATAAAACATGAAAAAAAAACATTCTTCTTAAACACTTGAAAGGCTTATCCTCATGTTCAACCTAGGCTC
The DNA here is from genome assembly GCA_963277665.1 of Viscum album. Classification (NCBI taxonomy): domain Eukaryota; kingdom Viridiplantae; phylum Streptophyta; class Magnoliopsida; order Santalales; family Viscaceae; genus Viscum; species Viscum album. The sequence goes on from OY728162.1 coordinate 1,228,351,020, forward strand.
ATTACTGCATCTCATAACCTGGGGACATACATCAAAAGGAAGGGTGAGCAGAAGGCCCAGCAAGGGAAACAAGTGAAACATTTTACATATGAACTTGAGATACATCAATAAAGTCATGAAAAGAACTTTAAGGCATGAAAATGAAATCATGAAGCATATCATAATAAAAATAAAACTTTTTCATAACTTGAAGATGTGGCTACATCATTTAACATAGACAATCATGAACATATCACCAAGGTCCATCCCCAAGGTGTCATTTTAAAATTACCAAGGTTATTCACCAAGGTATCGTGAAAATTGTAATCTCTAGTGGTTACATCATTACCCAATGCATTGGATCGCTATCAGGGTGCACCCTTAAATTTTCCTTTATTATCATGTGAGACACATATATCATCATCAAACATTTCATAAATAACCCATATAGCATAAAATAAATGGGTTTCATTTCATAATCATAACGTTTTAAAAACTGCTTTAAAGACATGATCTTTACGACACTTTAAAACCCACAGAAAAGGAAGGTGGGTTTCATGTATGTAAATCCCAGAATTTAAAATAGAACATTTTGGTATATATGTGAATACCCCTTTAGAAGAAAGAGCTTTGAGTATTCACTTAATAAAATAAAAGAACTTTAGAAAAAGAGATAGACATTTTGAGACAGAAATTCTGCAGCATAACGGCAATGTTCCGAGGTTTTAGAAGACATTAAAAGAGAGGTAAAATGGGTCAAACATTCATAAATGACCCATAAAATAGTACATGGACAGAATAAGAATGATACATGATCATGGTAATGAAATTTCAAGGACATACCATTTGAAATGAAAAACATGGAAGGAAGAAAAAAATTAGATTTCTCTTATGAAAGTTCGGCAGCCTAACGGCGTTACTTAAACATCAACAAAAATGATTTGAAAAGATCAAATAGGGTCTCTCATCATGTGAACATAAGAGTTCAGTATGATAGATATAGAGATAATTCCCCAACATAACAAAAGTAACTTGAAAGAATTGACATGAAAGTAGAACTTCAAAACGAGAAGGGTGAAGAACCACTTAAAAATTCGGCAGCCTAACGGCGCCACTTAAAACATCAAAATACTGAATTGAAGAGATCAAATGGGGTCTCTCATCATATGAACATAAGATTCCAGTATGATATATATAGAGATCATACCCCAATATAACAAAAAGGAACTTGAAATAATTGGCATGAAAGTAGAACTTCAAAACGAGAAGGGTGAAGAACCACTTAAAAATTCGGCAGCCTAACGGCGCCACTTAAAACATCAAAATACTGAATTGAAGAGATCAAATGGGGTCTCTCATCATATGAACATAAGAGTCCAGTATGATATATATAGAGATAATACCCCAATATAACAAAAAGGAACTTGAAAGACTTGAATGAAAATAGAACTTGAAAACGAGGAAGGTGAAAGAATCCCTTAAAAATTCGGCAGCCTAACGACGCCACTTAAACATTCTTAAAACGAATTGATGAGAGAAAGGGGGGGTCTCTCATAATATGAACATGAAATAGGCAGTAGGATGAATATAAAAGAACATCCTCCAACATAAGAACATGGAGTATAAAAGAAATGACATAAAAGAGATTACTTGAAAAGAAAGAGAGAGGTCGGATCCCTTACCTTAAAATGTAACTCTTAAACCTCAAAGGTTGGGACCTTGAGGGCTTGGGGGCACCTTGGGAGGACTCCTTGGGAGGTAATGAGACCCGAAATTCGTTGGGAATGAGTGGAGAGTCGAATGGATGAGAGGAGGGCTTGGTATTTATAGGGAAAGTGAGGGGACAAGGCATTAATGGCCAAGGGACACCTCACATGTGCTTTTCTCAAACCCATGTGCTCTCCCTTGGCATTTATCATGGAGTTAGGCCACATGGGGCACCCAAAAAAATAATTCATCACCCTTGGCCGGCCAACCCTTAAAAGATCTCATGACATCATCATGACACAATTATGATGTCATTAAACATACCGAAACCCTAAAACTGCATTTTTACTATTCACTGAAAAAATTCATCTTTCTCAGAAAAATCCCAAACTTTCACCTTAACTAAATATCAATGCTCCGATTTCAAAAATGAACTCCATTTTATAAAAATAATTTTCTAAATATTTTTAATTTTATTTTTAAATAAATACACTATTCACCGAAAATTCATTTTTTTCAGAAAAATCCCCAAATATTACCATAACATAATATCGATGCTATGAGTTCAAAAATAAAGTCATTTTTATAAAAATAATTTTCTAATTATTTTTAATTAAATTTTTAATTAAAAAACACTATTCATCTGAAAAAACTAATACTTGAATAATAATTTATGAAACCGTTATTTAACCATTTTATTGAATCACATTACTTAATCAAAGTGCCTAGCTTATTTTAATACTTTATTTAAGTGAGATTACTAATCCATTTGGACACATTATTAATCCTAATCATAAAATCACTATTCATAATTTACCATTCATCAAAAATCAAGTTGATCTTATTAGACTCTAAATTTAGTACTGAACATAATTGCAGAAGACCATTTTTCGAAAATCATTACACATTTTTGATTATTTAGGCTTTACATAAACATATTTAAAATATCCTTTTTCTAAAATTCATCAAAAATTTGCATACTATATTTATCCGGTCATTTGAAAATTCATAAAAGAAATCGAAATTTTATTTAAAACAAAGGATTACACAAGACAGTTACGGTCTCCTTACATAGCCCCTTATCACACCAGCATAGGACCTAAGTGTAAGGTGTGCTAAGGTGAGAGAATCCGAGGGAGGCTCGGCCAACATCGCACGAGTAGTAATTTCTATCAGTTTGAACTTCTCGCGAAGGCGATCCCGTTCTAGCTTTATACGATGAAGTTCATCTTGGGTTTGGTCCAGAGCGAAGCACAGTGGTGCTACCTCCTTCCCAAGTTCTGTTAGATGGGCTTCGATCGGTCCAAGACTACTGGGTGAGGCCATCGAATCTTCTTTCTATATTAATTAACCAAGATTGCTTGTATTTAGAGACAATAGTCAAAATGTTTAGTTTCCAGCGGTCATATTGACCAATGGTCAAATAACAATCAAAACCCAATAGTCTCATTTTAATTATACTCATGTTACCAAATGAAACATTTTTGTTGAGTATAACAATAACACATAAAATTAGGAAACAAAATTTATTTAAAAAATTCGGGTCGTTACAATCTTCCCTCCTTAAGAAATTTCGTCCTCGCAATTTTAAAATTGGGTTTTGAAATTTCATTGAAAGTCCCACATCAGAAAAGGAGTCAGTAAAACTATTACTTTAAAATAAAGAAAGGGAAGTACAAAGGTCACCCGAGTTAACCCACACTAGGGTTCCATGTAGGAAAACATGGACATGGAGGAGAAAACAAAGGGTCAAGTTCTGAGGGAGAGTGATAGAGAACATGATTAGGAGAAAGTTAACCATGAGAAAATCCCAAACTTATGATGTGTGTAAACGGTCTTTGATTACCTAGTAGGAAACGTAAACCAACAACATTTTTGTTTTATGTTTCTTTTCATAATTTTGAGGATTTCATTTACTACATAGAACAAAAACATAAGAAAATATACCTACCTTCAAGTAGAGTTTCATCCTTTAACAAGTCCCTACCAACACTAATCTTTTCTCCAAATGATGAGAATTCAAAAACACTTGGTCTCATAAAAGCACAAGAATCATCTTCTATAGAATCACATAATCTACAAAAGATTAACTATCTATTTCTTCTATCTTTAAACATTATCCCAAAAACAGAAAGGTTAAGGTAAAACAACTCTTCAAAAAGAAAGAATCCCATAGGAATGGAAACTACTTTTAAATCATCAAAGTTCCATGGTACTACCCAAAGTTCATCATAGACCATTCCATAAATAACGGTCCTTAAAATTCCTCAAAACAAACCAAACTAAGATTGAAACCCAAATACAAGAAGGATTTGATAACATAGTCTTCCAAAACAACTTCATTGTTCATCTCCAGACAACATCAACCACTCCTAACATCTTATAAAAAAAGTAGCTAACCTAAACATATTTTACCCAAGATAGGTTAGTCATTCCCATAAGTAACCTAAATTATTATAAGTTCACCTTAAATTCATCGATTCTTCAAAATATAAGTCAACCTTACTCCTCAATGAAAATACCATAGTAATCTATTTATCTCGATCAAATATGGTTCCCAAAATAATGAACGTCTTCCAAAATAATAATCATATTTTAATCCCCTAATCATCCCTATCATATTAATACGAAAATCGTCGCATTTCCTATCACATTGGTTGTCGGAACATGTTCTTCCATTTCCCACCATTAACTAAGAAGAGAAAGAATAATTAGGGGGTTAAGTACTTAGCTAATAATCATGAAAAGGAACTGAAAGCATATAAGGATAACTTGTATATGAAAGGTATACCCTAACTTGTGATCTCCTAGGTTCCCATCTAGGTTATGAATGATCATATATTCTTATGTGAACCTTTATTTTATTTTATCTTTGTTCCTTTAACAATGGTTCATACCAAGCTTATGAATTTACCAAAGCATATCCCCCGGGAGTGTCGTAACCAAGAGTGCAGCAAGGCCCGTTGTCATGTACCAGTTCCCGTTCGAGTCTAGCTCAAAGCGGTGTTTTCGGGTTTTACCCCTATGTACATCTGTGCCAGAGCCACCTCTACCTGCTCGTATCCAGACAGGGATGTATTTGCTTGGCAACCCCTTACTCAATACTCACCAAAATACCAGGAAGATTTTCTATATTAAACTTTTCTATAGGGTTCTTCCTAGAGTTTTCATATCCTAATTTCCACAAATAACTAAACCATCCTTTGATACCAACTATAGCATCTCGTCTTTTTATAACATAACTTTCATTCCATTACACAGAACTGAGGATCTTTAAGGTTTAGTGTCTTGGAAACAAGGACCATAAAACATGAAACAAAAAAAACATTCTTCTTAAACACTTGAAAGGCTTCTCCTCATGTTCACCCTAGGATCATTACTGCATCTCATAACCTGGGGACATACATCAAAAGGAAGGGTGAGCAGAAGACCCATCAAGGGAAACAAGTGAAACATTTTACATATGAACTTGAGATACATCAATAAAGTCATGAAAAGAACTTTAAGGCATGAAAATGAAATCATGAAGCATATCATAATAAAAATAAAACTTTTTCATAACTTGAAGATGTGGCTACATCATTTAACATAGACAATCATGAACAAATCACCAAGGTCCATCCCCAAGGTGTCATTTTAAAATTACCAAGGTTATTCACCAAGGTATCGTGAAAATTGTAATCTCTAGTGGTTACATCATTACCCAATGCATTGGAGCGCTATCAGGGCGCACCCTTAAATTTGCCTTTATTATCATGTGAGCCACATATATCATCATCAAACATTTCATAAATAACCCATATAGCATAAAATAAATGGGTTTCATTTCATAATCATAACGTTTTAAAAACTACTTTAAAGACATGATCTTTACGACACTTTAAAACCCACAGAAAAGGAAGGTGGGTCTCATGTATGTAAATCCCAGAATTTAAAATAGAACATTTCGGTATATATGTGAATACCCATTTAGAATAAAGAGCTTTGAGTATTCACTTAATAAAATAAAATAACTTTAGAAAAAGAGATAGACATTTTGAGACAGAAATTCTGCAGCATAACGACAATGTTCCGAGGTTTTAGAAGACATTAAAAGAGAGGTAAAATGGGTCAAACATTCATAAATGACCCATAAAATAGTACATGGACAGAATAATAAGGATACATGATCATGGTAATGAAATTTCAAGGACATACAATTTGAAATGAAAAACATGGAAGGAAGAAAAAAAATTAGATTTCTCTTATGAAAGTTCGGCAGCCTAACGACGTTACTTAAACATCAACAAAAATGATTTGAAAAGATCAAATAGGGTCTCTCATCATGTGAACATAAGAGTTCAGTATGATAGATATAGAGATAATTCCCCAACATAACAAAAGTAACTTGAATGTATTGACATGAAAGTAGAACTTCAAAACGAGAAGGGTGAAGAACCACTTAAAAATTCGGCAGCCTAACGACGCCACTTAAAACATCAAAATACTGAATTGAAGAGATAAAATGGGGTCTCTCATCATATGAACATAAGAGTCCAGTATGATATATATAGATATCATACCCCAATATAACAAAAAGGAACTTGAAATAATTGGCATGAAAGTAGAACTTCAAAATGAGAAGGGTGAAGAACCACTTAAAAATTCGGCAGCCTAACGACGCCACTTAAAACATCAAAATACTGAATTGAAGAGATCAAATGGGGTCTCTCATCATATGAACATAAGAGTCCAGTATGATATATATAGAGATCATACCCCAATATAACAAAAAGAAACTTGAATGAAAATAGAACTTGAAAACGAGGAAGGTGAAAGAATCCCTTAAAAATTCGGCAGCCTAACGGCGCCACTAAAACATTCTTAAAACGAATTGATGAGAGAAAGGGGGGGTCTCTCATCATATGAACATGAAATAGGAAGTAGGATGAATATAAAAGAACATCCTCCAACATAAGAACATGGAGTATAAAAGAAATGACATAAAAGAGATTACTTGAAAAGAAAGAGAGAGGTCGGATCCCTTACCTTAAAATGTAACTCTTAAACCTCAAAGGTTGGGACCTTGAGGGCTTGGGGGCACCTTGGGAGGACTACTTGGGAGGTAATGAGACCATAAATTCGTTGGGAATGAGTGGGGAGTCGAATGGATGAGAGGAGGGCTTGGTATTTATAGGGAAAGTGAGGGGACAAGGCATTAATGGCCAAGGGACACCTCACATGTGCTTTTCTCAAACCCATGTGCTCTCCCTTGGCATTTATCATGGAGTTAGGCCACATGGGGCCCCCAAAACAATAATTCATCACCCTTGGCCGGCCAACCCTTAAATGATCTCATGACATCATCATGACACAATTATGATGTCATTAAACATACCGAAACCCTAAAACTGCATTTTTACTATTCACTGAAAAAATTCATCTTTCTCAGAAAAATCCCAAACTTTCACCTTAACTAAATATCAATGCTCCGATTTCAAAAATGAACACCATTTTATAAAAATAATTTTCTAAATATTTTTAATTTTATTTTTAAATAAATACACTATTCACCGAAAATTCATTTTTTTCAGAAAAATCCCCAAAAATTACCATAACATAATATCGATGCTCTGAGTTCAAAAATAAAGTCATTTTTATAAAAATAATTTTCTAATTATTTTTAATTAAATTTTTAATTAAAAAACACTATTCATCCGAAAAAACTAATACTTGAATAATAATTTATGAAACCGTTATTTAACCATTTTATTGAATCACATTACTTAATCAAAGTGCCTAGCTTATTTTAATACTTTCTTTAAGTGAGATTACTAATCCATTTGGACACATTATTAATCCTAATCATAAAATCACTATTCATAATTTACTATTCATCAAAAATCAAGTTGATCTTATTAGACTCTAAATTTAGTACTGAACATAATTGCAGAAGACCATTTTTTGAAAATCATTACACATTTTTAATTATTTAGGGTTTACATAAACATATTTAAAATATCCTTTTTCTAAAATTCATCAAAAATTTGCATACTATATTTATCCGGTCATTTGAAAATTCATAAAAGAAATCGAAATTTTATTTAAAACAAAGGATTACACAAGACAGTTACGGTCTCCTTACATATCCCCTTATCACACCAGTATAGGACCTAAGTGTAAGGTGTGCTAAGGTGAGAGAATCCGAGGGAGGCTCGACCAACATCGCACGAGTAGTAATTTCTATCAGTTTGAACTTCTCGCGAAGGTGATCCCGTTGTAGCTTTATACGATGAAGTTCAGCTTGGGTTTGGTCCAGAGCGAAGCCCAGTGGTGCTACCTCCTTCCCAAGTTCTGTTATATGGGCTTCGATCGGTCCAAGACTACTGGGTGAGGCCATCGAATCTTCTTTCTATATTAATTAACCAAGATTGCTTGTATTTAGAGACAATAGTCAAAATGTTTAGTTTCCAGCGGTCATATTGACCAATGGTCAAATAACAGTCAAAACCCAACAGTCTCATTTTAATTATACTCATGTTACCAAATGAAACATTTTTGTTGAGTATAACAATAACACATAAAATTAGGAAACAAAATTTATTTAAAAAATTCAGGTCGTTACAGTCATATTTGGGTTATTTAATTATATTTATTTTATTAATAATATTTTACAGAAAATATTAATGACATTGTTAGTGCACAGTACGAGGAGCAAGGAACCCCACATGATCAAGATCATGCTCCTTATAAACCCTATAGTGTATAAAGTAATCACTTAAGTGAAAAAGGAAAGAGAGGTTGGTGAATACAAATATGATCGACAATAAAATAAGCTCTACCAAACAGCTGTGCATACTAAGAAAAATTGTTGAGAACCAAAAGACCGTAAATCTTTACAGCAACAACTTAGACGATAATAACACTTCTAAGAATCTTATACCTCACAAGGAATAGAATACAAAAGTAAAAAAACACTCTTTGTTTTGCTGTATGTTTCTGGAAGATGACTCCGACTTTACTTCTACCATCCTAAAGGAGTCTAGAAGATTCATAAAACATCACACATAGAATTCTGAACTCTTATTATCATTTTTCTTTCCCTGTGTACTTTATTTACATTTTGAGAAGTGTGTGCCTCTATTTTATAAACACACACTGACTCCTGATCCAAACTATAAGATACTTAGATATCTTCAAAAACCTTCAAATTTACACTCCTATTGATAACAGTGGAATAGGTCCCTATCTGGCATGTTTATTTTTACACTCCCTTGAAAACTGTGGAAGAGGTATTATTGAACTGAAGAGATTGAATACTATTTTTACCCTGATATAGGGTCTAGATCAAGTTTAATTAATATAAATGTCTTAGTGGTAAGTGATCACAAAGTGGAGAGGATAAGGTCTCATCTTGAGACTGAACCTCGTGTTTACTTTCACTATTTTCTTTTAAGTTTTGTTTTTTATATTCTTATAATTATTTTAGGGAACTTAACTTTACTCTAATAGTTAATATTAGATAGTTTTTATATTATAATTTGATTTAGTAGAACATTTTCAAAAGATAAAATAGTAATTCATATTATCTTAACTAAGAACTAATCAATCTTTGAGAAAACATTAAAATAATCAAATATTTTATAAATATGCTACTTTGGTTAACTGGGATGTTTTGTTTTAAATTGGGTTTTTAAATAACTTTAAATAAAGGTTTTTGATAATTTTTTTATAGGAACACAATTCACCCCCATCTTGAGTGTCCTACTCTGACCAATATTTGGTATCAAAGGTTTATAAGATTTTTTCAGAAATATTTTACACTATGATTTTAGTTGTGTTTTAAAGATCTATAAACTTATGTCAGTTAAACATTTAATATTCTTTAAAATCATTAAAATATATTTTAAATGGAAAATAGACAGTAATATTCTTCTACTAACATAACTCCATACTTTAGTGGCACAATTTATTCTTAGTGTAAAATTAAAATGAAAATGCATTTGGAAAGTATGGGTTTTGAAATTTGGCCTGCTATAATTGATGAATATAAAATTACTACTACTGCTAGGAACACTTGGGATGATTCTACTATGGTATCCAACAATAATAACTATAAATATATGAATTCATTGTACTATTCTTTAGGGGATGAATAATTTAATATTATTTATTCATGTAAAACAACATTTAAAATTTGGGATACACTGGCTATTTCACATGAAGGAATCACTAATGTAAAAGAAATGAAAATTAATACATATACTATTAAATATGATAATTTTAAGATGAATCCTGATGAACCTATCTATGACATGTATCTCAAGTTCAATGAAATAGTAAATATTATGGTCTCTCTGGAAAAAATGATCACATCTAAGGAACAAGTAATGCGACTTCTCAAATGTTTACTAGAAAGATGGAGAGGAACCTCAGTGTCAATAAGGGAATCCTGGGAAATCAACAATCTACTAGTAAATGAGATTATAGGTAAGTTGATGATGTATGATGAAGAATTTAAGGTTAATATAGAATAAGATTATGGATCAAAGATAAAATTAGTGGATTTCAAAACCATTGCCTCTAAACAAAAAGTAAAAGTGTAAGTTCATGATGAAAGCTTCAGATATGAAGAATCACCAAGTGATAATGATGAGGAAATGGCTTAGTTATCTAGGATATTTAAGAAGTTTTATAGAATAAATAAGTACTTTATAAAACCTAGGTACAAAGGGAAGTGTGAAACCAAAGGAAACTGAAAAAAGGACAGGAAGAAAAATTAAAATACTAATGAAATAGTCTTCTGTGAGTGTAAGAGAAGAGGACATGTGAAAGCTGATTGTCCTAAGCTAAAATTGAAAAGGAAATATGTGAAAGTTTTTTAGAAAATATAAAAAGTCAATGAAGGCCACATAGAGTGCCTCTGAGGATAGCTCCAGTGAATCTGAATCTTCACATTATGAGGAGGTTGACAAAGCCAATATATGTTTCATGAAAAACACATCTGAGGTAACTCTAGAATCTCCTACATAAAATTACTATTATTATGGAGATTAATCTAATTCTGAAAATATGAAAAATAAAGAAATGTTTTAATATTGTAAAATTATTTAAGATACATAAAATGAACTAAAGTATATGTATAAATCTCTCATGAAACAACATGCTCTTACTATTTATGTTATATCAGAACTTACTATTGAAAAGGAAAAGAATATTCAACTCCTCAATGAGAACAATGAACTTAAACTATCCAATGATCAATTAAAGAAGTATCTTTAGAAATTCACAAATGGTAAAGATACCTTAGTTAAAATTATTTACAAACAAGTTAATCTAAAATATACTACTGGTATTGGTTATCAACCTAGGAAAATAAATTTTGTCAAAAATAATTTGGTATCAAGATCTGAGAAATTTTGTTTTGTGCTCAGATTTGAAAAATCTTCTACATGTTCTAGCACTGGAAATACTTTTACCACATCTATTTTTTTAGATAAAATAGAGTTTATTTTTCTAATACTTTTAAAGTTGAATATAGGAAACCCATAAAGAAAATGTGGTTTCCCAAAGCCTTAATTACTAATGTTACTAGACCCAAGAAAGTCCGAGTACCAAAATATTTTCTTGTTTGAATTGTTTTTATAGGAGAGATATTTGAAGAGTTATTGTAAGAGATTATGGTACTTGGACAGTGGGTGTTCAATACATATGACATGTGAATATTTGAGCTTCAAGAAACTTATGAAGATTGATGGTGTTCATGTCACCTTTAGTGACAATGAAAAAGGTAAAAATTTTGTCCTTAGAAAAATCGGTAACACTAATTCAATTTTAATTTATAAAGTTATTTTTGTTGATGGTCTTAAGTATAATATGATTACCATATCATAGTTATGTGATGATGGTTTTAATGTTAATTTTGAAAGTGATTATTGTAATGTTTTCAATTCTAAGAATGATTTAGTATTAACTAATTTTAGAAATGAAAATGTGTATGCTGTGAATTTATATTCTTTAGTTTCTCAAAATGTTTCATGCTTAAGTTCCTTTCATAAAGAATCCTGGCTCTATAATTGGAGACTAGAATATTGCAATATTCACCCCCTTATAAAGCTTACTAGAAAATGACTAGTCAAGGATCTACCTAAACTTATGTTTCTAAATGATGAAGTATACAATCCTTATAAAAAATAAAAACAACATAAAATATCTTTCAAACCAAATAAAAGGTTTCAACTTCTTTACCTCTTGAGTTGATTCACATGGATTTGTTTTTACCTTCTAGATTTTATAGTCTAAACAGGAAGCATTATTTCTAAGTTCTAGTAGATTAAGTTTCTAGATAAACTTGGAATTTCTTTTTAGCTCAGAAGAGTGAATCTTGTTCCTACTTCACTAACTATGCTAGATCTATATAGAATATAAGTTGTCTTAGAATTAAAACCTTAAGAAGTGACCATGGATGTGAGTTTGGAAACCAAGAGTTTGAATCTTTTTTGCTTAGAAAATGGCTACAATCATAACTTATCTTCTCATAGGACACCCCAATAGAAAGAAGTTATAGAAAGAAGGAATAGAACATTATAAGAAATTTCCAAAACTATGCTCAATGAGTATGAATTACCTTTTTACTTTTGGATAGAATACGTGAATAGGGATTGTTATATAATAATTAGAGTTTTAATTAGACCTATCCTTAATAAAAATACCTATGATTTATGTAATAATAAGAAGCCTAAGGTTAATTACTTTAATGTTTTTGGTTGAAAAGTATATATCCTTAATACAAAATATAATCTTGATAAGTTTTCCTCCAAAAGTGATGAAAGAATTTTCCAAGGCTATTAAACCTCTAGGAAATCCTATAGGGCCTTCCATAAAAGAACCAAGTGTGTGGAATACTCTGTACATGTAAAAATTGATGAAACAGATCCAGATGAACTTAAAAACACCCTAGATAATATTAAGGATGATCTATCCAATATGGATATAAATGCTAAACCTTATGACTCTACTGTTAATAAAGCAAAAAAAAATCCTACAGTTATATAAAATCCCCATACTCTGATCATAATGATCTGGAACCTGTAGAGGAACCTAAAATAACTAGACCTTATTTTTCTAGATCAGTTAGAACCCTTAAGAACTATCCATTATATTCTATAGTTGGAGACATAGATAAAATGACACATACTAGAGCTTATATTAGGAACTAGGTTGAATATCAAGCCTTTTTGTCATATATTGAACCTAAGAACATCAATGATGAAATCAATGATAAATTTTGGGTAATGGCTTTGCAAGAAGATTTAAATCATTTTGAAAGAAATAAATTATGGAAAATTGTTGATAAACCCAAAGACACATTGACTATAATCACAAAGTGGGTGTTTAGAAATAAAGTGGATGAAGTTGGTACCATAGTGAGAAATAAGGCTAGACTAGTTACTCAAGGATATAGTCAAGAATAAGGAATTGAATATGAAGAAACTTTTGCATTGGTTTCTAAACTTGAAGGCATTATAATTATGCTAGCATATTCAATACATATCAATTTAAAACTTTATCAAATGGATATTAAAAGTGTATTCCTATATGGGTATATAGTTGAGTATGTTTTTGTTGAAAACCCCATGGTTTTACAAACACCCATTTTCCAAATCATGTCTTTAAATTAAAAAAATATTTGTATGGTTTAAAATAGGATCTAAGATCTTGGTATGATAGGTTCCCCACTTTTATTATTTATAATGGTTTTACAAAAGGTATAGATGATCCTACTCTTTTTATAAAATGAATTTCTAAAGATGTTTTAGTTGTTCAAATCTATTTTGATGACATTATTTTGGGAACTTCAAAAAATTATTTATGTATTTCTTTTTTAAAAATGATGCAAAATGAATTTGAAATGATTTTAATGGGTGAACTCAAATTCTTTCTTGGATTTCAAATTTTTGAAAATAAAGAAGGTATTATTTTAAATCAAAGTAAGTACCCTAAAGATCTTTTGAAATAGTTTTGATTTAATAGTAAAAAAAGTAGCGATACTCTAATGTGTACCACCTATAAATTAGATCTTGATGAAAGTGGAAAATCTATTTATCAAACCAATTACCGAGGGATGATTGGATATCTACTCTACTTAACTTCTAGTCAACCTGATATTATGTTTACTGTGTGTATGTGTTCAAATTTTCAAGAAAACCCTAAATAATCTCATTTAAATTCTGTTAAAATAATTTCCAAATACCTCAATTATACTACCAACTTAGTATTGTTCTATCCTATAGGATAACCTTTTGATTTAGTAAGTTACTTTGATGCTAATTTTAGTGGTTGTAAGTTAGATAGAAAAATCACCTCTAGAACATATCACTTTTTAGGAAAGTCTCTAGTATCTTGGTGCAGTAAAAAGTAAAATTTTGTTATATTATCTACCAATGAAATTGAATACATAGATGCTGGTAGTTTTTATTCTCAGATTTTGTGGATGAAATACACATTACTGGATTATGGATATCGGTTTAGGCATGTCCCTATAAATTGTGACAATACAAGTGCTATTAACATCTATAAGAATCCGGTTTCTCACTCTAGAACAAAACATATTGATTTAAGATATCACTTATTGAGAGATAATTATAAAAAAGGTGATATAAATCTTGAGTTTATTGGCACAGAACATTAGATTGATAATATTTTTACTAAGACTTTAAATTCTGAGGGGACGAATTACATCATACAAGAGTTAGGGATGATCAATTTTTGAGGACCTATTGTTGATTACTCAACAACATGACTCACTGATGATGTCTCACCGATGATGTCTCACCGACATGACTCACTGATGATATCTCACTGATGGCGACTTACTGATGATGTCTCACTAACCGATATTGAATTATTTATCTATCTGGAATTTGAAATGTCACTATTTTAATTGTTTTATTTTATTTTAAACCACATTAATTATTTTATTTTTTCAAATCATTAGGTGATAAAAAAACGGGTTAATACAATACTTCTTCTCACTCTCACACTCAGACTCTCAAACTTCTTTCCCTCAAAGCATTCTTTCTTGATCGGCTATCTTTCTCATTTGAACAGAAACCTTAAAACCACACTCAATGGCTCATGTTAAGTGCATCCTATAAGGATATGAGGATGTGTCACATCCATCCAAGAAGAAAGGAGGTGAATCTATCCAACTGAAAATGCCGCTTGTTCATCATAAACTCACAAATTTCATTGTGACCCATGAGAAGGAAGTAAATTCAAAATGGTTGTTGTCAAGTAAGTCCCTTATGATGAATGTGTTTTAAAACCAATGGTGGTTAGAGTGGTTCTCCAATAATGAGAGTCCGTATTATATAAGGTTGGTACATGAGTTTTAACTGTATGATGAGTTTCTACTAGAAGGATCTGAGGTTTTTTGGATAAAGTCAATAATGGATGGAAGAAGAGTATCATTTTCATATAAGCACTGAGTAGAATGTCTAAAGGTACCCCATGAGGGTGTTTATGATGGCCATTAGGTAAGTTCTCCTCCAACAAGTGACCTATTTAGTTATGAGGTATCTTTGGCTGAGTTGATAGGAAATGGGGATCATAGGAGGCGTATTTCTATAGAGCTTTATGATGAGATTAGGCTTTTATTTAAATTCATCCAACATCAATTATATCCTAGGAAAGGAGATTTTGTATCTATTAAGTATCATGATTTTTACTTGCTCTATTTTTTGAAGAAAGGTTATAAGGTAAATTTGTGCAGATATTTGATGGTTCATATTAGTGAAATGATTAAACCATATTGAAAGACTAATTATTTGTTTTATCCTAGAATTATCTATACTATGTTGAAGTTTAAGGGTTTAGTTAATGAAGGTGAAGAGATCATTTTATCTTGTGATGGTTACTGTCCGAACAAATTTATTTGCAAGATAATGAGGATTAACTGGATCCCCTGGATGAAAATTTGGGTTGAGGATACCAATAAGTTATATGAAGATTTCAATCCTATTGAGCATCCCTCGAGGCCAAGGAATATGATATACCATGGTATAGAACCATATTAAGTGGATATTTATTCTGATGAGGATGTGACTGAGGAATTTCAAAGAGTTGAATCTACAATAGATGTCAGAAGTGATTCTAGCATTGCTTATAATTCATCAAGGATAACTTATGGTCATATAAGTCCACCTAGACCTCTATATTCCAAGGAACCACTTCTACATGAGAATGATAGTGATGAGACTGAAGAGTTTGAGGATACTGATAATGTCAGTATATTGGGTAGTGAGGGAGAATCTGTTGATGAAGAAGGAAATGGTAGTGAAGAATAAGAAGTTAAGGATGATGATGGAGTTAAGGAAGATGTTGAGGAATATGAAGGAATTTATTGAGAAGATGATGGTACTAATGGTTTAGATAGTGGATCAGATCATCCTGGTGATGATCAAAGCCCTGAGGATGAACCTATTGATCATACATTAGAGCCTATTGAGCATGAACATCCTGTTGATGCTCGTGTAGTACAATTGGAATTGGAACCAATTGTGAAACCACATATAGCTCCTGATGCTCATGTTGAACTAGCTTTGATTGAGGAGAAGGATCCTGATACTCTTGTTCATGTTGAATTTCTTGCTAAAAGGGAAGTTTTAGTGAATCCAGTGAGACAATTAGTTGATTCTAAGATAAGATAAACCACAAAGGGGGAGATAATGGATAATATAGAAAAGGTTGATATAATTTATCCTTTGGATGACATTGTTGTACCTGTATGGAGGAGAGATCCAGGATATGTGACCTTTGATCTAGATTATCCTGATTCAATGGATAGAAGAGCTTCTCTTATTCCAAATCCCATTCCTTTGGATACTCCAGAGTATGTGACTAAATCTAATCTAATACCTGTAAAGAAGAACTATTAGCCGCAATCTAATCTCTTCCTCCCTATAAACTTAATGCTGTTCCAAGAATTAGTGAAAGAGATGCTGATTTGATTACTGAGAGAGTTATATCTCAGGTTGATAAAAGGTTGGTCTCACTTGTGTAATCTATTGTTTCAGACAATAATAAGATGATGAATGAGCTTAATACAATGGTTTTATCCATTAATACTATCAATATTAATTATATGACATCCCTGGATAATGTGGTAAAACGTTTTGAGGATGTAACTTCTAAGAATTCAACTACTCTTCCTTAGCCTCCTACTCTTGATGTGAACAAGTTGATATTATATATTCAATATATTGAGAAAGGTGCCTCCTCTTTAGCTACCCATGTTGTCCATTATCTAGATTTTGAGATGATTAAATATATGATTCGAGAGGAACTTCAAACTGTGATGGGTGAAACTAATCGGGAGAACCTTAGTAAGATCAATAATATAAGTGACCATGTGCCTGACATGGAGAGATTCTACCCAAAAGAAGGAACTAATGCTGAAGAATAAATAGCCAATAATATTTATTTATATTTTAATAGGAACTATACCAAGAATAAGCTAAGCCAGTCATTTTAAAATTTTAGTGGAGAATTTAAGGTTACATTTAGTGACTCAGGAATTCAAGGAGAAAGTTAAGTAGTTGAAGTATTTTACTCCTATCCTTGAGAAGCTTATGGAGAATAAATATTATTTTAAGAAGGAAATGATATACGGTGATGAGGTCATTAGGGACTACATCAATCTACTCAAACTATACCCAGATCATCACAACACAACCATTATCACTCCACCTACTAATCCTATCAGAATAGTCATGCCTACTTCTACCTCTTCTTCTTCTACCATTTTCTCACCTTTGACCATGACCCCTACTCAAGATCTCAACCAGATCAGACCTGTCATCCAACAAGAACTAAAAGGTCATTATTCCTTTTCTAGACCGATCCTTGCTCCATCTGTTTTTTAAGGAGTTCCTCTTCTTTCCCTCACTATTGGATCTTTCCCTTCCACCACTGCTACTTCCGCACCTCCTTCTCCTGCCACTACTGCCTCTCATAAAGGAAAGTAATTGATAGAATAGAATGTGACCAAGAAGTAGTTGGATCACTTTTTGATAGGTATTTTATGTAATATTTTTATTGTACTATTTTTACTATCCCTTGTACTGCTTGATTAATAGAATATCCTCTGTGATTTCACCTCATTGTTATTTCATTATATATTATTTCTTTTTCATTCATTATTTCCTTTTTGATAATCCCAAAAGGGGGAGAAATAATATGGAATCTCTCTCAAAGGGAGTTTAATATTAATCTTCAATATTAAACGGGAACATATAATTGAAACATATCATTTAACAAATAATATGTACTTGTGTTTATTTTAAAATTTCATCTCAACAATTTGTGCAATATGTTAATAAAATTTTTGCTTTGATCATAATAAATCAATTATTGTGGTATATAATTCCATAATTTGTGATCATTAAAAGGGTGGGGGGATTGTTGGCCTCCTTTAGTTTTAACACTCACAAATCATGATTAACTGTGATAATTATCATTTATTAAGATACATTGTGTTTAATAATGTTTAATTATAATTTTAACCTTTGATGTTAGTGTTTACACCATAAGACAACATTACAGATTTTGGTTAAGTGAAAGACACTAATAATTTTGAGTTACTGATACTTTTCCTACTGATAGACAAGTCACCGATACCTGACTCACTGATACATGATCTACCAACAACATAAGATACCAATAATCTAATTCACTGACAGATGTCTAAGCTACCGATAGAGAGACTAATTGAAAAAGTGACTTATAATTTTTGATAAGTATGATTCACTGAAAGCCTGGCTCACTGAAAAATTGAGTTACCGATAGAAGTGATCAACCAACAGAAGTGATCCACTAACAAAAGTGATCTATTGACAGAAGTGATCTATCGACAGAAGTGATATACAAATAGAAATGATCTACCGATATAATGAGCTACATAGATAAGGAGTCACCAACAACATGAGTCACAGATAGTCTAACCTGCCGACAGTCCGAGTCACCGATGATATGTCTCTTAAATTCAAACTTATTACTAACAATCATATTTGGATTATTTAATTATATTGAATTTATTAATAATATTTTGCAGAAAATATCAATGAAATTTTCAGTTCATAATATAAGGCACGAGGAACCCCACATGATTAGGATCATGCTTCTTGTCATCCCTATAGTGTATAAAGTAAGCACCTGGGTGAAAAAGGAAAGAGAGGTTGGTGAACACAAAGATGCATGACAGTGAAACAAGCTCTACCAACCAGTTGTGCATACTAAGAGAAATTTTTGAGAACTAAAAGACCACACATCTCTGCAGAAATAACATATAAGACAAGAACACTTTGAGAAATATTCTACCTCACTGGGAACAAAAGACAAAAGAAAAAAAATCTCTATTTTTATGTCTATTTATAGAAGTTGACTCCAGCTTCACTTCTACCATCCTGAAGAAGTCCATAAGCTTCATAGAACATCTCACAGAGCATTCTAAATGCTTATTATCATTGTTATCTATCTGTGTAGTTTATTTACATTTTTCATAGTCTATGTATCTATTTTATAAACATAAACTAACTCCTGATACAAACTAGAATATACTTAGATATATTCACAAACCTTCATATTTACACTCCCATAGATAATAGTGGATGTGAAATTTTGTTTTTACACTACCATGAAAACTGTATAAGAGGTCTATTTTACCTGAAAAGTTTTTATACTATTGTTACCCAAGTCCAGGGTGTGGATGAAGTTTAATTAATATAAAATTCTTAGTGGTAGGTGATCACTAAGTAGATTGGATTAGGTCTCGACTTGATACTGAACCTCTTGTTTATTTTCACCATGTTCTTTCAAGTTTTGTTTTATATATTCTTATAATTATTTTAGAAATCTTAACTTTACTCTGATAGTTAATCTTAGATAGTGTTTATATTAGAATTTGATTTAGTAGACTGTTTTCAAAAGTTAAAATAGTAATTAATATTATCTTAACTGAGAACTAAAAAATCTTCAAGAAAAATTAAAAAAAATCAAATATTTTATAAATCTTCTACTTTGGTTAACTAGACTATTTTTTTTTAAATTGGGGAATTTTTAAATAACTTTTAAATAAAGGTTTTTGATAGAAATTTTTATTGGAACTAAATTAACCCCCTCTCAAGTGTCCTACTCTGACCAACAATATATACCTTCCCCCCATATATATATATGCATGTGCTCATATACATACTTATAAAAACAAGGAATAAAACCATAAGAAAATCAATCTACAAAAGATATCTGGACCCATGATCCAATCAACTAAACATCCTATAAAAAGGTATTGAGTTGGATGTTGTACCACTCAATCCGTGTATCATTAATTCAATATCTGGGTCTATAATCCCAATCGAAAATACCTACTTTGTCCAATGCCAGAAATGTATCTGAGAAAGCTATATCACCATAGAGGAATACATGTCCCAACCCTAGATTCACCTATACTCACCTCCAATAACTATAAAGAAGGATGCCATATACCGATAGAAAATCCTATAAAGAAATCATCACATCAACTATGGACTATGCCAGATGTATCAGGTGTTAGGATTACATGGGCTATATCTAAGGTATAGAAAATACCAAGGAATCCTCTTCAGCCAATTTTGAGTAATCAAGTTTCAGACCCTAAGGGATAAATCTAAGGTATAAGGAGCAAGGCATCCTCATCGTGTTAGAACTACATGCTCCGGATCCAATCTATAAAGACCAATGCATCCCATTGAGTCCTAGGATCATCTCCACAAAAAATTGTTAATGACTTGGGTGGAACCCAAGGATCATGTCCACAGAGTATGTCCAAGTCGGTCCAAGTAAGCTGAATCTAAAGAGTAACAATATCCTTGGCACCCAAAGTAATATGAATCTATGGAGTAGAAATTTCTATGGAATACTATTGATCCAGATCTAAGGAGTAGAAACATAAAAGGTACCCACTACCACAATTAGGATCCATAGAGTATAAATTTCCATAGTATCCTATGGAATTAGGATCCAAAGAGTAGAAATGTCCAAGGCATCTACTACTGTAATCATGTAAATTTCAATCATCTTGGATCAATAGCCGGATCCTAGGAGCATTTTTGGTTATCCCAAATCAATAAGGCTCAGAAGCCAGATCCTAAGTAAATATTTAGGCATACCAAATATAAATTTCACATCAAATTAGTCTCATTATCCACAAACTAGGAAACACATTTGGTTATCATCACTGCATTAGTAGTAAACACATGAATTCATAAACAAGGAGTGAGGGTGGATGAACTCCTAACCCACAAATACTTCCATAGCCCCATGAGATTATATGTTTGGTACTGGTTCTAGGGTGACCTAGAATACCATCTCTACCCAAACCCGATGTACTAGATCAGGGTCAGTCAAACATCAAGGAACCCACTAGGTCCCTTAAGTCATAACAAAAGAGAGGTATCCTAATCATGATCCTCCGTAGTGAAGGTACAAGGAGGAATCCAACATGGGATCATTTAACAATAAGTAAATAGAGGAATCCTATATGGGATCCTCAAGGTTGACACATAAGAAGAGGCATCCTATAGTAGACCCTCAAGGACAACTAATCTCACAGCCTCATAGGCCATAAGGGCTCATATTGCACGAGAGATGTCCTCAAAGGAAGAGATACAAAGCATTGGTCAAAAGAGATAACTTATGGATTATATCCAATCAAAGGGTATAACTCTCAGGATACAAATGAATTTGATTACCGGAGGAATAACCTCTTTATTTAAGAAAAACCCAAAACGCCTTCTAGGAGTCCTCATATCACCCTAAGGGCTTCACCATTGCGATCTACATGGAAAGATACTCAGAATTAACTAATCATGGGTCCCATTAAGATTCCTGATCATCAATATATGAAAATAGGAAAACCCCTCAAAAGGGTAGTGAAGGAGGATTACATGGTGTGTCACCCCTAGCACATAACATGTACACTCACTGACCTACATGGATGTGTACTCCAGCCTAACATGGCATGCCAAAGCCCATGCACATAACATGTTCATCTTATACACAATGTTTAACCTATACAAGGTACCTACCCGTGTACATCACATGTCCTATCCATGCACTTTTCCTGACCATGTACCTCTATATGGAATATGTCCAACACGGGGTTTGCCTGTGTATTCTACATGACCATGTGCCCCTACATGGGCTGTCTGGCTGGGTAATCGACTACAAAGATGAGTACCAGTACACGATGTGTATACCCCATACATAGAGTGTACATATAAAATGATAATATTCCCAAATAGTAAGAACACATTGCATCGGTTCTCTTAAGAACACACCATATACACTGGTTTTCCTGAACACAAAACCCCCAAATCACCCGAAACCCCTATCCCCACAAACAATAGATCAACCCATAAGGGGTCATAAGAAGGAATAATAGGGGTTTAAAACTTGGAAATGAAAAATATATGGGGATATATTAAAAAAACTTAAAAATGACCTAACTTTTGGAAGAATCTTCCAAATCTTCTCCCATTTCTAAGATCCACGACCACCGCACAATGTTGCAGATCGTCCTAAGCTCCATGGTGGTACCATTATTCCTCTTCCTCTCTTATAAATATCCATATCTCTTTATATTTAGGTCACAATAAAGGAGATCCCACAGGGGTGTACACAAGAATACAAAAGGAAGGATAATAAAGGAAAAATGAAAAAGAAAAGAAAGAAAAAAAAGAAAAAAAAATGGTCCAGCCTGACCCCGGTGCCCAACACGAGTATAAACGACAGCTAGGAAAAAATCCCCATTTAGGAATCAATAGAAGAGATGAAATATCAATATGATTATCCATTTAAAATATATAGTTGAATGAACATATGAAAATAAATAAATATTTAAATAATTAAATATTAAATATTAATTATTCTGCTAAAATTCGAACAACTCCGAAATATACCAAACTTCAGTACTAGGGTAAACACTATATTTTGAGACCAATAAAGTGGTCATAAAAATTATCATCGATCATATTATATGATAAAAGACCATTTTACCGCTTATAATTCTCTAGAAGCAAAAATTCAAATTTCTTCTTAAAAATTCAGTCCAAAAAAGCATGGGTCCTTACAAAGTAAGTTTCTTCCTAGGATTAAAAGTTGCGAAAATAGAAGATTTAATATTTCTATACCAAGAAAAATATTACAAGAAAATTTTATATAAGTTTTTCATGGAATATTATAAAGGTGTGTCAACACCCATACACATTGGAGTAAAACTAATCAAGGATATTGGAGGATAAAATATAAATTCCAAGTAATTCATAAGGATTATTTTATGTTTTATTTATCTCACTAAATCAAGGTATGACATTTTCAATACAATGAAATTATGTGTAAGATATCAAAGTTATTAAAAAGATTAGAATTTTTTTTTCTACCCAAATAGTTCTAAAATACATCAAAGGAACTCTAAATTTCGGTTTCATGTATAGAAGTGGTGATCAATTAAAACTATTATGATATAATGGCTGAAGATTATTATGAAAGGAAATTGACATAATGTAGTATATAATTTCTGGGAGAAATTTGAGTGAGATGAAATTGTAAGAATAAAATATCAGTGACATTAAACACTATATTGGATGAGTATTTGGATATTATACATTCTTGTATACAAATTATATAGATGAGAGATAAGTGAAAATATTTTAAGGTGATCATTAAAAATCCATTGATAATTTCATGTGATAATCAAAGTGTAATTGGAATATTCAAGAATCAATTGTATCACTCTAGATCTAAATATATTGAAATTATATATCACTTTATAAAATAGAATTTTGTAAATGGATATGTGATTTTATAATTTATTCCAACAAGGGATCAAATTATAGATATTTTCACAAATTCCACACCAAAGAATATATTTCAAGGCTTAAGACATAATATACTTGTGTAACCTTTCCCTCAAAATTGAGGTAGTTTAGAATGACCCATATTCCTTTGGATCCTATTTTAAAAGTGGGATAAAGGATTTGTATTAATATTATAAATGCAAATCTGAGTTTATTAAAAATGTGGAAGTAGTGAGTGAGTTTATTGAGGGGGAGAGCATCAAAATCACCTGGCCAAAATTTTTCTATCATCGAGGGATGGAAATATCTAAAAAATGATTTATCTAGAAGTGTAGTTTTAGTATATTTCTATTTGATAAATATTTGATTTTATAAAATATTGTGTGATTTTTTGGGGGTTGAAAAAAATTCATAAGGGAATATTGAGGAACTTAAGGAATTGTTGTTGATGTATTGTATTTGTTTTCAACAATTTGTGAGAATCATTATAAGATATTGAAAATTTTTCTATGGTTTTGAGAATATTTTTGAGTTTATTTAAAGGTGTTTTAAGTTTATTTGATAACCTTAGATATAAGTTACAAAATTTATAGATTTTAGATAAATTAGAAGAGAAAAAAAACTCACATCAATAAGTAAAGGTTCCTCTACCTGATGAATAAGAATTTTCATAGAAAATACATAATGGTAACCAAAGTGAAAATTATAAAATCACTATTCAATTTGAACTATGGTATGTAAGATTATAAAGATGATACATAATAATCATTCTGAGTTGAACCTGAAATTGGGAAAATAAAGATATTATTGTGATATTTAAGATATGTTCGGAGCATATGTAATATATTTACTTAATATTATTCTAAAATGTGGAAAAGGTAATATATTTCTATGATAAATATGATATATTCAAATCATACATAATATATTTTCCAAGGATCATGCATAAATTAAGAAAAAGGAAAAATCTTATGTTGATGTGTAAGAAACTTATACTTCATACGTAATAGTTTCTAGAATTGAGAAATTGAAAAAGTGTTATGGTGAACTATGATACTTAATATCCTTAAAGTAATATATAAGATATATTTTTAAGTTCATACAAAAATGAAAAATTAAAAATGAAAACTATGATACTTGATATCCTTCTATGAGTATGTATAGTTTTTTTGATACATAAGATTCCATCAAAGTGAAATATTAGAAAAACCCCAAAGCACACCACTATGACACCTTCCTGAATGGCTCGAAGGACTTCAATTTTTATTCATTTTAATAATCCCAATTTTCTTCAATTCATAAACATTATGATTCTGAATTATTAATTCATTATTCAAGAAGATAGTTTTTGTAATGAAGAATGGATAAAATGAATTGTCCATGCACCATGAAGAATAAGGTCACTCTATGAAGTAGTTTTAGGATGAAAAAAATTTTAAATATATTTTTATAAAGTGAGATATAAGAGTGAATCATACTAGAGTTAGATATTACATGATTAAACCATGTATAAAATCAAAATAATTCATGTCATGATAAATTCATTTAGGCCATGACAATACTGCTGCATTTTATCATACATATGTGGAAATTATATGCTCATAGATTTTATAGAAATATAAAGTTGTTATAATTTTAGAAATCACAGGGATATTAAAAAATCATGTCTTATGAATAAATTTTATGTGTTTGATTAAATCAGTTTTGATGAATAATAATGATGGATAATTGATGTGATGACATTGAAGGGTTTTCATATTCAATGTATGAAAAAATATCGAAGTGAGATAATGGGAATATAATAACTGAATAAGGAGAAGAATAATTAATGAAAAATGAGATAGATACATAATTATATGATAATAATAAATATCCTATAAGTAAATGGAGAGATTTATTGATAATACGAAGAGATTGATATTGAGTTCAAGACCAATGATCAGTTACATCCTACCACATATTCTAGATGTTGAGATCTTGATGAAGAGGAGGATTATATGTTGTTGAATATTATAAATTCTTAAAGAAGATAATTTTTTGATACTGGAGAATCTAGGATACTTATAGTGGCCATCTTTTTTCATTTCAATTTATTATTATAAAATAGCAGAGCCAATATAAATAACCAATCAGGAGATTTTAAAACATCTAGAATACTGAACTTTCAGGGGATAACTATTTTAATCACTATTTATTTTAGTGATAGAATATGGGTCTCAAAACTCAACATGGGAGCATCAAATAGAATTCACCCACATTTGAGTTAAAACTTGTAAAAATACCCTTATTCATTTTAATTATTTGATTCATATGAATATTAGTAAGAGTTAGAGTTTAAAGAGAGAGAGAGGATTGATAATTTAACTAGTCATAGAGGTTAATTTCAAATAATAAATGGTAAAAAGGATTATCACCGATTCATCCCCCTTCTTTGTGATACATTATCACATAAATGATCAATTAAATGAGAATCAAAGATAATACAGGTACCCTATGAGTGATTTTATTATGTTTGAAGTTGAACATAGAGAATTTAAACTTTTTCAACAATAGAGGTCTTTCAATTTTTGATGGAAAGAACAACCATGGTTTGAAGAATAAGATGATTCACTATATTCTTTATCATTGACTAGAATTTAATTATGTTACTATAATGGGTTTTACACCAATTGTGAATGATGAACCTATGAAATTTGAATTTTTTTTTTGTGGTTTATGAAAAAAAATTAATGCAATTATGATGTCCTTATCTAATAGAGTTTATACTAAAGTTATGTGACTCAAAACTTCTAAATAAATATGGGATAATATTGAGATTATTTTTAAGGTAATTTCAAAGTGAAATAATCAAAACTACAGAATTTTAGGTAAAAGTTTTATGATATTAGAATTTTTGATGATGATACTATTGGTGATTACTTTATAATTATGAATGAAATTGTTAGTAATATAAATTATTTTGTGGAAACTTTGGAAGAATCAACCATTTTCAAGAAGTTGATGAGAAACTTCCTTCGAATATTTTATATAAATTTATCTACTATAGAGGATAGATATTATTTTTCTCTGGATGAATTACATAATTTTATTATATCTTTTGACATGATAAGGGATTCTATTTTCAATAAGAATATTAAAATGGATAAGTAAATTGAATTTAAATTTATCAAAGGTCTTAAGATCAAAGTAAAGAAGGATATATCATTCTTAGATTCTGAAGATAATGAAGAAATAGATGAAGACCATGAGAGAATAATATCTCTTATTTAAAATATATCAAAAGGGGAAGAAATAAATATAAAGGTATTCTTTCTCTAAAGTTATTTAATTATGATACAATTAGTAATTTTATAATTCATTTTCTAACGAAAAATTAAAGAATATTTCCTCAAAAATAAATGGTGAAAAACCAAAATGGATATTAGTGTAAAGAAGTTTTTCATAAGAGAGATAAAGAAGAATTTAATTATAAAAGAATAATAAGATAGATATTTAACACAAATAAGTTATTAAAAATATTAATTGACCTCATGAAAATAAAAACCCTTTATGGATCATGTTAAAGAACATGAATCCAAATCAATTGGTGATGAGGAAGTTGAAAAACTATACACTAATCATAATTTGATTGAAGTTCTTGTGAAATATCTTAATCAAAACACCAAGATCAAGAAAAGAGTCAAAAAAATTTAGAATAAGAGAGAAGATGAAGATGAATTACTTATGAAGAAGAATGACTACATTGAAAAATCAAGAATCTCAAGGTGAAAATTTTAGAACAAGATAAAATACTAAAATAACTTAATATAAAACTTTTAGTAAAGGAATGATATTTGGGTAAGAAACAAACATAGTGTATTAAATATGATAATACCTTGAATACGATGAAATAATATTATAAAAAATCTTTGGATGTTCTGTTTGAATCATCTCATGATTCTGTGAAGTCTAACCTATAGTGGAAATTACAAGTTGTTCATTCTTATTCCAATGTTACCAAATCTGTTTTACCTAACAATATAGGTCTTAAAACAAAAAATGAGCTCATGGGATGAGAAAATTCATGAAAAATTCACTCTTATATTAAGGCAGGTTGGGGGTGAGTTTATTATAGAGAGATATCCATGAAAAAGGAAAAATAAAGTTTGGAGTGGATCTAGAAAATAATCATACTTTTATAGATATACCTATAAATATTATGTAATATAGGGTTTTAATGGAAACTATTAATGCTATGTAGTCTTTTGGAATAAATATTATGTTTTATGGTATAACATTCAATTTCTATGGAGTCAGATAAGGTAATAATTAAGAAGGATCTACCCAATGAAAATTAGGAAAAATTCTAAGAATAATTATGATGTGAATAAAAATATATTAAGATTTCATAACCATAAGAGATTCTATTTCATGGATGTAATTTTTATAAGGAGTTACCAACATGGTAATTATACTAAATAATGTATGAAAATTATTCCAGGACAAACTCTTCATGTTTCTAGAGATAATAAGGTTCAATGAAGTGATAAAGATGAGAAGTCACTTCTTGTTGAGATTTTCCATAAATCAAGAAAGATAACAAATCCATGGATACTTGAAAGTGTATTATCATATCATATGATAGGATACATAAAAACATTAAGAAACATGATTGTGTTGAACTCACTTTTTTTGAATGACTACACTTTAAAGATATGGGGTATTGGGACAACTGAGATTAAAGATCAAAAATTAAAGTAAAAAAATGTTATGTTTATTTATGGACATAGAAATAATTATTTTAATGAATTATAGAATTTTAATAATGGAAATTAAATCATTTTTAGGTGGAATGAATGAATTATCAATAGATTAAAGGATGAAAGATTTATCACAAATGGAGAAAGAACTAGTGGAAGTTTATTTTAGATTGGGAATTCAGAATATTATTTTTACTTGATCTCAAAAGATTATAAAAAGATATAGAATAGAAGACTTGTACATATTGTTCAAAGGAGTTAAAAAAAATCAAAATAGGTGATGTGGTAATATACATGAATCAACTGAAGAGAGAAATAGAGGATATTTATGAAATATTTCAAAATGGGATAATTACATAAGGAAGTTATAAGAAATTGAAAATTCATCTCACTAGACCACTTGAAATGATTCACTCATATTTATGTGGGATAATGAGACATCAATCCTTAATAAGTGATTATTATTTCATCACATTAATTTATGACTTTACAAGAATAACTAATGTGATATTTATGAATAAAAAATCAAGAGTTGTGAAAATATTTAAAATTTTCAAAAGAGATGTTGAAAAATAGATATGTGTATATATATATAAAATAAAAGAATTGAAAATGGAAGGGAGTTCACTACAAATACCTTTTAATATTATATTATTAATTATATAACCAAGAATCAACATAGTTCTCTGTATAGAACCCGAAAATTGGAATTATAGAGAGGAAAAATAAAATCTTGGTTTATATGGGAACTACCATGCTAGTATAATTCAAGGTCTCAAAGTTCTTCTTGATAGAATCTATGAGTCAAACTATAAAATTAAAAATAAGTAATTTTTGATTCCTGAATCCACCATGAATCCATATGAAATGTGGTAAAAAATATTCCAATATTTAATTACTTAAAAGTGTTTGGTAGTCCATTATTTATGATGATAAAAAATCCAGATCTAGGGAAATTTGATGAGAAAGATGAGGGATTAGTCTTCATGGGATATTTATATAATTTTTGTGGATACCTGTTCTTGAAAAAGGATTTATAAGTTGATGAAATATTATAATGTAAATATTATTGAAAATAAACCCAATTTTAGTGTGGAAAATGAAGTAAATTTTGAAAATAAAAATGAGGACAACATATATATTATAGGAAATGTGCATGGAGAAGAAGATATAAATGAACTATATAACAATGATATTGATTTTGATTAAAATAGTGATGATGAATGTGCTGTTGAAAATGATAAAGTGAATCACCAAAGGATAAATATTCATGTGGAACTATAAAATATAATTTGAAATTAGAATTCACTAGTTCATACTAAAAGGAAGTTGAAACTTGATAACATAACAAACCTTATTTATCATTTTAACCCATAACCAGTTATCAAATCTATTAAAGATAAAGAAATTATTTATGAAATGAATGAGTAGTTTGATTATATTTTAAAAAATTCTAATTGGGAACTTATTTCAATAAAAAATGGAATACTTTCATTGGAACCAAGTGGGTATTCGGAAACAAGCTCAATGAAAAAATTGAACTTTCAATAAATAAAGATAGAGTAGTGAGAA
Source organism: Viscum album (assembly GCA_963277665.1). Classification (NCBI taxonomy): domain Eukaryota; kingdom Viridiplantae; phylum Streptophyta; class Magnoliopsida; order Santalales; family Viscaceae; genus Viscum; species Viscum album. The sequence continues at coordinate 1,228,380,889 of OY728162.1, forward strand.
AAGGATACTGTTATGTTGAAGGAGTTTATTTGGAATATTGTTTTCCTTATTTTAATGATTTAATCTATAATTATGTTCCTAGATATTATAACTCACATAAATAAAAAAATCTTCCAAATGAATGTGAAATATTGTTTCTTGAATAGATATCTTTAATAATAAGTATACATAGAACAAACTAAATGTTTTATTCTTGATAGTGATGTAACTATGGTGTGTAGGATATAGAAATCTCTATATGGGCTAAAATAGTCCCTTATAGATAATTATGTAAAGATTGATAGTTTTCAGAGAGATATTAAATTCACTAAAGGGAAATTTGAAAACAATCTTTATATGAAGGACATAAACATAGAAACTCTTATTGTCATTTTTTTAAAGAAATCATTTTTATAAGTAACAAAGAGTATGTTTTTGAGGATTTTTCTTGAAAAATTATTATTTTTTGAAATATATATTCTTGGAGAAATGAGTTTCTCCTTAGTATTTTAAGTTGTGGAAATATAATATTTCCTTTTTCTATCCCAAGAAAAGTATTCCAAGAAAGTTTTATATAATATTTGAATGGAATATTCCAAAGGGGTGTCTATACCCATACAAGTTAGAGTAAAGTTGAGTAATAATTTTGGAGGAAAAATATAAATCTGATGAAATTTAGAAGGATAATTGGATGTTTGATTTATCTCAATACATTAATACTTGACATTGTCTATGTAATGAAATTATGTGAAATATATAAACTTGATCCAAAAGAACCACACTTGATGGCTACCGAAAGTTTTAACAAATATATTAAAGTGACTTTGAATTTTGGGTTGATTTACAGAAGTGGTGAACATATAAACCTATCTAGATACACCAATGCTGATTGGGATAGATACCGTAATGACTAGAAATCTATATAAGGCGGTATATACTTTCTAGGAGGAAGATGTGTGAGTTTTCACTATAATAAGAAAAAATTGTTGAAATTAAGAACTAAAAAGGATGAGTATGTGGTTTATATAAATTCTTGTATAAAATTTATCTAAATAAGAGAGAATTTAAAATATTTAAAGGAAATAATTGAAAAACCACTAAGAATTTAATGTTATAATCAATGTTTAATTGATCTTTCCAAGGATCCAGTGAAAAAATCTAGTCTAATCACATTGAAATTCGATATAAATTTATAAAATATAAGGTTGATAATGGATATTTGAGTTTGTAATTAAATATTACAAGGGTTAAAATTTTATTCATTTTCATAAAGTCCATGATAATGGATAGATTTGAAGGATTAAGGATGAATATGTAAGTGAAACCTTTACCTCTCAGTTGAGGTATTTTTTCATGTTTCATATTCCTTTGGATTTTATTATAAAAGGGGGATAAAGGTACAAAACTATTGTGTATTTATATTTTGAATCCAAAAATGAGTTTATTAAAAAAACGGGGTTAAGTGAGTTAGTTGATTTAGGTGGAGAGCATCTAAATTAGTTGGACGTAATTTTCTTATCACCGAGGTAAGGAATTATCTACAAAACATTGATTTTTCCAGTAGTTTGTAGTCAAGAAATTTATCTATGATAAAGTATATAATTTTATGAAATCTGATGTGAGTTGTTAGGGGGTAGACAAAAAATCCAAAGGGGGAGATTGAAGAACCCATGGCACTATTGGGGATGTGTTGTATTTGTTGTCAATTTTTTTTAGAATCATTGGAAACTATTGAGAATATTTATAAAGTGTTGAGAATGTTTTTTATTTGAAGGTGTTTGATATTGAGTTGATTACCCTAAAGATAAATTCAGGAATTTATGGATTTTGGAGAAATTGTAAAAGGAAAAACCCTTATGTCAATAAGTAAGGGTTCATCTTACTGATACATAAGGATTTTCACATGAAATATGTAAGGGTAATCAAAGTGAAAATTTTAAAAGTAATACTGAATCCTCAATATGATAAATAAGGGTCTCAAGATGATATTTAATAATAATTATAAGTTGAACATAAAATCAAAAAAATAAAGATATTACTATGATACGTATGATATTCTCAAATCATACATAATATATTTTCCAAATATTAAAATAAAATGAGGAAAAGATAATATCTTACTATGATATGTAAGATATTTTTAGAGCATAAATAATATATTTTATGAGTCTTATACATAAATGTGACTAAGTAAAAAACCTTATGTTGATATGTAAGAAACTTCCAGTTTATGCTTATGAGTTTTTAGAATTGAGAAATTAAAAAAGTGTTTTGGCTCATTATGATATAAAATATCCTTAAAATAATAAATAAGATATAATCTAAAGTTCATAAAAAATTGAAAAGGAAAGATTCACACTATGATATGTAATATCATTCAAATAATATGTAAGATTTTTGTTGATTTGTAAGATTCCAATGAAGTGAAATACTAGAAAGGTGCTGAATATTTACATTATGATATGTAAGATATTTATTTTGTAAGGTTTTTTAGTTTGTGAAAAATTTGATTATTATAGTGATTCAAACACGATGATTCTAATATTTTCTTCAATTTGTAAACATCATGATATTGAAGCATTAAGCCACAACTTATGCAATTAGTTTTGATGATGAAGAATGGAGAAAATTAATTGGCTATGCACCGTAAAGAAGAAGGTCACCCAATGAAGTAGTCTAAGGATGAAAAACCATATTGAAGATAGTTTTTAAAATGAGATAAAATATTTTTTCACATTGAAAAAAAATATTCCTTGATGAAACCATGTAAAAAATCAAAATAAGATGCATTATAAGAAATTCCTTCTCATCGTGATAGTTCCATTGCATGTTATCATAGATACATGTAAATTAAGTTCACATAATTTTTTTTGGTAATGAAAAGTTTTGATAATTAAATAAATCACATGGAGATTAAAAAACAATATCTTATGGAGGTATTTTATGCAACTATTTTAAACCAATTTTGATGACTGAGAATGATAGAGAATAAAAGTGATGATATTGAAGGGTTTTCATATTCAATTTATAAAAACAATATCTGAGAGATATAGTGAGTATATAAGAACTAAATAAGGAGAATATAAGTTAATATAAAATGATATATATACATGATGAAATGATAATCCTAAATATCCTATCTATCAAAGTTAAGAATTATTAAGAAGAATAAGAGGTTAAGATTGAGTTCAATACTAGAAATATAATACTTCTTACTGCATATTATGGATATCAAGATCTTGATGAAGAGTTTTATTACATGCTATTGAATATTTTTAAGGCTTGAAGAAGATATTCCATTGATGCTGAAGCATCATGGAACTTGTTGGTGTTCTTCTTAGTTCAATTCATATTATTGTTGTAAACTGCCAGGATCCAGTATAAATAAACTGTTAAAAGACAGTAAAATATACTGAGCTAATGAGATATAGCTATTATAATCACTCATAATATTAATGATTAAATATGGGGCTAAAAACTTGACCCAAACCTAGAAAATATTGGGCACTCACATTGGGGGAGAACCTTATAAAAATCCATGCATGCCTTGCCTTTCTTTAATTTAGCTGTATATGGGTAAGAGTGAGAGTTTAAAGAGTGTATCAAGACTCATAGAGGTTAATTTCAAAGAAGAAATTATAAAAACGAGTATCACTAATTCATCCCCAATTATTAGTTACACATCATCATATATCTGGGGATTTTATAAGGGATCATTATAAGTAGGGTTTGGATGACAATTGATAAGAAGAACAAGGGTACACATACAATCTAAATTCTGGAGGCACATGAGAAAAAGGTAAGTGGATATTGATCAACTTATTAGGGATTATTTTTTATTATTATAATACAAGTCTAGGAACATCTCCTTACTCTAAGCCTCATTCTTATTGATAATAAAATAGGAATATTTGAAGCAGGAACATACCTATTGCACATCGGAGATCAACCATATAATAACAAGAGTCACTGAACCTTGTATTCACTTTTGTGTTGTGTGTGTTATTTCCCACTCACACTCTCATAATCACATAATCAAAATTGATATCCAATCACATTAACTTATTTAAAGAATTATATGGATTGAGAATTAGTGTTTTCAATAAATAATGATTCACCCCTCCTCTCAGTGGAATAATACTCTCTCATGGGGCCTTTTACTTGTTATAAAAGAATTATTTAAGTATATCTAAGTAACAATTATAACATATCATAGTTTTTATAAATTTCTTACATATTTGATCAATAATGGATTATATGGATAAAATAAATAAAAATTATTGATTATGTTCAATGGATAAGTATTTCATCTATGTAATGATAGAAATGTTATGTATCTTTTATTGCTTGGATTAGACATTCCTAACATCACCAAAAATAGTGTACATATTCCCAAAGTTTGGATAGCCTATAATATACTTGAAAATAATAATATAGAATCCAATGGTAGAGTGTGGAATGGGTTACTTTCATCCCTCTAAAATAAGGAGTTGACATGGGTTATGATAAAAATATTCATTGCAATATAGAGGAAACTGCTTGATATCCATAAAGGTGAAAAGAAAGTGAAGGATTCATAGTTACAAAAAATATCATACTAAATTTCAGGATATTTGGATGGGATAATATTAAATGGTGGGTGGTTTTTTAGTTGAAAAAAATTATAAGCTTTATTTGAAGTTATAAATACATTTTTAAAGATTCTACTATAGTAAAGATGTTGATGGGAATGTTTTATGTGAAAATTTATACCCTTGAGGATCAATAATTTGATGAGTATACCATCATAAAACTCAATAATTTCTTTATTGGTTATGATATTAGAAGAGGGAAAACCTTATAGAGAAAAGGAAAATAGATAATGAGACAAATTTCAAATAATTAAATGGTTTTAGATATATTGAACCAAATAAGATCATTAGGAAGAGGTTGATACTGAAGTTGATTCCATGTATTTTGATAAGTTTATATATATATTTTTTCAAATATAATTCAATAAATAAAAGGTAAATATAAGGGGAATATTCCATTCAAGTGTTTCAATTGTGATATAAATATACAATTTTAATCTAATTAACCCATGGAAGAAAAAAAATATGAATAAGATAATGACTAATATAAAAGGTCTTTATGAATAAATTTAGTAAAACTTGGTTGTAATATAGGGAGTTCCTTTAAAGGAAAAATATATCCAAAAAAATAAGGGATAAAGTTTACTTAAAATATTATTCTACATATTTTAATGAATAAAATAAAAGAGAGAAATAGGATACATAGGATGAAGGGAAAGTGGATTTTATAGCCAAATAAAATTAGCCCCATGGTCCCCATGTTAAGAAGAAGAATAGATAAGTAATGAAGAATAAAGTAGTGATGAGGAATAAGATAAAGTGTTTCAACTAATAATAGATCTATTAGTGATCTTAAAATAAAATAATAATCTTGAAAGAGATAAAAAGGGTTTTAAATTTGAGAATGAATCATTGAATAAATCTATTTATGATTCCAAATCCAAAGATATTATTAAGATTCAAGTGGAGTTAAAATTTAAGATGTGAGATATAAATGAAATACTTTAATCTAGGGATAATTTTATTGACATTACCATAATTAATCTCATTATAAATAATATATGAGTAAAATATGTTGAGGTAATGTTTAAAGAATCATAAAATTCCTTGAGTATAACTCATATTATGTTTCAAAATTCCATCAATGAAATTGGTTAAAGATAAAATATAGTTGAATAATTTGTTAATTATTCCAAGAAACTATGATATTATCCTATGGTACCTTGAAAAATTGTTTTGGACACCCACAATTTCAATTCAAATAGTGACAACAATGAAAAGGTGAAGAATTTTTTTTTTCATCATTCATGAAGTTAAACACACCCATTTCTCAAATTAGTGGTGGGTTTAAGAATTATAAAATAAAAGAGGTGTGGGAAAAGAATAATATTGAGACTAAGTCTATGGAAAAAATAAAGGTAAAATAGTAATCTCTCAATCACTGTAATATTGATAAGAAATAATTGATTTTTAATCCAAGAGAAAATAAACAATAATATTTTTAAGAATATATTTACTATCCAAGGATATATTTATTTGAAGTAATATTTTGGTGTTGTATAGTCTATGGAAACATTTAATATGAGTTCTGGTGTAATTTTCACTTCCTCAAACAAATATAAGCCTCAAATCAAAGGGGGAGTAAACATAAATCTTATAGGAACCAAATAAGACAACATCTAGAAGAAAATGTATAATTGAAAAAGTATTTTAATTATCTTGAGGAAGATTTTTGGTAGGTTTATTAAACAAAGAAACACCACCAAAAAGCGTCTTAAAATTGTTTTATAGAAGCCATAGAAAAAAGGAAAATTATAACTCTATTAATAAGAGGAATAATCAAGATCATGTGATAATTGTTGAGGTCAAATAAAAATATGGAAAAGGAGGAAAACCCCAGATAATTGATATAATTTTCTCATCACACATGACCAAAAAAAAGAATATTTGAAAGAATATCCAAAGGTATGATGGAGTCACTTCTATTTTGGGAAATGATGGATCACTCAATATAAAAGGAGTTTGAATCACCAAAATTGGCATGGAGAAACTTGAATCTAATGATGTTCTCTTTATCTTTAGTTTTAGAGACAATCTCTTGAGTGTATCTCAAATTTTTGACAATGAGAATCAGGTTATTTTATATAAGAATAGATGTTTCATTCAAATGTTGAATGATAAAAAAATTCTTATAAAGGGGAAGAAAATTAGAAATAACCTATTTCATATTTATGATGATCAAGATATATACTTCATGAGTATCAAGGAAGAAATTAAACTATGTCGTAGGAGGCTTGGAAATTTGGGGTAAAATAATAGGTATAAGCCTTCCAAACATTAATATATAAGAAATATACCAAAGATGAATCATTAAAGGGTTAACAATTATGAAAAATTCACAAAAAAATGATAAAAAAGAGCTATAAGTCGGTAGATACCAAGATAAAGAAACCTATTAAGATTATTCAAACAAATGCATGATATCCAATGATCTTTAAGTAAACCAATTAAGGTAGGTAATTTATGAATTCTTTTATGAATTTACTTTTCTAAATTATATTTATTTTGGGGAAATTAAATCACAATCTTGTGATAGATTCAAACAGTTTGGGAGAACTATTGAAAATGAATTGGGATATTCTATCAAAAGATTTTGGTCTGATAATGGATCTGATATAAGAATGAGTACATTTAAGTATATCTTGATAATCATGTAATAAGGCATGAATATATCACTCTAAACACACCATAATAAAATAGAGTATCTAAGAACCAAAGTTTGGTGGATATAGAGAGAACCATATCAGTCGAGTTTATCACTTAAAAATTCTTTTAGAGGTAATTTATAAAAGCAATTTACATCTTGAATTGATGCCTACTCTGATTAAATTTAGTCATCACACCATATTGGTTATTATTTGAAAATATTCCAAAATTTAAGGGTTTCAAAGTATCAAAAAACCCTTGTTGCATCTATATTAAAGGAAAGAACTTGTGTAAGTTTTATGAGGGATATTATTAGGTCATATTCACAGATATACACTTAATGGAAGGAGTTACCGGTGTTACAACAATAATATGAGAAATATAGTTGAAAATTTTGATGTAATATTTTTTTGGAAAAATAAAAATATTTCATAAGAATTATTCTATATTAGAGATGATATTAATGAATCTCTTGAAGAATATTTTGGAAATCATGGGATAAATGTGTATAAATTGGAATATTTTAACCCATGTTAAATTTGAAATTTTCTATTATTATAATATCCAAAAGTATAAAGGAACAAATTTTATATGGATTAAGAATCATGTGGAAGCTAAAAAAAAATTGGAGAAAGAAAAAAGGGCATTCAAGCCTAAATTTTTTTGAGGAGTTACAATAATACTAGTTTTTTTCACAGGTAGAACTGAAGAGTGATAAAGAGAAATTATAACATGAGTATTTGATATGATATATGGGGGAAGAACTAAATCAAATTTGGAAAAATGAAACTTAGAAATTAGTGTCAATTATTAAAGACAAAAATGTGATTAGGATGGAGTAGTTTTTATGGAATAAACTCAATGATAAAGTAAAAGTAGAATGAAAATAATTTCATCTTATTTTCAAGGGACACTCTCAAATTAAGGGTATTGACTTTCATGAGAATTATGATCTTGTCACTAGTATTGAGACAATCCAAATATTTCTTATGATATGTTCTCAATGGAATTAAAATGTTTTTTTAATGTACATGAAGTTAATATTCCTTAATGGTGAACATGGGTAAGAGGTTTATATTGAAAAATAATAATGTTTTATCCTTAAAGATAATGGTTCATGCGTTTTCTTTCTAAATAAAAAATTTTATGGGCTTAGAAAAGCACCTCGATCACGATATTAAAAGATTAAAAATAACATAAGGCACATGTACTTATAGAAAATAAAGTGGATTAAAATCTCCATGTCAAGGTATATTACACAAATTCACTCATTTTTATTGTGTATGTTAATTAAATAATATTTTCTAGAAATAAATAGTAACATTTTGAGGAGTTTTATAACCAAATAAGGAAACTCTTCGAAAAGTCTCTAATTAGTGAGATGCCACTTTTCTTGGTTTTGTAATTAAAAAATATAGTGGATTATATATTTCTCTCACATAATAAGTATGCTTGTGATTTATCAAAGAAATTTATCAAGGAATAATCTTGAGAGTTCTCTACTCCTATAACACATGGGACAAAGTTTTCCATTGATGAAGAAGGAAGGAGTATAGAACAAATAGAGTTTTGGAGGCTTATTGCCATTCCTCTCTTCTTGATGGTGTCTATAATGACATCATATTTATAGTTACCAAGCATGTATGATTTAAAATAAACACTATTGAGTCACATATTATAGATTTTGAAATTGATATTTCACTATACTAAATTAACTATTGACTATGGATTGAGGTATGAAAAAGTTATATCATTTTAACTTTATGGCTATAATGATTTAGATTAGGAGGAAGATATTGGTGACCAAAGGTATAATTCTATTGACAATTTATTTATAAGAGAAAGATTTTAAAAACCAAATATTTTAGTTTATTAATAATAAGAACAATAGTTTTGATACATACAACACTGATCGTAAACAAACCATGATATACTATAGAAATATATTTATTTAAATGTGACCATTATAACTTATCCGTTAGACTGATGGGTTTGAATATGAGTAACCAGATTATAAAAAATATGTAGAAAAGTTTTCCTAATTAAAATATATTTATTAATTCCTAAGAAATAATTACTCAATTTTTAATGCTAATAATGAAATCACATAAGGTTAATAATAGTTAATATTTAAAAGGGTTATTTTTTTTATTAAAACAATTTTTCTGTATATTTTTTATTTTCATTTTAGAGTTAGATCTATAAATTTTAGAAATTTAATTTGATAAAAATGATTTCATTTTTTGTTTCTTTATATCAAAATGATCTTATAGTGATTTGTTTAGAAATAGTTAATTTCTCGGTGAATATTGAAAATTACCGATTTTACAAATATTATCACTTTTATGAATTTATTAGGATATAATAATGAATTTAAAGTTTAATAAACCTTTATGATAGTTAAAATAAATATTTAATAATTAATATAATTCATTTAAAAATATAATTTTGAAATTTTAAATCTATGTTTTACATTTTGGAAATCAAAGTAATGTTTTTATTCAAATAAAAATTATTTTTGGTTCTTATCTTTTAATCAAGTATTCAAAAGATTAATTTAAATTTTGGTTTGGTTTTTAAGTAAAATAAGTATCATTTTATTTAAAAAAACCCAATTAATTCCATGAGTATCAGAATTATAATTCATTTTTGTGTAATATCATTTTTATGATGAAAAATGATTTTTTTTCTAAAAATGGTTTTCTTTACATTTTACGAACATATGTTAAAAATAATTTTTACCACTTATAGGAATTGAATATTAAAAAATGGATTCCATATTTGGAATTAGAATAATTAATATTAGGTAATTATTTCAACTTATTCTTTTTATCACAATGAATAATAACCATGGTAAAAATTTATCTCTACGGTTAAGGGTAAAATGTATTAGATGGGTTAAAATAAAGGGATGGGACTCAAGATGATAATTTTTTTCTCTAATATCATTTTATTGCTATTTTTATCCATTAAACTCTTAATACTCAAAAATATTACAATTTTTATCCACTTATATTAATTAATACATATATTATATAATATAGTTTCAAGTGTTTATAAGTTTTCCACCCACCTCACTTATAAAAGGACACATACTCTCTTCGATAATTTACAAAATTTGAGTAGTATATCATGGAAAATACCTATAAAAATACCATACTAAATTAATTAAAAATTTAGTGGAGGTACTTTTCTCATCAAAAAACTTACCTAATAAAGGATTAAGGTGTAAGCCAAAGAAGGTTTTCTAAATAAGAGGTATAACTCTTAACCGAGTTCTTTCCTATTTATTTTTAGACCAAATTAAAAACTATAATAACCATTATTATATAATAACATAAGTATATAAAATATAATTAAATATTATTATATATATTTTATAACCATTTTTCTCCTTTTCCATCCAATGGGAAATGAAATCATTGCTCGTGCGTACATACATACTACTATCTCGACAAAGTGATGTGTATCATTTTTCATCACTAACTCCATTGGATGTTTATAAAGATATAATTAATTAATATATATAATACTTATGACATAATTATGATTTTATAAATATAATATAACATATAACTTCTTATCCTTCAATCTTTTAGAAAATGATAACGTCACTTTTGCGTACGTGTGGACTCCCACTTCTACAAAGTGATGAGATTTTTTTTTCATTTTTGCTTCACAAGGATGATCATAATGATATATTTAATGAATATATATAATATTTATAATATAAATATAATTATTTAAAGAATAATTATTTTACACTTTTTTTCATTTCTAACCATTAGTAAAATAAAAACTTCATCATGCGTACATGTGGGCTACTGACTCCTTGGACAACGTATTTAATTTTTATATTACCCCATAACATGGTTGGTTCTAAAACTACATAAAATGAATAAAAATTATATTCATGAAATTATTAACATTATGTAAATTATGTAACCATTTCATAAAACCTTTAACCAAAATCAATATACCGAATTAGTTTTGGGGAAATTGACCGAATAACCTTAGGTGGTCTATGTAAGAAAAAACTATATAACGAATGGATTCAAAATGATTATAAAAGGGAATTAAAAATTAAATATATAAGAAAAATATTCTTAAGGTTGTATTTAATAAATTATATCTATTATGTAGGAGGTTATAATGTATTTTACCAAGTAGGAATCTAAGGTAATAGTTTTTCATCATAATTCCACTCCATTGATACATATTTTATATTATACACTTAATTTATTTTATATAGTTTAAATAATGAACCTTTTAAATATTATATCATGAATTTATATTTATTCATTTTATTTAAAGTTTTAATCTAACTTTTATATTGTTTCTGACGTTTTCTTTGGGGTGAACGCATCCGTCTGTGGAGGACGCGCAGTTGTTGCCCCGAATTCACGCTTTCCAAAGGCAGGTGACATCCGTCACTTATTCGGGGATGTTTTCTCCTTGATCAAAACAGGATGATGGGATGTTGGTTCTTCCTTCCATGGATTCCTCATTGGAATTCATCACCTAGTCCGAGTCTCCCTTAAAGATTAAGTAATGGTTTTAAAATCTCATTCTCGGTGCCATATCTTTGTGGATTCCGGTTAATTACACTACTTCTATCAGGACATTCCATGGGGTCTTGACATGGTAGCAACCTTCGGCTGGTGTAGATGAAAACATCTTGCATGTCAGGGCATATCTGGATGCGTGGACATTGGGGAACCTGTATTCATCCTCATAAGAGGGCATCTCAAGGTGAAAAAACTCGAGGCATCCCAAGTCATTCGTGGGGTATCTTATGCCAGAGGCATGTCTCTGAGATTTTCCTCAGCTTCCCATGTTCAACATAGGGTACACCATGAGTTTAATTTCTCGAAGAGATGGTTATTCCAAAGGCGTGTCTTCTGAGGTTTTCCTCAGGCATCTCATGTTTAACACGAGGTAGGCCACAAGTTTAATATCTTTTAGAGATAGAATGAGGGTGATCAGAATTATCAATAGAGAAGGATTAGATTAGTAGATCCCTATGAGGGAGCTCCATGAGTGTTTACCAGGTAGATGAATCAGAACACTCAATAAGCATAGACCCATGATGGTGTGTCCCATAAAGGGAACATGTCACACCGTAAAGTCTAATCTGGACACCACTGAGGGTGGACCAGGGAGTGTGAACCCCAGAATGGGGAAGAACCAAGGTTTACCATTGGATGGGATTAAACCTCATAGAGGCTTCCTACATACCCTGTGTAGATGATGGGGATCAAAACCCACATAGTTCGAAGGGGTGATGAATCAGGGTGTAAACAAAGGAAAACGACCTGGATACATGATGGGGCTTATGCATGGAAAGAAGACCAAGTACTGCTAGGATCAGTGAGGAGGTGGATGATATGATCCCACCGGGATGTGGAATCCCAGGTAAAAATCAAGATGGATGATGGAGAGTTGAATTAATTTGAGAGAGAATGAGATAAAACCGATGTGAGGATGATGGTGATGTTGGTATTGAGCCTTGAAGAGACTTCCTATGTATCTCAATGGAAGGGAATCAAAGTATCCATAGTTTGGTGGGACGATGAGACACATGAGGAGGCATCCCATGAGAATGGACGCACAGATATGATATAGGGGAAATAAAACCTCTAGGTTGGGGCATGATCTTCCCAGAACACATGAGATCAAGAGGTAGATCATGATGAGTCATGAGTGATGGGATTGAACCTCAAAGAGGCTTCCTAGGTATCCCCATGGTAGGGAATCAAAGTCCACATAGTTTATCTGAAGAAGGATTACCATCGATTGGGGACTTCAACGGCCTACTGTCGATTGGGGTCACAACAACTTACCACTGGATGGGGCCACAATGGCTTACCACTTGATGTGGTTGAAAACGTCTTACCGCTAAATGGGTTCACAATGGATTACTGCTGGATGGGGTCATAATGGTTTACCACTGGATGGGGTTACAATAGCTTACCGCTGGATGGGGTTGACAACGGCTTACCGCTGGATGGGGTCACAATGGATTACTGCTGGATGGGGTTACAACAGCCTACCGCTAGATGGGGTTGAACCTCATAAAGGCTTCCTACATACCCTATCTAGGAGAAAAGGATCAAATCCCATGTAGTTCGATGTGGTGGATGTAGTTTAACATCATAAGGGATGAAAAGGGGGAATTCATTTTAATGTCATGCGGGGTGAAGGTGGTCCGGCGTGAAGGGGGCTGGAACCAGTGGCTGTTGGGCTTGAACCTTAGGGAGGATTCCTATGTACCTTGACTTGGAAAGAATCAAATACCACATAGTTAAAAATAATAGATGGTCGAGACTAAGGGATGGTGGGATTGAAACTCAAGGAGGCTTCCTACATAACTTACCTTGGCAAGGATCAAAGTCCACATAGTTCAGGTGGAGTGGGAAACAACGTGAAGATGTTCGAGACCAATGGGTGTTGGGATTGAACCTCAGCAAGGCTTCCTACATACCTTTCCTTGGAAAGGATCAAAGACCACATAGTTCAGGATGGGTTTTGGTGAGCCGACATGAGGATAGTTGGGACCAATGGTTGGTGGGATTGAACCTCATGGAGGCTTCCTACGTATCTTCTCTTGGTAAGGATCAAAGACCACGTAGTTCAGGTGTGGTGTTTGGGGCTTACACTCTAGGCAGACTAGAGAGGATTCCATAGTCAATTCTTACTACTATAAGCCCACGTGAGTCATGTTCGTTGTGAGAAACAAGATGCGGAAAGGACCTGACAATCGTGGTGAAAAGGTGCATCCATGAAGAGTGGTGAATGGGGATTATGTAGGGAAGCTGCCCAGGTGCCACTAAGGAGAGGCAACAGAGGATGGGTATTATGCATGGATGCAACCCGTGTGATGCTATAGAGTGACAATAGGGAATGGGGATTAGGTATGGAAGCTTCCCAGGTGCCGCTATGGAGCGGAAATTGTGCATGGGGCTTACGCATGGAAGCTGCCTGCGTGCTGCTATGGAGCAGAAATGGTGGATGGGGCTTACGCAAGGAAGCTTCCTGGGTGCTGCTATGGAGAAAAAATGGTGGATGGGGCTTACGGAAGGAAGCTTCCCAGGTGCCACTATAGAGCAACAATGGTGGATGAGTCTTATGCGAGGAAGCTACTCGGGTGCCGCTACGGAGCGGTAATGGTGAATGGAGCTTACACACAGAAACTGCCTGTGTGCTGCTATGGAGCAACAATGGGGGATGGGGCTTACACAAGGTATCTGCCCGGGTGCCACTAGGGAGCAGTAATGGTGAATGGGGCTTATGCATAGAAGCTTCATGTGTGCCTCTATGGAGCGAAAATAGTGGATGGGGCATACCCAAGGAAGCTTCCAAGGTGCTGCTATAGAGATGCAATGGTAAATGGGGATTATGCATAGAAGCTGCCCTGGGTGCCGCTATGGAGTGGTAATGGTGAATGGGGCTTACGCATAGAAGCTGCCCGGGTGCCGCTATGGAGCGACAATGGATGAGTATTATGCAAGGAAGCTGCCCGAGTGCCACTATGGAGTGGAAATGGTGGATGGGGCTTATGCAAGGAAGCTGCCCAGGTGCCACTAAGGAGTGGAATTGATGGATGGGGCTTATGCAATGAAGTATCCCATAATGTCTTACTCATGTATGGACATGAGGGCATCCCAAACCACTAGTGGGTTGATGCCTTCACCTATGCACTAGTGCACAAGAGGGATAATTCCAAGGGCGTTGGAATCAGTCCGAACAAAGGGAGATGAAAAGTGTGAATCACATGCCCGACATTCAGAATGTGGTGAGGGTGGTGTGGAAATGAAGTATAACTATTGACCGTGTTCGAAACACAACATCCATATTGTGTTATCTTGGAATGGGGACAAACAAATGAGGGTCGACTGCTAACCATGTTCAAAACACAGGACCCAACTCAAACTATCGTCCAAAGTCTCTTGGGGCTTTGGCCCAGAACGGTAGGTGAGCCAAGGCGGCATGGAACTAGGCCATTTGGGGGTCCCTTTAGACATGGAAGAGGATGAAAATACGAATGAAGGACACAAAAACATGAGGTGGTGTGATGGAATGTTTGAACATGTTCCAATGCTCTGGAATTTATGCCACTGTAATCATGGCATGAGGTATCTTATGCTTTTCACATAAGCCATCTCTTATTTGGAACAAGAGGCATCCTATTATTGAATGATAGGGAATGCTACTATTTAAAGTCATGTAGAGAGGACTATTGGAATCTTATTCTTGGATCATAAGTCATCTCTTGTTTGGGGCAAGAGGCATCCTATGTTTGTCAAATAGGGAGTAGTACAGTTTATAGTCATGTAGAGAGGACTATTGGAATCTCATGCATGGTGCATAAGGAATCTCTTATTTTGGGAAAGAGTCATCCTATGTTTGGAACATAGGGTGCACTACAGTTTATAGTCATGTAGAGAGGACTATTGGAATCTTATTCTTGGAGTGTAAGACATTTATTTTTTGGGGAAAGATACATCCTATGTTTGAAACATAGGGTGCACTACAGTTTATAGTCATGCAGATAGGACTGTTGGATAGAAGGCGCCTAGTAATGGTTGGTGTTGGGACTTACACAAGAGCGGACATTTCTGGTTCAACCTAGTATATGAGCCAAGTGATGTGGTTTGGATGAGTTACTTGAGGAATGGTTCGACTCAAGGTACTTGGGGAATTGATGATGAGAATCTCAACTTACGACATGGGAAACAAACCAAGAGAAATATGTCAACTCAAGGTGTTTAATGGTGTGAAAAGGAGTATCTCAAATCATGGTATTCCATAGGTGGATGGTGGGTGCATAAGGGAACAATGGAAAATGCTGACACCCTGGCCCGAAAAATTCGTGATGAGAATCTTCATTTTTCATGGGGGTCAGTGACGGTAGTGAAGGGACCGGTCCAGAGGGCTGGGACCGCAGCCTGGAACTGAGCCCGAGCGGGGGTGAGGGGGCACAAACCCTGTGGTATGGACCAGTGGGCGCGAAGGTAGGAGCCTCGAAAAGGATAGATCTTCACGAAGTAGCTTGGCAGAGCAAAGGGGATCGCGGAGAATGGGGTCTCGTGAATCACCTTCGTGACATACTCACAGATCTACTTTGCGAAAGAAGATTCTCACAGAGCATGGACTCACAGAGCAACTTTGCGAAGGAATCTTCTCACAGAGCATGGAATCGCGGAGCAGCTTTGCGAAGGAAAGCTACTTGGGGAGCCTCTAGCAACCCGAAGGAGCTCCCTCCTTCAGAAAGGGAGGAAAGGGAATCACTTCATGGAGCTCAGGAGCTCTATGAAATGGGAGATATCGGCCAACCAAGGGGTAGTGTAACCATCTTATGAAATGGGTGAGATTCGTATTTATAGGGGAGAGGCACCACGAAGCAGATCCCTCTTAGTGGGAAGATAGATCTTTCTCCACGGTGGGTTCGCAAATGTCAAAGGGGTTCTTGGATCATCCTACCTCTTTGCTCTGCAGTGGGTTCACGAACATCAAAAGGGGTTCATGGAGCATCCCACCTCCTCACTTCATGGTGGGTTCGAAAATGTTAAAGGGGTTCATAGATAATCCCACCTCCGTGCTCTATGGTGGCTTCGTGGAGGAGAAGCTTTGCGTTGGCATGGGGCCATGGGGGCTCCGGTCAAGTTCCATAAAGTTTGTCATAACCACAGAGGTGACCATCATTGAGCTTCATGGCACTCGCAGAGGCTTCAGTCAAGTTCCCTTGTTCTGCGATCATGGAGGGAGCTTCGCGAATGGTCTCCACAAACCAGTTTTCCATCCCAACTTCAAATGTCCATAACTCCTAATTTGTAACTCTGTTCAGGCCATACAACCTACCAAATCAAAGCTTGCGAAACGGTCTACGATATTGAATCATGTATGTAAAAAATTTGAAATATTTTGGGGATGCTTTTTTTAGTGCCAACATATATTTTAATGGGTTTTTATTTAAAATTTATTAAAGTTATAATAGTTTATTTTTAAACCTCATTCTTATTCGTGATTATTCATGTTAAAATTTAGATAGGAAGGATTATATTATCTTTATTTTTTAAACCTAATATATTTTCTTATTCTATTTTTATTTATGTAGTTTCTATGTTTTATTAAAATTTTCCTCTCATTAGAACTCAAAAATACCATTGGAATGGTTTTAAGAAAAGATGAACTCATTTCACTTATTTTGATTAAGAATATTTCTCTTCGATATCTATATTCTTCAAATTGTTTTATGGAAGTTTTTATTTACTTTTAAATTATTGGTAAAGTAATATTTCCACTACCTTTAGACTTATTTTCAGAGGTTTAAAAGTAATTGTTTTAATTTTTTTTGAAAAATTATTTTTTGAATTTATTTACAAGTGTGAAAGGAATGTTCTTTGTATCACATTGGGTGTGAAAAGATTTTTCCACCTATAAAAATATTATTCTCTATTTATCTTACTCTAAAAGTTTATATCATTTTTAAAAGAAAATAATTTTTCATTATTTCATGATTTTTTATTTTTTATATTAATTTTATAAGGAATTATTTTATTAAAGTTTGAAAAGAATGTTGGAAATAATTTATAACTTTTTTTTATAGTAAAGTTAAAAAATCCTTATGGAAATTTATTTTTACATTTTGTATTCCATTTAAATATATAATTTTCAAAATACCTTCCTTTATTTTAAACCTTCATTTTTGATGAATTTATGGTCTTCTATCATTCTTTAATGATTTATGGATTAAAATTTATTTTAAGATCATTTAATTTTTTGTGATCATGTTCTCTATTACCCTCTACTATTCATTGGATATTATTTTTTCCTTTATATCCATAGTTTCAATACCATGGATATATTTAGTATCATTTTTACTACTTCAATATTTTCTTAACCATATACTATCTCAATATCTGATTTTAGTTGAATGAATCTTATTAAGAAAGTTATTTCATTTACTGGGGAAATATTGATGTTCCATATTCTTGATTCAATATGGATATTTATTGATTGAAAAGGAATATTGATTATGTATTTTATTATTAAAACAATATACTAGGGATACATTATACATATGTAAGTGACAGGTGGGGACCACTCATAGATATACCCTAAATGTATCGATAAGTATCATGAGACAAACAGTTGGCCAAATTAGGTGGGTATTTGATGTATACCTACCCATTCATTGAAACTTATTATCATAATGTCATGATGATACGTTTTTTCATGTTTTGGCATGAGGCCTTGAAAGGAATATCATGATGTCCAACATTATATATTTCCTTCACTAAAATTTTGGTTATTACTATGTATGTGATTTAAATGTTGATATTTTTCATGGATATATATTAAATTTAAAGTTATTTGATTAAATGAAATATGAATTGAATAACTACTTTGTCATATTGTTTATACCTTACATGATTATGATATCTTCCATTATACACTACCCTTGCAGGGAATCTGAGCTAACCCTTTATTTCTTTTCTTTTCTCAAGATATGAGGAAGGAATATTAGAATTATTTTCAAGGATGCAAGAAAGTTTTTCATGCTTTGTTTTTCTATTCCAATGTAATATAGAAGTCATGTATGTATCTAGTTTTCCAAGGCTGCTAAACTAATCAATCCTTCATGGTTTTATAACTTATATATTACACTAATATAACAAATTAAACCCCAAATCTAGGTTACTATAACTATGGTTTTTATAAAATTGTATTACTTGTCACTCAAAGAGATAAAATTTTATCACTATTAGATTAACAGAGGCTAAGTATGTTTCTAAATATTAATCCACAACAAAAAAAATTTAGATGAAATCATAACATGAAAACATGAGGGTGTATTTATCATACCCATTAGTGACTGGGTGTGATAATTAATGCGTAATAAAATTTTCAAAGAATCCAACACAATATTCAAGGTTGAATTATATTGGAATCAAATACCACTTCATCAAGGAGAAGGTAAAGTGAGAAAAGATTTCATTAGAGTATGTTTCAACCAAATATAAAGCTATATATATCTTAAAAAATCCATTTTAAATGATACCCTCTAACACTTGGGTGTGTTGTTGGGAGTGCATTCTCTCCAAAAATATATTTAAATTTTCATGTTTATTTTCCCTCTTTCAATCCTTTATATTTTTTTACTAAGGTAGAGAATAAAAAAATAACCCTTCTTGAAAAGGGGGAGAGACACTAATTTGTTTTTATAGGTTATGATCAAGGGATAAAATTTTATTGTGGAGTTGGGAAATGAATATTGGATAAGAGATCATGTGTTGATTCACATGTTTCCAAAAAATCAAAAAGGGGAGATTGAAGTTCCATAGAGAAGATTGAAGATCCCTTAGATCATGAGGAAATTAATGAGTGAAGAATACCTTATTGAAGTGAATTGGAAAAAGGGGAACTAGTGAGTTGATATCAATTGAGACATGGTAAAATAATTATATATCTTATACTAAGAGGCTGAATAACTCTCAAAAACACCATTTTATCAAATGGTGTGGTGTCTAGATAACCTTCACATTGAATGCATGCTATGATTTTTTTTCTTGTGGAACTTTATTTATGAGTGTATAGTATTTTCATGTTTTATTTATTGATATAATACTAATGTATGAGTTAAATTAGAATTTAAGTTGAGTGAGAATGCAAAGGATTGAAATTTTGTTGATATGAATCACATCACAACATGAATGTGTTTGTTTCTTCATGATGATGATGTTGTAGGAGAAGTTTTTTACATTGATGTAGATACCTTATGTACCAATGGTAATGGTCATGTTGTGAAGGATATAGGTAGAGAAGCATGATACTATTATATATGAGTATCACACTACATCATTGATGTTTTCACTATGAAGCCTATACCTAAGGTAATGGATGGATAGTGATTTTATTGTGAAGTATTGCACATGATTTTTTGGTGTCACATTGTTTGGAAGAGAAATGATGCCACACCAAAAAACATTATCTCATACCATAAAGGATAAGTTCATTAAATAATAAATAGCCCTTGAAAATCTATAAATTTACTATATTTTATGAAAATAAATGAATTTCTCTACAACTATATAGGTCACACTACAATACTAATAAAATAGATACAAGATTTCTGGGATTCAGTATCCATATCTTTTAAATATAAGGGTTATTATATAGGCTTGGTCATCATGCCCTTATATAGGAAAATTCTCTAAAAAATAGATCCTCTTTCTAAACAAGGGAGAGTAAGATATAGTAAAAAAATATTAATCTTTAAGAGTTTTGACCACAAATTCTAAGGATAATTTTAAGGTATATTTGGCTGGAAATTGAGAGAAGAACAAGGGTTTACATGGAATCTAAATTTTAGAGGAACTTGAGGCCAAGGGAAGTGGTGATCAATTGACTTGTGAGAAATTTTCATTATTTCTTGCACTAAATGTTTAGGGACACATCTTTAATCTATCACTTTTTATTATTGATAATATATTAATATTGTGTGTAGTAATATCACAACTTCTTCCCACTGGGGATTCACCACTTGATAACAAGAGTCAATGAACCTTGTATTTTACCTTGTGTTGTTTGTGATATTTATAACTCAAAACATTATCACCATATCATCACTATCAAAATTCAGTCACACTAAGAAGAAATAATAATTATACTTATTGAGAGTTGGTGTTTTTGGAAATAATAGATTCACCCCCTCTTAGTGGTTGCATACTCTCTCCTAGATCCTTTCATTTGATATCAAAGAATTATTTAATCTCTTCGAGAAAAATATTCTCATGGATCTAAGATTGTTTTTAGTTTCTTATATATTTTATTAATGAGATATATTTAGTCTATGAATACTGTTAATAGTAAATGATTTTATATGTTTAATGGAAATATATTACATATTTTGAAGGATAAAATGGCTTTATATCTTCTATCACTTGTCATGGGTGTTCTTGATATAACCAAAAATGATATACATATTCTAAAAGCTAGGAAACTCTACACTTTTATTTTCAAGAAGAATATAGATGATGATGAGTGAATACACAATTTATTATATTCATCTCTCTCAAATAAGGAGTTCACATGAGTTATGGAAAAAAACCAGTAAAAAATGAAGAAAACTCCATGATATCTATGAAAGAGACAAGAAAGTTATGGATTCATGGGTTCAAACTTCTAGGATCCAATTGATGGCATATAGATAAAAGAATATTCAATGTAAGATTAGTTTTTTATTAGGGAGAACAAATTATAATCTTTATTTAAAGTTATTTATAAATTATTAAATATTATACAACGGAACAGAATCTGATGAGGATCCTTTTGTATGAGTTAGTTTTGAACATTTCTAACCTTGAGGATCAAGTATTGGATGAGTGTTCCATTGGTAAACTAAAAAATGTTAAGAGGGACCACCTTATAGATAAAAGTAAAAAATGGATAATGAGACAAAATTCAAATCATTAAAGGGTTTAAAATATATTGATCTAAATAAGTCTCATAAGGAATAAAATTATACTAAAAATGATGCCATGTATTTTTTTTTTGAATTCATATTTTTGTTTTCAAAAGTCATGTGATGAGGAAAAGGTAAATATATGGGTAACCTTCCATTCAAGAGTTTCTATTATGGAAATATTTTATAATTTTTAACTAATTTCCCCAAGAAATAAAGAAAATATAAAGAATAGAATAACCAATCTAAAAGGTTATTAAGAAAAAAAAATGTGGTGGGTGGTTGCAATAGAGGAAAGTAATTCAAAGTAAAAAGGTGATACAACATAATAAAGAAGTGAATTCTATCAAAACATGATGCCGTATATTTTGTTTAGGAAAGTTAAAGAGAGAAATATGTCTCAAAGGATGAATGGAAAATATTAAAATAAATTTGGTATGGAATATTTGGGAGAGGAATCTACTCCTGTAAAACTTGGGACCAAGTTTTATATTGATTAAAAAGGAAGGAAAGTGGATCAAATATAGTTTTTATGGAAAATTGGATGTTTTATTTACTTAATGAAATCTACAATGGATGTCATATTTGTTTTTACCTTGTTTACATGATTCTAAATAAACCATAAGGAGACACATATTATAGATGTGAAATCAATATTATGCTATATTAAATAAACTATTGATTTTTATTGAAGTAAAAAAGGTATATAATTTCATATTTATGGATATATAAATGAATAATGGGATGGGGATGTTGGTGACTAAAATTATACTTTTAGAGTTTCTTTCTTTATTAGAGAAAGGTGGATTTCATGAAACTCAAATAATCCAAATTATATTACACTTATCTTAGTGGAGGCTGGGTATGTTGTGACATCTCAATCCATAACATGAATAATTTTGATGAAGACATAACATGAAGACATGATGGTGGATGTTTCATAATCAATCGTGACTAGATGTGATAATCAAAGTGCAATAAATTTTTCAAATAATATGATATAAATTCGAGATAAAAGAATATTGAAATCAATTACCACTTCATCAAGGAGAAGGTGAAGCATGGTTGGATTTTATTGGAGTATTTTTAAACTAAAGGTAGAGTCATGAATATATTGTTAAAAACCCTTTCAAAGGATACCTTCTATCACATGAGAGTGTTTTTGGGAGGTAACCTATCATCTAGGGTTTCCTTCATACTTTCATTCTATAGTGATGCCTCCATATTCTATGCATTTATTTGAAGGGTCATCTTTGATGGGTTATAGGCTTGGATCATGTTTATCTCACCTTAGTGACGATTCTTATATTATTTTTGTGTGAGTTGGTTTCAATTTATCTATTGGTTTCTTTATTACTTCTTAATCATAATCCTCATCAAGTATTTTTTCATCTTCTCTCCATTTTACTATGTGAATTGGAGATTTATACATAAATATTATATGGTAGCCTCCCTATTTAATATCCTAATTTGGGGGAAATCAATCAGAGGTAGATATCATTATAATTTATTTTAGATTTGATCCTCAGTGGCCCCTTAAGTTCTTGGGAGTGGTCCTTCCAGGCCATAAAGGCATTACATTGTCTCTCTTGACCAAACAGTTTCCATGTGTTTTAACGAGTGTGGGTTATTCTGTACAAGGGGTAGGGGGAGGTGTTTTGGAAGATTATTTGTTTCAAAAGTGATGGTTTTAATCTATTAGTAGTGTTTGTCTTAGTTCATATCCCTCATGCTCTAGGTTCATGTTGTTTTCTAATGTTTCCTCATGCTCTAGGTTCATATTCCTATGGGATTGAGTCATTGGTTGTAACTATTTTTATCATTTATATCTATTTTGGGCTTGTTTTTTTCCGTAATGTGGGATGATGATGTTGTGGTCATAGTTTTTATTAAAAAATTACCGCTAAACCCTAAAAAATTAGATATTTAATAAATTATAAAAATAATTAGATGAGTTTTATTGGGAGAGAATTATATCCTAAAATACCTGTAAGTTTTCTTTTTTATTTTACCCATTTTAGTCCTTTTAATTTTTTATAAAGGGAGAGAATACAAAAGAATATCTTCTTACAAAGGGAGAGAGACACTTTTTCCTTTTTTCAAGTGATGATAAAGGTGTATACATTCCTTGAGTATTTGGAAACTGAATATTTGATAAGATCTCATATGATAATTCACATGTTGAAAAAAATCCAAAATGGGAGATTGAAGATCACTTGAGAAGAATTAAGAGCCCTCAGATCTTGAGGAAATTAACGAGTAAAGAATTACTTCATGAAGAGAGTTGAAAAGGTGGAATATGATGAGTTTATATAAATTGAGAAATGGTTAAATAAGAAATACTCTTACACAGAGAGGTTACATAACTACGAAAACACCATTTTATTGTATGTTGTGGTGTCTAGATAGACTTCACATTATAGGAATACTAAGACTTATTTTTTGAGAAAATTCATCCATCAGTTTGATGTATTTTCATGTTAAATTTATTGAAAAAATGATCATGGATAAGTGGGTGATTCATTAAAGCTAAGTGAGGATATAAATGAATGATGTTATACTGAGCTAAATTACATCACAAAGTGAAGGTCCTTATGGCACCGTGATGATGGTGATGTAGGATGATATTTATACTCTAGTGTAGATACCTCACATCATAGTGGTAATGGACACACCATAAAGGAGATGAGGTAGAGAAAGAGGATAATCTTAGGTATTCTTATCATTATACAAAATTTATGGTTTCATCATGAAGTCTGTACTAGAGTAGATGGATAAATATTAACTATGATATAAATAATTTCTCATGAATTTTTAGAACTGTATTATTTAAAATCCAAATGATTCCAAAATTTAAATATTTACCTCACATCATAAAGGATAATTTCATGATATAATTAGAATTATATAATTTTTGTGTGTGTTTTACATGATTTTAGGAAAAAAAGGCATTGCATTAAAACCTACTAGGTCACACTACAATTTTGGTTAAAAGTGATATGAGATTTTTGGGATTTAGTTCCATATCATTTGGATTTAAGGGTTATGATAAAATCATGGTCATTACAGTGCAACATAAGAAGATTCTATAAAAATAATGAATCTCACATGATCCCTGATATTGTGAGATATTGTGAATACATTTAATGAATCTTTAAGAGGTTAATATGCCCATCAAATAGAGAATTCCAATAAGTATTTGGATGGAAATTGAGGAGAAGAACTAGAGTGAACACAAAATCTAAATTCATGAGGCACTTGAGCCAAAGGTAAGGAGAGATAAATCTGAGGTTTTTATTTTTTCTTATACTTAGAGTTTAGTTCTGTCTCCATAATTTCCTTCCCCAGACTCACTATATGACTAGTGACCGAATCAGTTCACCACATGACCTCAGGTGTGCCTACCCATACACCAGAGGCTATTAAATAGAAGTATAGGTGTAAAATGGTACAGTTGGGAGACTATACCCCCTATATCAGAGTGTACATTAATAAACAAATAACCAAACATCATACATGAAAATAAATAATTTGAGAACACGTAAAATAATGAACATCTACAATAATACAAAGAAATTTGGTAAAGGCATGAACAACCATGCTATGCATACAATACTACCCACTGGTCTGACTATAGATAAATACCATAATAAAAGAAAATCCAACAAAATGATATACTAAATCCCTGAGCACAATCTCTTATAATCTCCTGATACTAACCAAGCAATCCTTCTCAGCCATGCTATCCCAGACCATTTCCCAACCATGTTTTTGAAATAAACATCTAAGTGGTACTCGGGCACCCAAGTGCAATGGCAACCCGATTAGGATGTGAGTAAAACTTAGTAGTTTGGGACTACCATGTATAAAAAAGTGCAGTATGAGGAATATAGTGCATGCAATAAAGTGACAAAAATGGATATTAATTAATAAATTAATACTACACATAAAATGGTCTTTTCAACCCTTGAGTTTTGAGTTGATACCCAAGTTCAGTAAAACCTACTTCAACACATTACTAGATATCTTTGAGCATATCACAAAACTAATCCAATCATAAACATAATCAAACCTACATCAAAAAATTACTAGATATCTCTTTCAAGTGGTGGATCCACCTCTACCAGGACAGATCACCCATGAATTGATAGATTCTCTTTCCTAGGATAAATCTCTAATATCGTATGTCAATAGTAGAGTGTATTTCCCATAGGAAACTCCTAATCAAGCATCTTACCCTAATATATAAAAATTTAAACATACTCCTCTCCCTAAAAAAACCATTGGGAAACATAAACCTCTCCCTTAGGCATAAATTAATAATGTACCGAGAACTTAATTAGTCTATACCATGTATCTATCCCTAAGGAGGTACATTATCATTCATCTAGTCCTTAGGCAGTTTGTAATCATGCACCTAGACCTAGGGATCTAATATAAACAAGAAGTCACATAATATATAACTAAAAATGGGATCATGAAACATTTAATCCTTAGAAAAAACTCAATAGATTCATCTCCAAGAAAAAAGATAATAAGAAAATAACATGAACAAGAACCAAGTATAATAACTTGTCATCATAATCCACATAGTTCAATTCATCTAGTTAACAAAAAACAAGGTAATAATAAATTTAAACCAAGTTATCAATTTTCATAACAATTATAAATATTCCATATCTCTCATCATTAGGTAATAAATACCATCACATCTATCATCATATTCATTTATCATTAAGTATTTATACAAATTCCAAGTGCATGCTAAGAAACCACTTATAAGACAATTTATTTACTCACATGTTGTTCATCACAATTTCCCAGTTCGTCTGAATCCATAACAAGTCAAGTTCTCAATAACATGCCAACCAATTATTATGGTTAAACCCAAGTATAACAAAAATTAAATTTATTAAATAGATATAGGTATATTTTACTTAAGTTTATAACCTAGGTTCAAGTGTTGGAACACCCCTTAGGTGTCCATAAGTCCAAGGCTCAATTCCAAAGGAACTGAAGGGATCCAAAGGGAATTTTATACATGGTAAATACATAAATTTATCCAATTAATTAGGATACATGCATAGAATTCGAACACAATAAAACATATTTCACATAATAGGATATTTTTAAATATATAATTATGGATATTTATTAGACCAACCACCTCAAATATAGTTAACCACAAGCTAAGCAAGGTTTGACAACACTATCCACACTGCCCAAGTCTATTCAGCCTTTTCCTTAATCACTACGAGTTCTTATATCAATACAAAGAAACCCAAAAATTAATTATAATTAAATTATAACAAGGAACCTCACACCTAATGGTGAAGTAAAAACACACCGAAAGACTTACCAAACAATGATATTTAGTCTAAATAGTGACCAACCATCCAAGGGTGGCCCACAACGTGCTTCCGAATCCATCCTGGGAAAATGAACTATCACGCGACAATGCAACAAAACCAGTTTAATAATATTAAATTGGAAATCATGAAAATATTAACCCAATGACATACCTTTAATATATTTACCTTCAATAAAAAACATTCATCAATGCAGGATACCCTCTTTCCAAAAAGATCCAAGATCTCACCTTTTATCATCTAAACCCATAACAAAAACATGATCTCCTTACTCATGAAAAAAAATAATTAATTAATTATAACCCATATAATTAATTAATTAATTAAATAAAAACTTGTAAAATATCTTATTAACTCACTAAGAAACTCCATAATACCAAAACCATTTAAAAGAGGGTGCATTCTACTCCTAATTCAACCCTAGGTCTAGGATGCACAAAAAACCTGATTAATTACACCAATTTAACTATCGATATAATAAATTTAGGGAAAAAACACTTCAAAAAATCAAAATGGAGTTGAAACTCAATAGATTGATGTGATAATGCTAATGGAAATCATCTTGGGATCCCTTCTCAAGGTTTCAAAGAATATCTGAAAAAAATTTATGATTTACTATTCGATTTCTCAATCATAATTTAGCCCTGTCCAAAATATGATGAATATTTGAGGAGAAAAGGAAATATTAAGGAATATCAAACTCTATGTCTCTATGAGAGGAATTTATTTCAACCAAAAAAACTTAAATCAGTAATGGAATGATTTCAAAGGATCCTTTAAAATCACAAATATTCATTCCCATCAATTTTTTTATAAGGGGTTTGAATGGGACCTATTTTGGAGGGTTTCCAAAATCATCTCATCACTTTAAAAAGTCCAAAATCATCCATAAAAGTTTCAAAATGTGTAAAATAATTTCACATCGTGTAAAACTTGGGAAAAAGGGATTTCTAGTCTTTTCCATCTAGTGTCACAACATGACACATAGTGTTACAATGTGAAAATTTAGGCCACACCTCCCAACCCTAATTTTCACATACTGTAACCTCCTAACTACACCCCATGAAACTTATTCATGTTGTGTATCATATAAGTGTGAATATCATATAAGGGCTATTTTTAGTAGCTCAGTTTGTCCATTTCCCCTCCAGTGTTCATTTGAACCCTTGGGGCTTTCACCGAAATATAAAACACACCCCAAAACACTATTTTTAGATGCTCAAAATCGTAGAACCTCATTATGATTATTTATTTTGAAATGTCTTATCCACCAATGGAGAAATTTAAACAATCACTGAAATTATTAACCCATATGAATGTGGGTTCTTATAATCTCTCCTCTATAAAACTCATAATCCTAGATAAGACTTGATGAAAATTTACCATATGAACCCAACCTACAAAGGTTGAAAAACCTCACTCAAATTACCATACTCAACTTTATACCCTTGAAAGAGTTATCATTGCATGAATCCAAACATAAGGTGAATTATTCACAAAAACCCGAGCCACTGCTCGTAGATATTAATGAACCCCTAAACAATGCTCCAAAACATAAATCCATACCCAAACACCACTATTTCATTATCCATTTCACAAGCAGGTTCATAGTTCTCCCCACCATAGAAACCAAATTTTTATGACCGATTTTGACCCACAACATTACCCATCATTGAGGTTATATATCAAAACACAACCCTCATGGTCCAATGACCTGCTCGACACAACTTCTATCCCACTATGATTAAAAATACATAAAACATATTCTATGGTGGGTACCATCTTCTATATCAAATTCCAAGCCAAAAAAATAAATATTCATTACCCACACACAAGGCCTGCATACACTGACCTCTCCTCAAAATTTCCCAGATAAAAAAATACTATTATCATACTTGTAAGGTCATTCCCAAACCATGGTACCAACTTCTGAAGATTTTATATCCATTTATCCTCAATATGAAACTTCAACACTTTTCATCACATATTTTACCCCTGAAACATATAAGTAAATATTTATTCACATGTTTTACCCCCCTGAAACATGTCACAAAATATTTCATCGCATGTTTCACCCCTGAAACTAGTAATGAAATAGGGATTCACCCCTTGAAGAAAGTGACAAAATTGGTTCACCCCCTAAAGTAAGACAAAAATTATGGTACACCGCATAAACCATGTCATGAATAGTGGGTCACCCCATGAAACATGTTATGAAAGGGAGGTCACCCCTTGAATTACCTTCTAACCACACTAGAACATTCCGAGCCTGATATTGACACACCATCCCCTTCTAGTGTCTCATCTGAAACCCAAATTTGGTGTTTTAAATGAACCATAATAATTAGACATTATATGTTTTTGACATTCAAATTCCACCCAAACCATCCAATAGTCTATTAAATTAAGACAATGACTATTCACACATGAGGATCATCCTCTAAACACCCCAGGTGGTCTCCCCACCATATGAATTTCCTTACACCGATTTTTGAGTGTAAACCCAAGTATGCACTTCATCCAACCATAAATGAATTTTAGTATCTAGGAATATAGCCAAAGCATTCTTATCATACTCAAGATGATTTTAAGATATTGGTAATGATTATATCTAAAGTAGGAATACACTAAGATGTCAACAATGATAACCACAAAAAACATTAGTGATGTCACATCTTACTATAGGGAGATATAAAACTCATTCAAGGGTATGAGGAATATCTACCTACAAACATCTCATCATCTATTTTCTACCTTGATTCAAGAGGGAAATGTTATCCATGACTCACTAAAGCCTCATGACTATCTACCAAGTAGCCATGTATGAAAGTTTTCTGTGACACTACCACTAGCACACTGCTCAGGTTACTTTATCTCAACTCAAATGGTTTCCAATGGAAACATAGTAGATTTGTAACACCATAATCATCACACATAATTTTTATATATCTGAAAACAACATATGCTTACTCTTGAGCCACATGTTCACACATCCCAAATGATATTGTGCATCTCTAACACGTTCCAACCATCATGGTCTCATCAGAAACCCATGGGTCACTATCCTACCTACAAACATTCACTAAAATCAAATCAAAATTCAATGAATCAGATTTATCCAAAATTAGGCTCAAACACACTATCAAAAACCAACCATGCCTCTTACTATGTTATTTGCACCACTAGGTCTAAAAACCTAGACCACACGTCAAACTCACAGAATATCACAACCCACAGGGAATCAAGAATTCTCCTATTATATTTCACATATTATCAAAATGTCAGGATGTCCATCTATGAGTCTCATAGATGACATGAACCAAAATAAAAAACAGATACTCACAATTGGGGAACCCTTCCTCTTTGAGCATCTGCACAACAAACTGTTCCCTAGAAGAAAAAGGCCTTGTAACCAAACCCAAATAAATATCACTCATTGGGGTACAAGGTAGAGACATAATCTTCCAAACCATCCTTATTAGGGTCATTGTGCCTCTTATACCAGGGGACTAAGTCATCATCCCTATCATTAGGCATCTCACCATAGATCCTTACAATCTTCCATCAAAATCTATTTGTATACAAGTTGGACCAACTAAGTATGATTACACCAAGTACTTATGCGTGAAAACATTGTATGAGTAATTTTGGACACTTTAAATAATTTTTCCTCCATATTCAGTGAAATCACACACTAAGATGCCTAAATTTCATGTGAATCCTATATGCCTAATATGATGCATGAGACACCTCTTTTAATGAACCAAAATTTTTTAATAGAAATTCCCTTCTTATAATTATTTTATATAATATAAATCACCTAAAATTTCTTATAAAACACATAAAAAACATTATAAATTAATAATGAATGGTATTATAGGTATTTTAAGAAGTTAAGGAACCTATACTAATGGAATTGTAACTTGACCTTTGGAATAGTAACATGATCCTTATGAATAGTAAACCAACCAATAGAATAGTAACCTCACCCATGAAAGTATACATAAAATTTAATCATCTTATAAATAGTAATATTACATAATTATATCATAGTATAAGTAAATAAATGTATTAGAAATTATTAATTAAGTGTTGGTATTTTTGTTAGTCATAAATATTTAATTACAATTTTATAATTAAAATAATGATTTAAAAGAAAAATTATTTTAATAAAAATTATTTATAAATTAATATTCTTTTATTATGACTATAATATAATTTTATTATACCTTAATTAAATTTTCAAAGTGTTATAAAATCAGTTATAATTCTAAAATCAGTATTTTCTAAGTAAATGATGATTTTAATTAAAAATTAAATTTCTCATACATTGAAAATTATTTTCATAAAATGGAGTTCATTTTTTAATTCTAAACATCAAAAAATGGTTATAATGAATTTTGTGGTTTTTTCCTGAAATACTTAAATTTTTGGTGAATAGTAAAATATGGTAATTTACGGTATATACCCATTATAAGTTAAATACACTATTCCTTGATTTATATCTGATTTAAACACTATAATCTTGATAACCTTTCATCATTCTAATATATTTAGTGATAATTATCAAAATATTCATAGTTTTGAGCCAAAATTATAAACTAATGAATAAAATAATGAGAAAACACCCCTCTCCTCCCTTCTAAATACCACATCTCACCACCTCTTCTCCTCACACCTTACAAGATTTAATATTTTCCAAATTTTACCCAATAATCTTCTCAATACCATACCAAATTTCTATGATCCCTTAGTCTCATAAAAATTCCAAAACCATTTCGCTATGTAGGTTCTCAAGGAGAAGGATTAAAGAGGTAAAATCCTCTTTCTTTTATTTTAATTTTTTTTAAAGTTATTTTATTTTTTTATTATCTCCTCACCTCCCCTCATCCAAATGGAATGATAAATATATTAACTTAAAAATACTGAAATTTTATTATTCTAATGGAATAATCCATCATCAAACCCCTTATCCTATCTCTTTTATTCTTAAAATGAAATCATTGTCCGTGAGGTGTTGATTTATTTCCTTCAAGGAAAACATGTTTTAATTTTACCTTACCAACTTTAAGGCTAGTCATGAATCCATTTTAATGGATAAAAAATATTTTTAAGCTTATTTTATAACCCTTTTTATGTTCTGGAAGTAACATATTTACATAATACTAAATGATTAAAACAAAATGAGTTCATTGTGATAAAAAACTGCCATAATAATCTAAACGATCACCTCTAATGTCTTATATAATGATTCAACCTCATAACATATAAAAAAATGATATATATAACCATTTAATCTTTTTGATTATAATTAATAACCTATCATTTCAATTATGGATAATTATTCTAACTGTACATGAATTTCCATACTTATATACAAGCGAACCGATCATGAAAACCAAGAAAACAAATACTCCCGAAGGATGAAATTGAACTCTATAACTCAATAGAAATACCATAAATGAACTTAATGAAACAATAATGAATAAAATTCATGTATAATTTTTTTATTCTTTTAAATTAGTTAATTTAATTTGATTATTCAGGATATTAAAGTGAAGAAATCATTTAGACATAAGGTAAGGGGATTATCGAACCCAACTCTATTTATTTAGGTTTCCCCTCTTTCTCTTCATTTTCAGTGTTGATGCTCCTTTAATTTTTCTTAAATATCATTTCATTTCCATTCCATTTTATTTTATATGATATACAAGTTTCCAATCTGGTTTTATGACAAATTCAATGATTTTTCCAAAAGAAACATTCTTTCAAAAAATACATCTTTTACTTCTCAGGAGATTGTTTCTTCTTCACTCCAGATTGATGATTATTATACAAAGTATGACATTACCTATTTTACTTGGTAACCCAAAATTTTATTCATGAATTTATTCTCCATTAAATGAAATCCATTCCTATCCATGGGTTATTTTATATCCAATATTGATATACGTTTTATGTGGCATGCATGATAATGTAAATGTTATGATGTGATAGGTGCACTTGAAATTATATAGCGTATGTAAAATTTATGATGTAACAGGTGTTCCTGGAATTATATAGTGCTCCAATTAATTGGATAATGTCATTAATCTCATAATATAAAGTGAAATATGCATGAACATGATGTTATATTTGTTCACAACTATGTGTGGTATTTGAAAACTAAGACATAAGGTTTCATTTTTATGAATTTCCATAAGCCATGACTTTATCTAATGATTCCTCTCATGATTATGGTTATGATCGTTTTATTATATTATTATGATGATTATTATGCTCACCCATGTTTCATGTCTCTTATTCATCCTATTACTGGGATTTTATCTCACCCCTTTTTGATGTATTTCGTTAGGTGAATAATTGCATTAAGAAGAACAAGAGGTCCAATAAGAAGTTATAGAAGAAGGAATTAAATAAATGTTTATGTTTAACTATGTAAAAGTTATGTATAGTCTTAATTTTTCCAATAAAATAAACCTTTGGATCTTGTTTGTGTAAAAATTTAATGTTGTTTATATTTAAAATTATTTAATAGTTTTTTAAGAAAAATCAGGGTCTCTATAGTTGGTATCAGAACATGGTTTAGTTAATTTGGGAATTAGGATTAGTGAAACTTAGTGAAAAACCTTAGTACGGGAATAAGTATAAGTAATCACCTAAGTAGTTTTATTTTAGAAAAATGTTAAATATAGGGATCCCACAAGATATTACTTTAGACTTAATTGTACAAAGGAATAAATTATTTATTCATGACTTGTTGACTTATGTTTTATTCTAACCTTTTCTATTTTACAAAATGGTGGGAACTAAGAGAAACCTGGACAAAAACTCATGCGAGGGACAATAAAATAAATTCCCAAATGACATTCCCAATTATTTGGGAGGTGGAGTTCAAAATTTAATGGTTATTCTTACCCAACTATCTCATGGTATGAATAATAACCTAAATAATATGTAATATCCTCCTTCAACTAAGTGGGAACAATCAACTATAGAGTGTTTTATGAGGCAATGAACACCAACATTTAGTGGATCTTATGATCCACTTGTCTTGAAATAGTGGGTTAACTCAATGGAGAAGATATTTTCTGTAATTCAATATTCTGAGATAGAGAAGGTGAATCTGTCCATTTATCGTCTAGATAGAGAGGCCGGCCAATGCTAGGAATTTATTAAGAATACTAATATGAAGGATGAAATTGAAGATATTGAGTGGGTAGACTTTAATATAATGTTTCTTAATAAATATTTCCATTGAATTCTTTGTATAAATGTGGATATAGAATTTATAGAGCTGAAGAAAAAGGAAAGTGAATCTATCGTGGCCTAAAAAGAAAATTTCACAAGGCTTGTAAGGTAATTTTAGGGTTTTTTATAAACAATGATAGAAAAAATGATAGATTATTTAGTGGTTTAATACCAAACCTTATAAAGGCTATAGAAATTCAATACTTTGGGATTTATGAAGAAGTTGTTTAATGTTCTCTCAATGTGGAGATGGAGTTTAGAGAATAATCCCATGGATGTGATAAGAAATGAAAGATGAAGTTTCATGATAGGGGATCTTATGAGAAGGGTTGAAATAAATCTCAACCACCCACATGTCAAAAATGTGGTAAGAAGCATCATGGGAATTACTTAAAAAGCATAATAAAATTATATAAGTGTGGGAGAGAATGCAACTAAGATTATGAATGTTGAAAAGACATGAGAAATAAGGAAAATGTGTAGGAGGAAAGGAGAGAACCACCTATGGTTAAATGCTAAAACTGCAGGTAGTAAGGGAACTATAAAATATAGTTCACTAAATCTCAAGTCTTAGAGGGTAGTTAGCACCATCAACCACCAAATACAAAGGATAAAGGTAAGGATTATTCCATCATTACTGCTAAGGTAGAGCCTGAAAATGATGCGATGATAGGTACACTGGCTATTCATTAAATAATAGAGAATATACTATTTTATTCTGGTTCTACACATTCTTTCATATCCTAAAAGTTTAGTATAACTATTCAAACATCACCTCAAAATATGGAGGTTGAGTTATCTATTAGAATAAAAAATGGAGAAATTATTTCATCCAAAGTATATAACTCTTCCTTGGTTAATTTTCATCAACCTAAACTCATATAAAATCTTATAATACTTCCTTCGGTCGAGTTTGATGCTATATTGGTCATGGATTGACTATCATTATACAAATCCAACATCAAATGTAAGGAAAGGTATATCACTCTTCACATCCCAAATAATCCTCAAATTCTATACAAGTGTAAGGAAGAGGATGAATCTTCTTCAGATCTATCATCTTAAGTGTTGATATTATTTCCCTATAAGTAAGAATATCTGGCTCAAATGATTGATAAAAAGGAGAGAATCATGATCAAATACATGACCATTATGAGGGACTACACTGCAGTGTTCTATAAGGAATTTCCTAGTCTTCCTCATGACTGATAGGTTGAGTTCTTAATTGAACTTATTCCTAGATCTATACCTATATCAAAGACACCTTATAGGATGGCCACTATTGAGTTAGAAAAATTGTAGAAGCAGTTACAAGAGAATCTAGACAAGGTTTTCATAGGTTCAAGTGCTTCACCATAGGGTGCACTAGTACTCTTTTTCAAGAAGAAGGATGGATCAATACACCTTTTCATTGATTATCACGAGCTCAAAAAAATCCTAAAAGATAACAAGTATACCCTTCCATAGATATATGACTTGTTCGATCAACTATGTGGTTCCAAGTATTTCTCTAAGTGGACCTTCGATTGGGATATCATCAGTTATAGGTGAGAAAGGAAGATATTCCCAAGAATTCATTTTAAATGAGGTATGAACACTATGAGTTCATGGTGATTCCCTTTGGTCTCTCTAATACTCCATCAATATTCATGGACTTAATGAATAGAGTATTTAGATATTACCTAGAAAAGTTTTGGTAGTCTTTGTTGATGATATCTTGATATACTCTAAGGGTAAGGTGGAATATGAGAAGCATTTTAATACTAGGTTAAAGAATTTGTGAAGGGAGAAAATTTATAAAAAATACAGTAAATGTGAGTTCTGGATGGAGGAAGTATCATTCCTAGGGAATATTATCACCGGTAAAAGAATATCTGTGGACCCTTCCAAGAAAAAGGCAATCAAGGAGTGGCCTAAGCTAACATTTATAATGGAGATCAGTATTTTCCTTGGTCTAGATGAGTATTATTGATTATTTGTGAATAAATTATCATGATTTTAAAATCCACTAACCATGATGAATAATATGATAGAAAAGTTTTTTTGGACCATTGAATGTGAATACTGCTTCAAAGAGTTAAAAAGGAGGCTTATCACCATGCTAGTACTCACACTTCCCACAAGTGGGAAACTCCTTGTAGTATAAAGTGATGCTTGAAAAAATGTATTAGGCTTTGAAATGATGAAAAATGATAAAATTATTGCCTATACCTCAAGGAAGTTGAAAATTCATGATAAAACATATCCTACTCATGATTTGGAGTTGGAAGCTGTGATATTTGAGTTGAAAATCTGGAGACATTATCTATATGGGGAGAAGTGTGAAATATATACTGATCATAAGAGCCTCAAATATATATTCACACAAAATGAGGTAAATATATACTAGTTAATATGGTTAGAGATCATAATGTATTACAACTTCTAAATCCACTACCATCCTAGTAAGGTGAATAAGGTAGAGGATTCTATAGGTAGAAAGGATCCTACAACATTATTAATGATGAGAATTGAGAAACATAAATATTCTTAGATTTGAAAAAAATGGACATGGGAACCATTAAGGAAGGAACATCATAAATTCTTTCTCAAATTATTATTCAACCATCCCTTATGGAGAAAATAAAGGATGCTCAAAGAAATGATGTGGAAATTCCAATGAAGGTGGAAGTAATGATAAATGGGGAATCCTTAGATTTTAAAATTGATGTGGAAGGAGTTGTAAGATTTGGGTCATGCATATGAGTACCATCTAATCCAATGATAAAGAAAGATCTTATAAATGATGCACATAAATCTACCTTCTCTATTCACCCAGGGAGCACAAATATGTATCAAGATATTTTAGAGAATTATTGGTGGGACAATATGAAAAAGGATATCACTAAATATACATCAAAGTACCTAGTATGTCAGAAAGTGAAGGCTGAAAGAAAAAACTATAATGGGTTGATGCAACCATTACCCTTGAAGACATGGAAATGGGAAAAATAACCATGGAGTTTTCATCATACTTCCAAAGACATCGAGAGGAAACAATTATTATGGGTTATTGTGGACCATGTTATAAATACAACCAACTTTATTGAAATTAAAGAGGGATTATCACTAGATTGAATTTGACGAATATACATCAAATAAGTGGCAAGTTTTCATGGATTACCACTATCGATTATATCCGATTGAGATTTGAGATTCACATCTAAGTTCTAGAAATGTCTCCAACATGCTCTAAACATTGAGCTGAACTTCAGTATAACTTATCGTCCTCAAATTTATGGCTAATCTGAATAAACTATTTATACAATGGAATACATATTGAGGGAATGTTCTATGGACTTCAAAGGAGTATGAGACCAAAATCTACCTCTGGTTGAGTTATATTACAATAATAGCTTCCGCTCGAGCATTCAAATGGATCCATATGAAGACCTTTATGGGAAAAGGTTCATAACACCGGTATGTTGGGATGAGGTCAGTGAGCTTATGTATCTAGGACATAAAATGGTCGAATAAATGGTAGAAAAGGTGAAAACCATTTAACAGCACATCAAGGCAACCCAAAGATAATAGAAGAGTTATACAGAATATCATCAATGAGACCTTGAGTTTAAGGTTGGATACATGGTATTCCTCTACATATCTCCATGGAAGAGGATCATGAGATTTGGGAAGAAATGAAGGTTGAGTCCTAGGTACATCAGACCCTTAGATATTCTTGGTTGAGTTAGAGCTATGACCTATCAACTAGTACGTCCACCAACCATGTCCCAAGTACATGATGTATTCTATGTATCCCTCTTGAGGAAGTACATACTAGATCTATAACATGTACTGAATCCATAGGTGGTACAGTTGGAAGAAGTTCTTTATTATGAGGAGAAGCTAGTGAAGATCTTGGACCATAGAGATAAAGTTCTATGCAACAAGACTAATAAACTAGTCAAATTACTATGGTGGAACCATAAGTACGAATAGGCAACATGGGAACTAGAGGAAGTGATTAATAAGAAGTAACATCACTTTTTTTTCACTATAGTTTTTAAAAAAAATTTGAGGGTAAAATTTCTTATGGGGGAAGAATGTAATGACCCAAAATTTTATCAATAGAAATTCCCTTCTTATAATTAAGTCATATATTATAAATCACCTAAAATAACTTATATAACACAATACAAACTTTATAAATAAAAATTAATGCTATAAGTGGTATTTATAGAAGTTAACAAACCCATAACAATGGAATAATAACTTGACCTTTGGAATGGTAATACGACCCTTATGAATAGTAAACTGACCAATAGAATAGTAACCTCATCCCTGAAAGTATAAATAAAATTTAAGAATCTTATAAATGGAAATATGATATAATTATATCATAGTATAAGTAAATAAATTTATTAGAAATTATTAATTAAGTGTTGGTATTTTTATCAGTCATAAATATTTAATAACAATTTTACAAGTAATATAATTATTTAAACAAAAAATAATTTTCATAAAACATATTTATAAATTAATATTTTATTTTATTATGATTATAATATAATTTTATGAGACCTTAATTTATTTTTCAAAGTGTCATAAAATCAGTTATAATTTTAAAATCAGTATTTTCCAAGTAAATGATAATTTTAATTAAAAATTATATTTCTCATACATATAAAATTATTTCATTAAAATTTAGTTCATTTTGTAATTCTAGATGTTTAAAAATGGTTAGGGTTAATTTTTTTGGGTTTTTTCTTTTGAAATACTTTATTTTTTGGTGAATAGTAAAATACAGTAATTTACGGTATATATACATTATAGGTTAAACACACTATTCCTTTATTCATCGCTAATGTAAGCACTATAATATCAAACCACCCTTCATTAGTTTAATATATTAAGTGATAATTTTCAAAATATTCATATTCTTGAGCTAAAATATTACACTAATGAATAAAATAATGAGAAAACACCCCTTTCCTACCCTATAAATACTACTCATCACCACATATTCTCATCACACATTCCACGCTTTGAGAATTGTCCAAATTCTACTAAATAATCTTCTAGATCCCCTCCCCCACTTCTAGGAGCTTTTGGTATCATAAAAAGGACAAACCCTTTTCCCCAAGGAGGTTTTCAAGGAGAAGGATTAAAGTAGTAAAATCCTCTTTATTTTCTTTTAATTTATTTTCAAGTTATTTTATTTTATGATTATATCCTCACCTCCCCTTATCCAAATTTAATTATAACTCCATTAACTTATATATACTATAATTTCATTATGATAATTTAATAATCCATCATCAAACCCCATTCTCCTCTCCATTTTATTCTTAAAATGAAATCATCGTCTGCGAGGTGTTGATTTATCACCTTTAAGGATGACATGTTTTCATTTTCCATTATCACCTTTAAGGATTATCGTGAAACCATTTTAATGGTGAAACATGATTTTAATGTTTATTTTATAACCCTTTTTATGTTTTGTAAGTAACATATTTACATAATACTAAATGATAAATCAAAATGAGTTCGTTGTGATAAAAACAACCATAATAATCTAAACGATTATCACTAATGTCTTATCTAATGATTCATACTCATACCACATACATACATACATATATATATATATATAACCATTTAATTTTTTTTATGATCATTAATAACCTATAATTTCAATTCTGGAGAATTATTCCAATTATACAAGAATTTCCCTACTTATATACAAGTTCACTGATAATGAAAACCTAGAAAATGAACACTCACAAATGATGAAATTGAACTCTATAACTCATCGAAAAGACCATAAATGAACTTAATAAAAATATAATAAATAAAATCAATGTATAAAAGGTAATATATTTTTTTAAAATAATTAATTTAATCTGATTATACAGGATATTAAAGTGAAGAAATAATTTGGACATAAGGTAAGGGGATTCTCGAACCCAACTCTCTTTATTTGGGTTTTCCATCTTTCACTCCATTTTCAGTGTAGATGTTCCTTTAATGTTACTTAAATATCATTTATTTTTTCCTTACCTTTTATTTTTTGGGATATACTTGTCTCCAATATGGTTTTATGACAAATGCAAATATTTTTCCAAAAGAACTCTTCTTTCAAAAAATATATCTTTTACTTCTGATGAGATTGTTTCTTCTTCACTCAAGATTGATGATTATTATTCCAAGTATGATATTACATATTTTATTTGGGAACCCAATTTTTTTTTCATGAATGTTTCCTCTAGGAAATAAAACCCATTTTATCCATGGGTTATTTTATGTCCAATATTGATATACATTCTATGTGTCATGCATGGTAATTTAAATGTTATGATGTGACAGGTGCATCCAGAATTATATAGTGCATGTAAATGATATGATGTGATAGGTGTACCTATAATTATATAGTGATCCAATGAATTGGGTAATGTATTGAATATCATGATATTAAGTGAAATATGCATGAACATGATGCTATCTTTGTTCACAACTTTGTGTGGTATTTGACCACTCAGTCATGATGTTTCATTTTTTTATATTTCCAAATTCCATTACTTTATATAATGTTTACTCTCATGATTATGGTTATGATAATTTTATTGTATTATGATGATGATGATTATTCTCACCCATGTTTCATGTATCTTATTACTCCTATTACCAGGGTTTTAGCTCACCCCTTTTTGATGTATATCCTCAGGTAAATACTTGTACTAAGAAGAACATGAGGACCAATAAGAATCTGGATAAGAAGAAATTAAATAAATTTTTATGTTTTATTATGTAAAAATTATTTATGGTCCTAATTTTCCTAAGATATTAAAACTTCGTATCCTAGTTGTGTAATGATTTTATGTTGTTTATCTTTGAAATAGTGTCATAGTTTTGTAAGAAAAAGTAGGGTAGCTATACCTCTTACCATTATAAGTCAAGATTAAAATAAAATCAACTCACTAGCCTCTCTCCAACAGGAAAAGAGCCAAATATCTTTTATAAATCAAAACATCAAAACCAAATTTACATCACCAAAGAAAAAACTCAAATACAACTATAACAAGGAAAATCATAATATTAATCCCACCAATGGTAACCTGGACTTCATACCGAAATAGGTGTTCTTGATCCACCAACCTAGTATCCATCACTATATTTATCACATTCCTAAATATCCATTCTATCATATCCCAAAATCGTAAGAAAAAATAAAAATAATCCTCTAATACCACTATGTAACATCCCTCCCAGGCTCACTACATGACCAATGGCTATACCAGTTCAACACATGACCTTAGGTACTCCTCCCCATATGCTAGAGGTTGTTAACTAGTAGTTGGGGTGTAAGATGGTGTAGTGGGGAGACTATACCCTCTATATAAGAGTGAACAATAACAAATAAATAATCAAACATAATCCATGTAAATAAACATTAAAATTAATCATAAGACAATTAAAATCTGTAGCA
This sequence comes from Viscum album, assembly GCA_963277665.1. Taxonomy (NCBI): domain Eukaryota; kingdom Viridiplantae; phylum Streptophyta; class Magnoliopsida; order Santalales; family Viscaceae; genus Viscum; species Viscum album. Next base: position 1,228,422,697 of record OY728162.1, read on the forward strand.
ATACAATGAAATGTGGTAAAGGCCCAAAAAACCATTATATACATACAAGACCACCCATTGGGATGGCTATAGATATATACCAGAATAAAATAAATATTAATAAAAGGCTCTGATACATCTCCAAGAATAATATCATCTAATCTCCTGATATCAACAAAGGTATCCTTCTTGACCACTCTATCCAAAGACACCGCCCAACCACGTGTTTGAAATAAACATGCAAGAGATGCTCAGGTACCCAAGTTGTAAGAATCTAGTTTTTTCACTCAGGTATGGATCCTTTAAATTTCAGTATAATTCTTTATTTTGGACCTAATATGGATTCCTAATGAGTTAGTGAAGGTTCCAAGTGTGTCTGGGGCTTATTCAGAGCCCAAAACAATAATTTTGAAAAAACTAGACCTGAAGCACGGTTTTTAATAAACCGTGAAGGAAGGATACACTATTAGATCAAACCATGTGGGTGGTTCCTTTTTGGACAGATCCTTACTACATGGTTGGCATATGGTTTCCCTAACTATGAAGCCTAACCATGCCAGTTCCCCTTTTTCCCAGGTACCTGAGCATGGTTTTTACACAGTTTGGAAAATCGTGTGGACAAACCGTACACAGGATAAATTCTGTGTAATTTTACCTTCTTTCCCTTAATGATCTAATTAAGAGTTATCATTACTCCTAATCTAATTTATAACAGGATTATCCCCCATTTATCTCATTTTGGAGCTTTTTGAAGGCCTAAGGTATGGATCAAGAGATCTCATTCATCTAGGATCCGATCGAGCTTCTGTTTGTCATGTTGGATGCACAACAGTAAGTACTAGATTCCTTTTTGTCTATTACTCTATAGGATCTCATGACAGAGTGGTTTCGGGATACAGATTATAGAACTATGGAATGCACAACATGGATTATTATCCTTGTTTCCATTTGCTGGGTCATTTGGGAGGTGAGGAATTAGGTTCAACTGGGGTCCAAGAGATCTCTTCTATACATACAGATACGGTTAAGATCACTCATCATTGAGTTGGATTCTCTAGTTAAAGGATGGTACACATGGGCCACAATTTGAAACCTTATGAACCGACCACACATATATATTAGAGGAAGTAGACGTTGGGTTAGGTGGTAGCCCCCAGATAGCGGTTTGAAACTGAACATTGATGGCTCTTACATGGAGGGGGTTATAAGTGGTCGTGGGGTTCTTAGAGATTATTGGGGATCAGTGCATGTTTCATTCAGTGCTTACTATAGTCTAGGTAACTTTTTGGGTGTGGAGGTTTGAGCCCTGTTTTCTGGTTTGATGGTATGTAGGAGATGGGGACTTCATGCGATGGAGATTGAATCAGACTCTGAATTCCTTATGAAGGATTTATAGGGTCGATAGGAAATTCCTTGGGAGCTGGCATATCTCATCCGTAGATGTAAGGAGGAGACCAACCAAGGTAGGAAATTTTATCATAGTTGGAGGGAGACCAATTGTGTGGCGGATATGCTGGCTCGTATGGGTAGGCAAGATAAGGAGCTAATGGTTTATAGCAGTCTTAACTCTCTTCCTGTTGAGTGTATCAGTGTAATACGAGGGGATACCCTCATCCTGCATCATTTCTACCCCCCTTGAAGGGTTTACTTCATGTATTTTCTTTTCTTTTCCTCAATAAAAAATAACTTTCATCAGTAGTATTCGACACGTTTGAGCCACCGTTCAGGGGTGACTCGGCTTAAACCTTCTAAAGGTAATATTTTCTATATTAAATGGATTGATTTATATTGTGAATTTCATAATAGAAAGTACCATGTATGCTCACCACTTGACCCACCAAAGGTAAGTGCTTCAATTGATAATTAAACATGAAATGGAAATTGGAAGGTATACTAAGTATATGACTTGACCAGATTAAATGTAAATAAATAATAGTTTTCATGTCCGTAGCACCCTTACCACATCAATAAAAGGTACAAAAATGGACCTTAATTATTCAATATGCCATAAATGGATTTAATAAAGGTTTCATTCAAATTGTACTATTCACAATAATGAAAGGAAAGACATGAACTAATTGAAATTATAGAATTAAGGGATTCTATGGATACACTCCTTGGATATAGCATTGAAAAGTAGGTGGAATGGTTAAAGCCCATAGGGCCCAATCACTACTTAGCCCCATTTTACCTTGGATGATCACATTGTATTTGTTAATCATCTTATTATGGAATTACTTGGGCTATTCTCCTTGGATTAAACTATTACCTTAGATAGACCCAATTACTACTGAGTTAACGACCCATGAAGTCTAGGTTGCCTTAGTGAATACCATGGAAGCAATTTTTATTTACTATTAATTATGGTTTCCTTGTTACATCTTGAAACCTTCAGCAATAATAATGTGTGACTTATTTTTAAATTTATACAATCAAATAATGACTTGGTAATATGTTCAAACACCAGCCAAGGGATGAAGCAGTTACTTGGGTATTTAGTTACATTGTACTTCATTAATTTATATATGAATACCTAAACACTGTTACATTTCTATTGAATGGGCCAGATGTTATATAAACCGTTGGTGGTGTCCCACTATAGATTTATCTCACACCCTCTCTAGGCACTGTTTGGTACTCGGGGTAGATTACATGAATGCATGTGTTGATACAGAGAAGCATACAACTTTGAACACTTGATTTCTTGCTATTTAGGATGAAGCATGATAAAAGATGACTGAGCCGAATCTCAGGTGTTTGGGATAGTTATTTGATTTCTGTTATACATTTTCGGAACATGTTATCCCTAATTTCTTGTATCCATGTTTTCTAGTTTTCTAGTGACATGAAATATCATCATAAGTTATTCTAGTTGATATAGTTATTTTTTTTCTTGTTTATCTACTCACTTATATTTCTTATGCTATTTACCTCTTTTCAAATCTATCTATTGTGGTACACTATATTAATGAGGGAATAGTCTCCCTAGAGATACACCGTCGGCCCTCATTGCTAATCGGCAGCCTCTGGCATTCAAGGAGATGTTCTTGAGGCCATGTGGCCCACTAGGCTCAGGGCACCCATTATGTGGAATTTGGGTTCGGGATGTCACAAATTGGTATCATAGGGGTTTCCGTTCTTGATTTACTATTTGGATACAATATATTTAATATTAGTAACACTTGATACTTTGTCATAAGATGTTCCTAGGTGTTGCGAACTCAGGTTTGGGGTAAAATCCAAGTTACCCAAAATATAATTATTGTTCTGTTTTTCCTATTACAGTTGATATTATTTCACTATTGGGTGATAGACATCACATGTGGTGTTTTTGATTATTATTATATTTGAGATTTTATTTTATCACTGTCCCGATGAGTTGAGGGAAAGTATCATTGTCACATGCATCATTATAGTCACTTAGAATTCACTTGACAAGCATATTTCCATTCCATATAGGTGCATATCACTCCTTTACATTGCTTGATATGCCTGTGATTGTTGAGTGATGCTATGATAGTTAAATTATTCTTGTATTAATCTTTGTTACAATTCAGTTAGTCTCAATTCATAATGTGAATGGGCCCTCATGGGTTGGGATGAGTAATTTTCCGAGTCAAGCCATTATGATATAAATAAATGGGTTTTTTTGTCATTGATAGGGTGTATGGGAATTGATTCAATGTGAATGACTATCCATTATAAAGTGAAACATGAATTATAATATGAATTGGTTGCACATAATTATCCTACCTTTCCATGTTTATGAAAGGTAAAGGAGTGAACCTAGTAATTAAAATTAAAATTAAATGAAACTTATACTTGAGCACTGACCGATAGCTGGTCGTCTAAGAAGGTAGTTGGTGTAGAATTACTTGGGTAGTGAGGTTTATTAAATTTAACTTCCTATAGTGATGTTATATTTCTTATTAAAGATTGTTTTGAGGAGTGTGGTTGGCATTTGTAGACCAATGCTTCCATGAAGGTGGAAAAGATCATACTCCAGACATAGTGGGCCCTGATCCACCAATCTTACCTCTAGGAGTTCCACTCGAGGTAGTATCTGCGGTACCTGATCTGGGAATTGATTCCAAAGTTCATGATAGTTTCCTATGTCTGATTTAGTCCATTCATGGTGCTCCATGAGTTCCACCTACGATGGATGATCTGACTCATGGGTTCCAGCAGCAACATCCTACTACTTTCTCCGAGGATGGAAATACACATGCTATTGAGTCTTGGATATAATCCACCATATCTATATTTGAGAATATAGAGATGCATCTAGAGTGGAGGTTTAAGCTTTCCACATACATGCTTCAATATTTGTCCAAGCATTGGTGGGATTTGATTACCCAGGATGGTCGTCATTAGGGAATGTTATGGTTTGATTTCCAAAGTTCCTTCTATGATCAGTTCTTTCCTCAGATGCTGTGAGATGATAGAGAAATAGAGTTCATACATCTCAAGCAGGGATCCATGTCAGTTATGGAATATTCATAATGTTTCATAGAGCTACAACACTTTGCACCACTTCTAGTCAGTGATGAGCTTTTGTGTGTGATGTTTTGAGGATGAGCTCCAGTATTCCATATATACATAGGTGAATTTCCTTTTCCTACCTACTTTTTTTGAAATAGTCAATCAGGATCTTATCACTGATCATAACCAAATGCATTAAAATAATATTGGGCATAGAGGACCAGTGCTGCGGCATGCCAATAGTTATCTCGGTGGAAGTAAATGTTCCCTTGAGTTTTCTCGTTAGGGAAGTGACAACCATATTTTCCATTTTGATATCTCTATAGCATTTCATTAGTGTGGAATATGGGGGAACCTGAAGCCTCATTATGATAGAGACCTAATAGAGTGATGGTCTTGTGGCCATATGAGGCATATTTAGTGTTTCTAAAGGAACTTTCCACTAGCCTTGAGTGAAAAATGATCTATGCCAGCTCCACCATCAGAAGTGGATTTTTTGAACCACATCTGGTAGGGAGTTGGAGTAGCACCAACAAGACTAGTCAAGAAGGAGGTCATGGCCATGGTAGCTAGACCCCTAATCACCATTAGCGCCAATAGAGTAGTTATGAACATGGTAGTCCAACTGTTGCATAGGGTTATGGATCAAGTCAGTTGCATGTACTACAATTGATACCCGAGGACCAGGTTGTGGGACCATCTATAGTACGAGGTAGTATTCTAGTGGCATCAACTACAGTATATCCTTTATTTGATATAGTTGATTTGTACTCTTTTATCTATGTATCTATCGTGGAAAATATTGGACTAGAGATACAATATTACTATGGTGTAATAAAACTAGAAACACCATTAGAGGTACAAATAGAGGGCATAGTCTGGTGTAGGAACTTTCCCCTTGAGGTAGACAGTTACCCTTTCCTATAGAAATTCTTTGTTCTTGAGATAATGGGCTTCAATGTTATTCTCAGGATGGATTAGTTGGTTTAGTATCCAGATTTTGTATAATGCTATCACCGCAAGGTATCATTTACATCACTAGAGGGAAGTAGTTATCTAAATAAGGGTGAGCGGGATATCCAGACCAATTAAGCAAGACCATAGAACCATGGGCTAGGTGGAGTGATTTTCTATATTGCAAAAATCTTCATGGAGGATAAGGGTTTACATCAAAATTATTTACCTATAGTAGTGGATTATTTTAGGGGTGTCTTTCTCAATAGTTTTTTTTGGATTACCTCCTCAAAGGGAGGGTGAGTTTACAATTGATCTTATTCCAGGAGAAGCTCCAGTGTCCATTATTCCTTATAGGATGGCAGTTACAGAGCTTTAAGAGCTCATGTGGAAGTTAGAGGATTTAGATGCCAAAGGATTTATACAACCCAGTACATCCTCTTGGGGTTCGCCTGTTCTTTTTTATAAGAAGATGAATAGAACTTTACGTCTATACCTATATTACAGAAGGTTGAACCAACTCATGTTCAAGAACCTATATCCACTAACTCTAATAGATTATCTCTTCAAACAACTATTAGAAGCTAGGGTCTTCTTTAAGATTGACCTAAGATTAGGTTATCATCAGGTGCAAGTTAGGACATCAGACATACCGCTTATAGATTTTCATAGTAGGTATGGTTTGTATGAGTACCTTGTTATGTAGTTTGGCCTTACGAATTCACCTACCATTTTCATGGCTCTAATAAATAGGGTTTTCCATCCTTATATAGACTCTTTTTTCATGGTCTTTGTGGATGAAATCTTGGTGTATTCTCATACTCGTAACGAACATGCCAAACACCTTGAGATCATTTTTAGTACACTGAAATAACTTCAAATTTATTCCATGATTTCTAAGTGCCACTTATGGATTGAAAAATTTCACTTCATAGGTCTTATAATATTGGAATCTGGAGTATCTTTTGACCCAGAAAAGGTGAGTTGTGTAGTTTCCTGGGAGTATCCCAAGAACATGTTTTATATATAGAGTTTCTTGGAGTTGAATAGATATTATAGTCATTTTATATAGTTATTATCACATATTTCTTAAAATATTACTGGCCTTACCAAGAAGGGTGTTAAGTTCCTGTGGCCAAGAGCAAGTGAGAAATCCTTTCAGGAGTTGAAAGAGAGGCTTGTCTCAACACCTATTCTAATTTCGCCAGAGACAGGAGGAGGTTATACCGTCTTATGTGATGCATTAGGAATTGTCCTAGGAGAAGTGATAATGTAGGTGTATAGAGTTGTTTCATATGGATCTTGACAATTTATGCCTCATGCGATAAACTACCAGACACACGACCTTAAGCTAGCAGTAGTTGTACATGCCTTACATTGTTAGAGAAATTATCTATTGGGTGAGCACTTTGTGATGTAGATGGACCAAAAGAGCATAAAATATATCTTTAATCAGCATGAATTGAACCTAAGACATCAGATATGGTTCAAATATCTAAATCCTTTGATTTTAAGCTTGCCTATATGCTTAGGAAGGGAAATGTGGTTGCAGATGCACTGAGTAGGAAAACTCAAGAACATGCAGTATGACAATACAATGATGAATGGAAATTGATATCCCTTTTCTATGAGATACATATTGAGTTTAATGATAGTCATGAGTATTCTTACCACTCATATTTGACAGTTATGTCTTCCCTTGAGAAGGTTAAGGGTAGACAATTTTCAGATCTTGAAGGCTTGGTACCCCGTGAGAGTATATAAGGAGATAACATACCTATAGATTTCTTTGAAGGGAGAGACGACTTCCTGTGTATTAATGGGAATGTATGGGTCCCTATTGATATGATATAGGATTTGTTGAAAGAGTCTGATGCCTCTTAGTGGGTAGTTCATCCAAGCATCTTGAAGATGTATTGAGACATGTGATGCTAGTATTGGTGGATTGGGATGAAATGTTAGATAGTAGGCTTTATCACTAGTTGTTCCACCTATCAACAGGTGAAGGTGGAGCAATAGATACCCATGGGATTTCTATAACCACTTCTAGTCCTGGAATAGAAATGAGAATATGTCTCTATGGACTTTGTAGTCAGTTTACCTAGGTCACCTAGAGGTAGTGATGCTGTATGGGTTGTCATTGATAGACTGATGAAAGTATCCCACTTCATTCCAATTTGTGAGACTTTATCAATTGATGAGTTTGGAATATTGTATGCCCATGAGATCATATGACTACATGGGGGTCCCTCGTACTATCATTTTAGATAGGGATGCTCATTTTATGTCCTGATTCTAGCATGGATTGTAGAAGGCTATGTGAACATAGGTTCTTCTAAGTACAACTTTTCACCTTAGGATGATGGAAAATCACAATGGAAGATATAGTTTCTAGAGGATATGCTTCAATAATGTGTCCTTGATTTCAAAGGTTCATAGGAGAAGCATATTATCCTCATTGATTTTGTTGGGAAAAAATCCCTCAAGGTAACATTGCAACATTTTTGGGTTGGTTGTGTTTGTTGATAAGCAGGTTTTATGGTGAATTTTCAAGTTCTAGAGATATTGTTAACAATCCATGTTGACAAAGAACCATGAAAGATGAAGAGAATATCTAGAGGCAGTATAAAATAATAGATACAAGGTTGCACCCTTTTACAGTGTCTGCCAATTTTTTGTGGTCCAAAATTTGGGATTTGGTGAGCATCACGAAATGTGGATTTCCTTGAAGATCTTATCAAAATATGAAAAAATTACGAGTTTCATGAATATGGGCTTATTGATGTGGATTTCCAGAAGACATGAAGAATGTTGATGGTGTTCTTCGTGATTATGAAGAGCTTCATGAACAACAGTGGTGAAGAGCATTGCGGCGAAGCTTTATAGTGGTGACACAAAGGAATTGACAGAATTATTTGTGATTACAATGAGCTACATGATCGAAAAATGTTCATGGTTCTTTGCGATATAGATATAATTTCAGTGTAAATTTTAGATCTTTTCAATTTTAGTTGATGTGGCATTGAATTCACGTGGAAGGTTATCAAGTTGGTGGAATTTCCTATAAATAGGCCTCGACCACCTTGAGAGAAGTAGAGTGTTTTCAAGAAATTTGTTTCTCTCAAATAAAAAATGTGGTTCACTGAGGCAGCGTGCTTTGTGAAAGATAGGAGCTTCATGATGGCTAATCTAGCTCTGCGAAAGAGGTGTGTTCCTTGTTGGATCAGGGAGATTCGTGAAGGAAGTCATTTTGTGATGGCTTGAGCTCTGTGACGGCCTAAGCTCTATGAAGGCTTGAGCTTTTTGAAGGCTGTTGGGACCACATTATGTATGAAGATTGTATTTTTTGTAAACATTTGTCAATACTCGTCAAAATGAAGAAGGAGATGAAGTAGACTAAAACGTTAGTAGAGATTGGCTGAATTGATCTTCTTAGAGAATTTCTCAAGTATAACATCCAATGCTATGATTACATAACAATTCTCCAGGCAACCTCACTTCAGCCAATCTCTACTAACGTTTTAGTCTTCTTCATCTCCTTCTTCATTTTGACGAGTATTGACAACTGTTTACAAAAAATACAATCTTCATACACAATGTGGTCCCAACAGCCTTCAAAAAGCTCAAGCCTTCATAGAGCTTAGGCTGTCACAGAGCTCAAGCCATCACAAAATGACTTCCTTCACGAATCTCCCTGATCCAACAAAGAACACACCTCTTTCGTAGAGCTAGATTAGCCATCATGAAGCTCCTATCTTTCACAAAGCACGCTGCCTCACTGAACCACATTTTTTATTTGAGAGAAACAAATTTCTTGAAAACACTCTACTTCTCTAAAGGTGGTCGAGGCCTATTTATAGGAAATTCCACCAACTTGAGAACCTTCCACGTGAATTCAATGCCACATCAACTAAAATTGAAAAGATCTAAAATTTACACTGAAATTATATCTATATCGCAAAGAACCATGAACATTTTTTGATCATGTAGCTCATTGTAATCACAAATAATTCTGTCAATTCCTTTGTGTCACCACTATAAAGCTTCGCCGCAATGCTCTTCACCACTGTTGTTCATGAAGCTCTTCATAATCACGAAGAACACCATCAACATTCTTCATGTCTTCTGGAAATCCACATCAATAAGCCCATATTCATGAAACTCGTAATTTTTTCATATTTTGATAAGATCTTGAAGGAAATCCACATTTCGTGATGCTCACCAAATCCCAAATTTTGGACCACAAAAAATTGGCAGACACTGTAAAAGGGTGCAACCTTGTATCTATTCTTTTATACTGCCTCTAGATATTCTCTTCATTTTTCATGGTTCTTTGTCAACATGGATTGTTAACAATATCTCTAGAACTTGAAAATTCACCATAAAACCTGCTTATCAACAAACACAACCAACCCAAAAATGTTGCAATGTTACCTTGAGGGATTTTTTCCCAACAAAATCAATGAGGATAATATGCTTCTCCTATGAACCTTTGAAATCAAGGACACATTATTGAAGCATATCCTCTAGAAACTATATCTTCCATTGTGATTTTCCATCATCCTAAGGTGAAAATTTGTACTTAGAAGAACCTATGTTCACATAGCCTTCTACAATCCATGCTAGAATCAGGACATAAAATGAGCATCCCTATCTAAAATGATAGTACGAGGGACCCCCATGTAGTCATATGATCTCATGGGCATACAATATTCCAAACTCATCAATTTTAAAGTCTCACAAATTGGAATGAAGTGGGATACTTTCATCAGTCTATCAATGACAACCCATACAGCATCACTACCTCTAGGTGACCTAGGTAAACTGACTACAAAGTCCATAGAGACATATTCTCATTTCTATTCCAGGACTATAAGTGGTTATAGCAAGCCCATGGGTATCTATTGCTCCACCTTCACCTGTTGATAGGTGGAACAACTAGTGATAAAGCCTACTATCTAACATTTCATCCCAATCCACCAATACTAGCATCACATGTCTCAATACATCTTCAAGATGCTTGGATGAACTACCCACTAAGAGGCATAAGACTCTTTCAACAAATCCTATATCATATCAATAGGGACCCATACATTCCCATTAATACACAGGAAGTCGTCTCTCCCTTCAAAGAAATCTATAGGTGTGTTATCTCCTTATATACTCTCACGGGGTACCAAGCCTTCAAGATCTGAAAATTGTCTACCCTTCACCTTCTCAAGGGAAGACATAACTGTCAAATATGAGTGTTAAGACTACTCATGACTATCATTAAACTCAATATGTATCTCATAGAAAAGGGATATCAATTTCCATTCATCATTGTATTGTCATACTGCATGTTCTTGAGTTTTCCTACTCAGTGCATCTGCAACCACATTTCCCTTCCTAGGCATATAGGCAAGCTTAAAATCAAAGGATTTAGATATTTGAACCATATCTGATGTCTTAGGTTCAATTCATGCTGATTAAAGATATATTTTATGCTCTTTTGGTCCATCTACATCACAAAGTGCTCACCCAATAGATAATTTCTCTAACAATGTAAGGCATGTACAACTACTGCTAGCTTAAGGTCGTGCGTCTGGTAGTTTATCGCATGAGGCATAAATTGTCAAGATCCATATGAAACAACTCTATACACCTACATTATCACTTCTCCTAGGACAATTCCTAATGCATCACATAAGACGGTATAACCTCCTCCTGTCTCTGGCGAAATTAGAATAGGTGTTGAGACAAGCCTCTCTTTCAACTCCTGAAAGGATTTCTCACTTGCTCTTGGCCACAGGAACTTAACACCCTTCTTGGTAAGGCCAGTAATATTTTAAGAAATATGTGATAATAACTATATAAAATGACTATAATATCTATTCAACTCTAAGAAACTCTATATATAAAACATGTTCTTGGGATACTCCTAGGAAACTACACAACTCACCTTTTCTGGGTCAAAAGATACTCCAGATTCCAATATTATAAGACATATGAAGTGAAATTTTTCAATCCATAAGTGGAACTTAGAAATCATGGAATAAATTTGAAGTTCTTTCAGTGTACTAAAAATGATCTCAAGGTGTTTGGCATGGTCGTTATGAGTATGAGAATACACCAAGATTTCATCCACAAAGACCATGAAAAAAGAGTCTATATAAGGATGGAAAACCCTATTTATTAGAGCCATGAAAATGGTAGGTGAATTCGTAAGGCCAAACTACATAACAAGGTACTCATACAAACCATACCTACTATGAAAATCTATAAGCGGTATGTCTGATGTCCTAACTTGCACCTGATGATAACCTAATCTTAGGTCAATCTTAAAGAAGACCCTAGCTTCGAATAGTTGTTTGAAGAGATAATCTATTAGAGTTAGTGGATATAGGTTCTTGAACATGAGTTGGTTCAACCTTCTGTAATATAGGTATAGACGTAAAGTTCTATTCATCTTCTTATAAAAAAGAACAGGCGAACCCCAAGAAGATGTACTGGGTTGTATAAATCCTTTGGCATCTAAATCCTCTAACTGCCACATGAGCTCTTAAAGCTCTGTAACTGCCATCCTATAAGGAATAATGGACACTGGAGCTTATCCTGGAATAAGATCAATTGTAAACTCACCCTCCCTTTGAGGAGGTAATCCAAAAAAACTATTGAGAAAGACACCCCTAAAATAATCCACTACTATAGGTAAATAATTTTGATGTAAACCCTTATCCTCCATGAAGAGTTTTGAAATATAGAAAATCACTCCACCTAGCCCATGGTTCTATGGTCTTGCTTAATTGGTCTGGACATCCCGCTCACCCTTATTTAGATAACTACTTCCCTCTAGTGATGTAAATGATACCTTGTGGTGATAGCATTATACAAAATCTGGATACTAAACCAACTAATCCATCCTGAGAATAACATTGAAGCCCATTATCTCAAGAACAAAGAATTTCTATAGGAAAGGGTAACTGTCTACCTCAAGGGGAAAGTTCCTACACTAGACTATGCCCTCTATTTGTACCTCTAATGGTGTTTCTAGTTTTATTACACCATAGTAATATTGTATCTCTAGTCCAATATTTTCCACGATAGATACATAGATAAAAGAGTACAAATCAACTATATCAAATAAAGGATATACTGTAGTTGATGCCACTAGAATACTACCTCGTACTATAGATGGTCCCACAACCTGGTCGTCGGGTATCAATTGTAGTACATGCAACTGACTTGATCCATAACCCTATGCAACAGCTGGACTACCATGATCATAACTACTCTATTGGCGCTAATGGTGATTAGGGGTCTGGCTACCATGGCCATGACCTCCTCCTTGACTAGTCTTGTTGGTGCTACTCCAACTCCCTACCAGATGTGGTTCAAAAAATCCACTTCTGATGGTGGAGCTGGCATAGATCATTTTTCACTCGAGGCTAGTGGAAAGTTCCTTTAGAAACACTAAATATGCCTCATATGGCCACAAGACCATCACTCTATTGGGTATCTATCATAATGAGGCTTCAGGTTCCCCCATATTCCACACTAATGAAATGCTATAGAGATATCAAAATGGAAAATATGGTTGTCACTTCCCTAACGAGAAACCTCAAGGGAACATTTACTTCCACCGAGATAACTATTGGCATGTCGCAGCACTGGTCCTCTATGCCCAATATTATTTTAATCCATTTGGTTATGATCAGTGATAAGATCCTGATTGACTATTTCAAAAAAAGTAGGTAGGAAAAGGAAATTCACCTATGTATATATGGAATACTGGAGCTCATCCTCAAAACATCACACACAAAAGCTCATCACTGACTAGAAGTGGTGCAAAGTGTTGCAGCTCTATGAAACATTATGAATATTCCATAACTGACATGGATCCCTACTTGAGATGCATGAACTCTATTTCTCTATCATCTCACAGCATCTGAGGAAAGAACTGATCATAGAAGGAACTTTGGAAATCAAACCATAACATTCCCTAATGATGACCATCCTGGGTAATCAAATCCCACCAATGCTTGGACAAATATTGAAGCATGTATGTGGAAAGCTTAAACCTCCACTCTAGATGCATCTCTATATTCTCAAATATAGATATGGTGGATTATATCCAAGACTCAATAGCATGTGTATTTCCATCCTCGGAGAAAGTAGTAGGATGTTGCTGCTGGAACCCATGAGTCAGATCATCCATCGTAGGTGGAACTCATGGAGCACCATGAATGGACTAAATCAGACATAGGAAACTATCATGAACTTTGGAATCAATTCCCAGATCAGGTACAACAGATACTACCTTGAGTGGAACTCCTAGAGGTAAGATTGGTGGATCAGGGCCCACTATGTCTGGAGTATGATCTTTTCCACCTTCATGGAAGCATTGGTCTACAAATGCCAACCACACTCCTCAAAACAATCTTTAATAAGAAATATAACATCACTATAGGAAGTTAAATTTAATAAACCTCACTACCCAAGTAATTCTACACCAACTACCTGCTTAGACGACCAGCTATCGGTCAGTGCTCAAGTATAAGTTTCATTTAATTTTAATTTTAATTACTAGGTTCACTCCTTTACCTTTCATAAACATGGAAAGGTAGGATAATTATGTGCAACCAATTCATATTATAATTCATGTTTCAATTTATAATGGATAGTCATTCACATTGAATCAATTCCCATACACCTTATCAATGACAAAAAAACCCATTTATTTATATCATAATGGCTTGACTCGGAAAATTACTCATCCCAACCCATGAGGGCCCATTCACATTATGAATTGAGACTAACTCAATTGTAACAAATATTAATACAAGAATAATTTAACTATCACAGCATCACTCAAAAATCACAGGAATATCAAGGATTCTATGGATACACTCCTTGGATATAGCATTGAAAAGTAGGTGGAATGGTTAAAGCCCATAGGGCCCAATCACTACTTAGCCCCATTTTACCTTGGATGATCACATTGTATTTGTTAATCATCTTATTATGGAATTACTTGGGCTATGCTCCTTGGATTAAAATATTACCTTAGATAGACCCAATTACTACTGAGTTAACGACCCATGAGGTCTAGGTTGCCTTAGTGAATACCATGGAAGCAATTTTTATTTACTATTAATTATGGTTTCCTTGTTACATCTTGAAACCTTCAGCATTAATAATGTGTGACTTATTTTTAAATTTATACAATCAAATAATGACTTGGTAATATGTTCAAACACCAGCCAAGGGATGAAGCAGTTACTTGGGTATTTAGTTACATTGTACTTCATTACTTTATATATGAATACCTAAACACTGTTACATTTCTATTGAATGGGCCAGATGTTATATAAACCGTTGGTGGTGTCCCACTATAGATTTATCTCACACCCTCTCTGGGCACTGTTTGGTACTCGGGGTAGATTACATGAATACATGTGTTGATACAGAGAAGCATACAACTTCGAACACTTGATTTCTTGCTATTTAGGATGAAGCATGATAAAAGATGACTGAGCCGAATCTCAGGTGTTTGGGATAGTTATTTGATTTCTGTTATACATTTTCGGAACATGTTATCCCTAATTTCTTGTATCCATGTTTTCTAGTTTTCTAGTGACATGAAATATCATCATAAGTTATTCTAGTTGATATAGTTATTTTTATTCTTGTTTATCTACTCACTTATATTTCTTATGATATTTACCTCTTTTCACATCTATCTATTGTGGTACACTATATTAATGAGGGAATAGTCTCCCTACAGATACACCGTCGGCCCTCACTGCTAATCGGCAGCCTCTGGCATTCAAGGATATGTTCTTGAGGCCATGTGGCCCACTAGGCTCAGGGCACCCATTATGTGGAATTTGGGTTCGAGATGTCACAAATTGGTATCATAGGGGTTTCCGTTCTTGATTTACTATTTGGATACAATATATTTAATATTAGTAACACTTGATACTTTGTCATAAGATGTTCCTAGGTGTTGAGAACTCAGGTTTGGGGTAAAATCCAAGTTACCCAAAATATAATTATTGTTCTGTTTTTCCTATTACAGTTGATATTATTTCACTATTGGGTGATAGACATCACATGTGGTGTTTTTGATTATTATTATATTTGAGATTTTATTTTATCACTGTCCCGATGAGTTGAGGGAAAGTATCATTGTCACATGCATCATTATAGTCACTTAGAATTCACTTGACAAGCATATTTCCATTCCATATAGGTGCATATCACTCCTTTACATTGCTTGATATGCCTGTGATTGTTGAGTGATGCTATGATAGTAAAATTATTCTTGTATTAATCTTTGTTACAATTGAGTTAGTCTCAATTCATAATGTGAATGGGCCCTCATGGGTTGGGATGAGTAATTTTCCGAGTCAAGCCATTATGATATAAATAAATGGGTTTTTTTGTCATTGATAAGGTGTATGGGAATTGATTCAATGTGAATGACTATCCATTATAAAGTGAAACATGAATTATAATATGAATTGGTTGCACATAATTATCCTACCTTTCCATGTTTATGAAAGGTAAAGGAGTGAACCTAGTAATTAAAATTAAAATTAAATGGAACTTATACTTGAGCACTGACCGATAGCTAGTCGTCTAAGCAGGTAGTTGGTGTAGAATTACTTGGGTAGTGAGGTTTATTAAATTTAACTTCCTATAGTGATGTTATATTACTTATTAAAGATTGTTTTGAGGAGTGTGGTTGGCATTTGTAGACCAATGCATCCATGAAGGTGGAAAAGATCATACTCCAGACATAGTGGGCCCTGATCCACCAATCTTACCTCTAGGAGTTCCACTCGAGGTAGTATCTGCTGTACCTGATCTGGGAATTGATTCCAAAGTTCATGATAGTTTCCTATGTCTGATTTAGTCCATTGATGGTGCTCCATGAGTTCCACCTACGATGGATGATCTGACTCATGGGTTCCAGCAGCAACATCCTACTACTTTCTCCGAGGATGGAAATACACATGCTATTGAGTCTTGGATATAATCCACCATATCTATATTTGAGAATATAGAGATGCATCTAGAGTGGAGGGTTAAGCTTTCCACATACATGCTTCAATATTTGTCCAAGCATTGGTGGGATTTGATTACCCAGGATGGTCGTCATTAGGGAATGTTATGGTTTGATTTCCAAAGTTCCTTCTATGATCAGTTCTTTCCTCAGATGCTGTGAGATGATAGAGAAATAGAGTTCATTCATCTCAAGCAGGGATCCACGTCAGTTATGGAATATTCATAATGTTTCATAGAGCTGCAACACTTTGTACCACTTCTAGTCAGTGATGAGATTTTGTGTGTGATGTTTTGAGGATGAGATCCAGTATTCCATATATACATAGGTGAATTTCCTTTTCCTACCTACTTTTTTTGAAATAGTCAATCAGGATCTTATCACTGATCATAACCAAATGGATTAAAATAATATTGGGCATAGAGGACCAGTGCTGCGACATGCCAATAGTTATCTCGGTGGAAGTAAATGTTCCCTTGAGGTTTCTCGTTAGGGAAGTGACAACCATATTTTCCATTTTGATATCTCTATAGCATTTCATTAGTGTGGAATATGGGGGAACCTGAAGCCTCATTATGATAGAGACCCAATAGAGTGATGGTCTTCTGGCCATATGAGGCATATTTAGTGTTTCTAAAGGAACTTTCCACTAGCCTCAAGTGAAAAATGATCTATGCCAGCTCCACCATCAGAAGTGGATTTTTTGAACCACATCTGGTAGGGAGTTGGAGTAGCACCAACAAGACTAGTCAAGGAGGAGGTCATGGCCATGGTAGCCAGACCCCTAATCACCATTAGCGCCAATAGAGTAGTTATGATCATGGTAGTCCAGCTGTTGCATAGGGTTATGGATCAAGTCAGTTGCATGTACTACAATTAATACCCGAGGACCAGGTTGTGGGACCATCTATAGTACGAGGTAGTATTCTAGTGGAATCAACTACAGTATATCCTTTATTTGATATAGTTGATTTGTACTCTTTTATCTATGTATCTATCGTGGAAAATATTGGACTAGAGATACAATATTACTATGGTGTAATAAAACTAGAAACACCATTAGAGGTACAAATAGAGGGCATAGTCTGGTGTAGGAACTTTCCCCTTGAGGTAGACAGTTACCCTTTCCTATAGAAATTCTTTGTTCTTGAGATAATGGGCTTCAATGTTATTCTCAGGATGGATTAGTTGGTTTAGTATCCAGATTTTGTATAATGCTATCACCACAAGGTATCATTTACATCACTAGAGGGAAGTAGTTATCTAAATAAGGGTGAGCGGGATGTCCAGACCAATTAAGCAAGACCATAGAACCATGGGCTAGGTGGAGTGATTTTCTATATTGCAAAACTCTTCATGGAGGATAAGGGTTTACATCAAAATTATTTACCTATAGTAGTGGATTATTTTAGGGGTGTCTTTATCAATAGTTTTTTTGGATTACCTCCTTAAAGGGAGGGTGAGTTTACAATTGATCTTATTCCAGGAGAAGCTGCAGTGTCCATTATTCCTTATAGGATGGTAGTTACAGAGCTTTAAGAGCTCATGTGGCAGTTAGAGGATTTAGATGCCAAAGGATTTATACAACCCAGTACATCCTCTTGGGGTTCGCGTGTTCTTTTTTATAAGAAGATGAATATAACTTTACGTCTATACCTATATTACAGAAGGTTGAACCAACTCATGTTCAAGAACCTATATCCACTAACTCTAATAGATTATCTCTTCAAACAACTATTAGAAGCTAGGGTCTTCTTTAAGATTGACCTAAGATTAGGTTATCATCAGGTGCAAGTTAGGACATCAGACATACCGCTTATAGATTTTCATAGTAGGTATGGTTTGTATGAGTACCTTGTTATGTAGTTTGGCCTTACGAATTCACCTACCATTTTCATGGCTCTAATAAATAGGGTTTTCCATCCTTATATAGACTCTTTTTTCAGGGTCTTTGTGGATGAAATCTTGGTGTATTCTCATACTCGTAATGACCATGCCAAAAACCTTGATATCATTTTTAGTACACTGAAAGAACTTCAAATTTATTCCATGATTTCTAAGTACCACTTATGGATTGAAAAATTTCACTTCATAGGTCTTATAATATTGGAATCTGGAGTATCTTTTGACCCAGAAAAGGTGAGTTGTGTAGTTTCCTGGGAGTATCCCAAGAACATGTTTTATATATAGAGTTTCTTGGAGTTGAATAGATATTATAGTCATTTTATATAGTTATTATCACATATTTCTTAAAATATTACTGGCCTTACCAAGAAGGGTGTTAAGTTCCTGTGGCCAAGAGCAAGTGAGAAATCCTTTCAGGAGTTGAAAGAGAGGCTTGTCTCAACACCTATTCTAATTTCGCCAGAGACAGGAGGAGGTTATACCGTCTTATGTGATGCATTAGGAATTGTCCTAGGAGAAGTGATAATGTAGGTGTATAGAGTTGTTTCATATGGATCTTGACAATTTATGCCTCATGCGATAAACTACCAGACGCACGACCTTAAGCTAGCAGTAGTTGTACATGCCTTACATTGTTAGAGAAATTATCTATTGGGTGAGCACTTTGTGATGTAGATGGACCAAAAGAGAATAAAATATATCTTTAATCAGCATGAATTGAACCTAAGACATCAGATATGGTTCAAATATCTAAATCCTTTGATTTTAAGCTTGCCTATATGCCTAGGAAGGGAAATGTGGTTGCAGATGCACTGAGTAGGAAAACTCAAGAACATGCAGTATGACAATACAATGATGAATGGAAATTGATATCCCTTTTCTATGAGATACATATTGAGTTTAATGATAGTCATGAGTAGTCCTACCACTCATATTAGACAGTTATGTCTTCCCTTGAGAAGGTGAAGGGTAGACAATTTTCAGATCTTGAAGGCTTGGTACCCCGTGAGAGTATATAAGGAGATAACACACCTATAGATTTCTTTGAAGGGAGAGACGACTTCCTGTGTATTAATGGGAATGTATGGGTCCCTATTGATATGATATAGGATTTGTTGAAAGAGTGTTATGCCTCTTAGTGGGTAGTTCATCCAAGCATCTTGAAGATGTATTGAGACATGTGATGCTAGTATTGGTGGATTGGGATGAAATGTTAGATAGTAGGCTTTATCACTAGTTGTTCCACCTATCAACAGGTGAAGGTGGAGCAATAGATACCCATGGGCTTGCTATAACCACTTCTAGTCCTGGAATAGAAATGAGAATATGTCTCTATGGACTTTGTAGTCAGTTTACCTAGGTCACCTAGAGGTAGTGATGCTGTATGGGTTGTCATTGATAGACTGATGAAAGTATCCCACTTCATTCCAATTTGTGAGACTTTATCAATTGATGAGTTTGGAATATTGTATGCCCATGAGATCATATGACTACATGGGGGTCCCTCGTACTATCATTTTAGATAGGGATGCTCATTTTATGTCCTCATTCTAGCATGGATTGTAGAAGGCTATGTGAACATAGGTTCTTCTAAGTACAAATTTTCACCTTAGGATGATGGAAAATCACAATGGAAGATATAGTTTCTAGAGGATATGCTTCAATAATGTGTCCTTGATTTCAAAGGTTCATAGGAGAAGCATATTATCCTCATTGATTTTGTTGGGAAAAAATCCCTCAAGGTAACATTGCAACATTTTTGGGTTGGTTGTGTTTGTTGATAAGCATGTTTTATGGTGAATTTTCAAGTTCTAGAGATATTGTTAACAATCCATGTTGACAAAGAACCATGAAAAATGAAGAGAATATCTAGAGGTAGTATAAAAGAATAGATACAAGGTTGCACCCTTTTACAGTGTCTGCCAATTTTTTGTGGTCCAAAATTTGGGATTTGGTGAGCATCACAAAATGTGGATTTCCTTGAAGATCTTATCAAAATATGAAAAAATTACGAGTTTCATGAATATGGGCTTATTGATGTGGATTTCCAGAAGACATGAAGAATGTTGATGGTGTTCTTCGTGATTATGAAGAGCTTCATGAACAACAGTGGTGAAGAGCATTGCGGCGAAGCTTTATAGTGGTGACACAAAGGAATTGACAGAATTATTTGTGATTAAAATGAGCTACATGATCGAAAAATGTTCATGGTTCTTTGCGATATAGATATAATTTCAGTGTAAATTTTAGATCTTTTCAATTTTAGTTGATGTGGCATTGAATTCACGTGGAAGGTTCTCAAGTTGGTGGAATTTCCTATAAATAGGCCTCGACCACCTTGAGAGAAGTAGGGTGTTTTCAAGAAATTTGTTTCTCTCAAATAAAAAATGTGGTTCACTGAGGAAGCGTGCTTTGTGAAAGATAAGAGCTTCATGATGGCTAATCTAGCTCCGCGAAAGAGGTGTGTTCCTTGTTGGATCAGGGAGATTCGTGAAGGAAGTCATTTTGTGATGGCTTGAGCTCTGTGACGGCCTAAGCTCTATGAAGGCTTGAGCTTTTTGAATGCTGTTGGGACCACATTGTGTATGAAGATTGTATTTTTTGTAAAAAATTGTCAATACTCGTCAAAATGAAGAAGGAGATGAAGAAGACTAAAACGTTAGTAGAGATTGGCTGAAGTGAGGTTGCCTGGAGAATTGTTATGTAATCATAGCATTGGATGTTATACTTGAGCAATTCTCTAAGAAGATCAATTCAGACGATTTTTGAACTAATACTAAGTTCAAAGAACTTGTGTCAAAGGTGACACATTGTTTACAACAATGAAGAATGGTAAAGTATCATCCATCTAAGGATGATTGAAGAAGAATGAGGATTTAAAGAAGACCATGTAATGCTTCACAATTTCATGAGAACTATGCAAGAGATTACTTGAAGAAAATAATCATATGTTTTGAATAAAGTAGAGAATGATGGATGAAGAAGAAGAGAGAGTGTGGAAGGACTTTTCACTCTATGAAGGTCATGAATTACACATTACCTTGAAATCAGATGATTGTTGCACTGTTCTTAAAGTTCCAAATACATGTATCAAAGGTGATACATTATCTACAACATTGAAGGTATTTGAAGAAGCTTTAAGCCTCCACTTTTTGAAGAAGAGAGATGATTGGAGTTATTTGGAATTAACACTCCAAAAGGAATTGAGGATTTGAAGTGAGGATGACAGAAGTACTTTAGAATTCATATTCCAAAAAGAATGGACAAAACCAGATGATGCTTTGCTGATTTGTATTTCAAAAATATCATAAGTTTGGAGAACTTGTGATGCAATCATTATGAAGGATAGGGAGATTAAATAAGTTTTTTTGGTAAACGAAAGAAAGTGGTGCACAAGTCAAAAGTGGCGTGCAAGTGTGGCATGCAAGTATATGTGGCGTGAAAGTGTATGTTCTGTGCAAGTCATATTTCAAGATCATCCCATCCAAATATGACAAAGGAAAGAAATTGTCGCGCTAGTTATGGAATGAAGCGCAAGTGTGGCATGCAAGAATATGTGGTGTACAAGTGTATGTTGCACACAAGTCATATTTCAACATCATCATATCAAAATATGACAAAGGAAAGAATGTGTCGTGCAAGTACTGGAGCGGAGAACAAGTGCTGGAGCAGCGCACAAGTGCTGGAGTAGTGCACAAGTGCTAGAGTGGTGCACAAGTGCTAGAGAGGCGTTCAAGTGCTAGAGTGGTGCGCAAGTGTATGTGGCACGCAAGTCACCAAAAATCCTATAAATAGACAACTAGCCTCCTCATTTTTTGAAGTCTCAACACTCAAGATAATATTTGAGCTCTGATCGGGAAATTAGTAGAAGTGGCGCGCAAGATGAAGTGGCACGCAAGTTGAGGGTTATTTATAAGGCGCACAAGTAGGGCGGCGTGCAAGTGGTGGAGTGCAAGTAGGAGTGATGCACAATTTTTCAGAGTCACTCAAATAGGGAGCTGTATTCAAGAAGTGTATTGTGTATAATTCCAAGATGGCGCGCAAGTTGTGAGCTGTGCACAATAGCGATGCACAAGTTGTGGCGTGCAAGTTGTGGCACACAAGTAGGTAGCGCGCAAGCTGAGTGGCGCAAAAGTAGGTGGCATGAAAGTAGAGTGGTGCAAAAACAGGTGGCACGCAAGTAGAGAGACACGCAAGTAAGGATTGGCACGCAAGATGTGTGTTGTTCTAGAAGTTCTTAACAGCTTCTGATCAACTGTGATGATTCTAAGTTGATCTAGACTTCATTGTTTTTACAATCACAAATAGAACTTGTGATTCTAGAAAGAAGAAGAAGAAGAAGAGCTTGGTGCAGATGGTTTTTCACTGAAAGAGAACATGTGAAGAAGAGTTGGTTTCAGTGCAGCTTGTTTTTCATTGAAGAAGCAGAAGAAAAAGAAGAGTGTGCAGCTTGTAGGTTTGCTGCATAGAAAGAAGAGAAGAAGAAGAAGAAGAACAAAGTATGCCTTATTTAAGCCTACAATTATTTAGGGTAGTTTAATTCATATGATGCTACGTGAGAAGATCCTCAATTTTTGAATAATCACATCGGTGTATGTGATTCTATCCAAAAAGAGAGAATAATTTTTAGTGCAGTTGGTTGTTGCACTAAGAAGAAGAAGAAATGAAGTCTAGTGAAGTTGGTGTTACACTAGAAAAGAAGAGAAGGAAAGAAGGAATAATTTCTTGCCTACTGATTTGCAAGTAATCAAGTGAAGGGTACTAAAGAAGACCAAGAGTAGAACCTACCTTATCAAGAAGAAGAAGACTGTCTCTATAGGAAGTATAAGGAACCAGCTAGAGGATGTAAGTTGGGCCAAGCTATAACTAGTCCATGGAAGAGGATTGTTTCCCACCCCCCTCTAAAGTGTAAGGACTCACATTGGCTAGAGGATTATTTTCCTAGCCACTCCATTGTAACAACATATTACATTATAGTGGAGAATCCATGAAATGGTCATTACCATTCATGGAAAGGACATAGCTACTCTTATTGAGTGGTGAACCTTGTAAAATATCATGTGCATATTTTTACTGCTTTATATAATTTCATGCGACATGGAAAAGAGTATAAGAGAATCAATATCCTAAAAGATCAAGAGGTATAAGGATAAAAGTCGGAATTGGTTTAAAAATTCCTCAACACTGATTCACCCCCTCTCAGTGTTAGGTATATCCCAAACTGGTCCTCTCAATTGGTATCAGAGGGTAGGTTCACCTCTATTGGATTCTATACAGTGAAGCTATTACCTTTTGAAGATTTGAGTTCCTTTCTTGAGTCAAAAATGAAGAGAAGTGTTGGTGAATATTCAGTTACCTTTGATCAGAAGGCTATATCTACCAAGACCATGATGAACAGGAAAAATAAAGAGAAGAGAAAGTTGAAGAAGAATTCCCTCTTATCTAAAGAAGAGGAAGCATCTAGTTCTCCATATCTATCTAAAATTAAAGACACATTCGACTTGGAAAGTTATGAGAAAGTGGCTCAAGTACCCACCAACAAGATGGATAACCTTCCCACCTCAAATGATAAGGAGGTATGTGTTACTACATTTGGAAATTATTCTCATGATGAAAATTCTGGCACAAGTGGTGATGATCAATCTACAACATCTCAAGAAATATCATTTGATAGATTAATAATGATTCTTCATGGTATTTATGAAGAGAGTGAATCTCTTATTTGTGGATTATTTCAAAACATGCAGGAAAATATCACTCAATTGGAAGAAGAAACTGATGCTTTGGAGAAAGGCTTACAAGAAAAAATTGTCGAATGTTTACAGCTCTCCAGACAGGTTGGAGCCTTTGAAGCAACAAAGAGGGGATTTGAGGTAAGTTCTTCAAAGTGGTTAAAAGATGTTTAAGAGAAAGATAGAGTCAACAAGAATCTAGAAGAGAAGATCCATGCACTTGAAGATGAGCTGAAAAAGATCAATGATGACAAGGAGATATATTTGGAATAAAACACCAAGAAGATCAAAGAACTTGACTCTTTGTTAAAAAACAAAGTAAAGATGCATGAAGATGAAGTTGAAAGATTAAAGAAGGCTTGTGAAGAGAATATGACTATGATTGAAGACCAGGAAGTCATCCTCAATATGAGATTTCTAGAATTGGAAGCTAAGTTGACCAATCTTGAGAAGACACATATTGAGTCTCCACAAAAGAAGGAAACAGTTGCTACTAGTATTCAATACTCAATGGAGAATTCTACTGTCAAAATACCTCCAAAATGTGATAAGAATATCATGGATTCACTCATTGATCTATCAAAAGCAGCTGGGAAAGTAAAGGTACCATCCATACCAACTTGTATGGATGGTTCTAAAATTTCTTCTACAAAAAGTGAAAGTTGGAAGAAAAATTATAAACAAGTATGAATGATGAAAAGTGAGAAGAAACCTACCACCATGGGTAGAGTGGATATGGGAAAGAGTGTGGAAGATAACTCCCCATAGAAAGAACAATGTACCAATAAGAAGATTCAGCAACCTTATAAAGAAGATGGAAATAAGTCAAGGTTTGTTGGTTAATGCTGGAGCTGTAATAGATTTTGGCATTGTGCACTAGATTGTTGGTACAACCCCTTAAATGTAAAATCACAGAGAAAGCCCATCTCAAGGGGGAGAAAGACAGAGAAGAAGAAGCAACATCCACATATCCAAAATATTCTATATACTACAAATAGATTTGGAATGTTAGATAACATATGTGATGTATGCAATAGGAGTGGTTATATGAATGGTGCATGTTCATATAGGAAAATAAGACCACAGAAGCTGATTAAGAATGAAGAATCATCCTTGGGAAGAAATCAAATAAATAATATAAAAAAAATCACCCAAGAAGATTTCAAGAAGGAAAGATGAGAAGTCCTTGGATTCTAAATCCAAGAAGGTGAAGGGTGGTGCATCCAAAATAACTACTAAGAAAGAAGCCACTCAGAAGAAGCCATGTAGAAGATCCAATCATGATGCCTCAGTCCCTAATGATATTTTTGTGGTTTGGCCAGAAGATTTGTAAATAATGAGAAAAATGGAAGATGCACATGCTAATACTTGTGTTAAAATAAAAAAGAAGATTCTACATGAAGAAAATAAAGTTCTATGTGTGAGGTGCAACAAGGCTGATTATACTATTAAAAGATGATTTGAATTTACTCCAACCCAACAAGAATTCCTCAAAAAGATGAAAGTTTCACTAGGAGATTCTAGTGATTTGAAAGCCCTTGAAGAAATAATATTCCCACACAAATAGATGGAAGAAATAGTGAGGTCCACACAATCACATTTAGCATTGAAGATCAGTTGTGAATGTGTGAAGAATAGAGCATCTGGGTTGAGAAGAGCATCTCAACCTTGTTGTTCACATTGATGGAGAAAAGAAGATCCAACTTGTTCCAATAAATACTTTTGTATTGTATTTGTTATTATCATACAAGTAATTGAAGATGATTTAAGATCTCAGGGGAAAAACCTGGGATTCAGTAAGGAGAAGTGTTCCCTTGAGGGGGAGACACATGAAGAAGCTATCAGATTCATTATCTCAATTAGTATCAAAATCAGTTGGTATAAAATTTAATTACTCTGAAGATTGTCTGAAGATCATGTTGTTGGAAAAGGTATGTCGTTTCTTAATCTCTCATCCTTGGTTACTCAAAATAAATATATTTTTATAAAGGGGGAGTAACTAGGTCAATCAGTGACATAAGAAGAATGAAAGTGCCCCAAGGCCACTTATACTGCTAATTGCACTTGAATGTTTTTGATCCTTTTGTTGAAGTGAGTGCACGAATTTTAGGATTGATTATTTCCTATCACATTCAATATCTTTGTCCTAGAATTAAAGTGGAAAACCCTTGAATACAAGTGTAGGAGATCTCATCTCATGAGGTATCACGATCAGTGGATAATGGACAACTTTTTTGTCTAAATAAAATTATCTTGTTTTCTATATCGAGCTTTTATCAAGTAGACTTAGAGTGAAATGATTGATGGAACATTTCTTAAGTAAGTACTGATACCCTCTATACCATGAACTTTGTATTTCTTGTCATTAATGGGGAGAGAAAGTGAAATGAAAGTTTTAAATGAAAGGGGAGAGATAAGATTCTTATTTTGACATTGACACATTCATTTGAGAAGACTTTGTGGTATTGAAAACAAAAAACAAATGGGGAGATTATTGGGACCATTTTGTGTATGAAGATTGTATTTGTTGTCAATAGTTCTCAATACTCATCAAAAATGAAGAAGGAGATGCAGAAGGACTAAAACGTTAGTGGAGATTGGCCGAAGTGAGGTTGCCTGGATAATTGTTATGGAATCATATCATTGGATGTCATACTTGAGAAATTCTCTAAGAAGATCAATTCAGACGATTGTTGAACTGATACTAAGTTCAAAGAACTTGTGTCAAAGGTGACACATTGTTTACAAAAATGAAGAATGGTGGAGTATCATCCATCTAAGTATGATTAAATAAGAATGAGGATTTAAAGAAGACCATGCAATGATTTATGATTGCATGAGAACCATGCAAGAGCTTACTTGATGAAAAGAATCATATGATTTGAATGAAGTATAGAATGATGGATGAAGAAGAAGAGAGAGTGTGGAAGGACTTGGCATTATAATAAGGTCATGAATTACACATTACATTGAAATGAGATGATTATTGCACAGTTCCCAAAGTTCCAAATACATGTATCAAAGGTGATACATTATCTGCAACATTGAAGGTATTTGAAGAAGCTTCAAGCCTCCACTTTTGGATGAAGAGAGATGATTGGAGTTCTTTGTAATTAACACTCCAAAAGTAATTGAGGATTTGATGTGAGGATAAAAGAAGTACTTTGTATTTCATATTCCAAAAAGAATGGACAAAACCAAATGATGCTTTTTTGATTTTTATTTCAAAAATATCATAAGTTTGGATAACCTGTGATGAAAGCCTTATGAACGAATAGGGATAGTAAAGAAGTGTTTTCGGTAAAGTAAATAAAGTGGCGTGCAATCCAAAAGTGGCGCGCAAGTGTGGCATACAAGTATATGTGGTGCGCAAGTGTATGTTGTGTGCAAGTCATATTTATAGATTATCCCATCCAAATATGACAAAGGAAAGAAAGTGTCACACTAGTGATGGAATGACGCGCAAGTGTGGCATAAAGGTTTATGTGGCGCACAAGTGTATATTGCACGCAAGTCATATTTACACATCATCACATCAAAATATGACAATGGAAAGAATGTGCTGTGTAAGTGCTGGAGCGGCGCGCAAGTGCTGGAGCGGAGCACAAGTGCTGGAGCGGCGCGCAAGTGCTGGAGGGGCGCGCAAGTGCTGGAGCGACGCACACGTGCTGGAGAGGCGGGCAAGTGCTAGAGCGGCGTGAAAGTGTATGTGGTGCGCAAGTAACCAAAATTCCTATAAATAGATGACTAACCTCATCATTTTTTGAAGGCTCAACACTTAATAGAAAATTTGAGCTCTAATCGCACAAGCAGTAGAAGTGGCGCGCAAGACGAAGTGGCACACAAGTTGAGGGTTATTTATAAGGCGCGTAAGTAGGGCGACACACAAGTGGTGGAATGCAAGAAGAAGTGGCGCGCAAGTTGTCAGAGGCACGCAAGCAGGGAGGTGTCTTCAAGAAGTGTGTTGTGTATAAGTCAAAGGTGGCGCGCAAGTTGTGAGCTTTTCACAATAGTGGAATGCAAGTTGTGGAGTGCAAGTTGTGGCACACAAGTTGTGGCACATAAGTAGGTAGTGTGCAAGCTAAGTGGCATGCAAGGAGGTGGCGCACAAGCAGAGTGGCATGCAAACAGGTGGCACACAAGTAGGGAGGCATGCATGTTAGGATTGTCGCGCAAGCTGTGAGTTGTTCTAGAAGTTCTTACCAGCTTTTGATCAACTGTGATGATGCTAAGCTGATCTAGACTTCATTGTTTTTACAATCAAAAAGGGAAATTTTAATTCTAGAAATATGAAGAATAAGAGCTTAGTGCAGATGGTTTTTCACTAAAAGAGAACGTGTGAAGAAGATTAGGTTTCAGTGTAGATGGTTTTTCATTGAAGAAGCAGAAGAAGAAGAAGAGTGTGAAGTTTACATGTTTGCTGCATAGAAAGAAGAGAAGGAGAATAAGAAGAATAGAGTATACCCAATTTAATCCTACAATTATTTAGGGCAATTTAATGCAGATGATGCTACATGAGAGAATCCTCATTGTTTGAATAATCACATCGGTGTATGTGATTCTAGACAAGAAGAGAGAAGAAGTTTTAGTGCAATTGGTTGTTGCAATAAGAAGAAGAAAAAAATAAGTCTAGGGCAGTTGGTGTTGCACTAGAAAAGAAGAGAAGGAAAGAAGGAAGAATTGCTTGCCTACTGCTTTGCAAGTAATCAAGTGAAGAGCACTAAAGAAGACTAAGAGCTGAACCTACCTTATCAAGAAGGAAGAATACTGTCTCCATAGGCAGTATAAAGAACCAGCTAGAGGCTGTAAGTTGGACTATGATATAAC
The DNA here is from genome assembly GCA_963277665.1 of Viscum album. Taxonomy (NCBI): domain Eukaryota; kingdom Viridiplantae; phylum Streptophyta; class Magnoliopsida; order Santalales; family Viscaceae; genus Viscum; species Viscum album. The sequence continues at coordinate 1,228,451,626 of OY728162.1, forward strand.
CAGTCCAAGGAAGAGGATTGTTTCCCACCCCACTCTAAAGTGTAGAGACTCACACTGGCTATAGGATTATTTTCCTAGCCACTCCATTGTAAAAACATATTACATTATAGTAGAGGATCCATGAAATGGTCATTCCCATTCATAGAAAGGATGTAGCTACTCTTATTGAGTGGTGAACCTTGTAAAAATACCGTGTGAATATTTTACTGCTTTCTATTATTACATGCGACAGGGAAAAGAGAATAAGAGAATCAAGATCCTAAAAGATCAATAGGTACATGGATAAAAGTTGGAATTGGTTTAAAAATTACTCAACACTGATTCACCCCCCCTCTTAGTGTTAAGTATATCCCAAACTGGTCCTCTCAAATGCTTGAGATCTTCAAAGCAGTGTGCTCTGCAAAGGAGTGAGTTTTTTGAAGGTGTATTCTTTGCGAAGAGGCAGGGACATCACAAAGGCTTGTTTGAGCTTCACGAAATTGGGAGATTCGTGAAGTAGGGTGCATTGAGAAGGTATTTTCAAAGGTTATTGCCTAGTGATTAGTGGCAATGGTGTATTCATCAGTGGATGAAATTTGGACATCAACAGAGCATCTATCTATAATTGAGGATGTATTCATTGGTGATATTGAAGAGACCTACATGTCGATAAAATACGAGCGGATCTTCTAAAGAAGTAGTGAGCTCACTTTAGTTGAGAGAGTAGTGAGTTCTCACATTGTAAATGGTTGTAAACCAGGAGGGATAGTGATTCCTCTTTGAACTTGTAAACAGAAGTGCGCTTATAGTGGATTTGGTACATCGGCACATAGCCGGTGTATACTCCTTGGACATAACCCAATGAGGGTGAACCAAGTAAAATTGTTGTGTCCTATGCATGCTTTAAGGTTAATTCATACTCTGCAACAGAAAGGGGAGAGAGAAAAGAGTTTTTTCTAACAAAAAAACACTATCAAAAGGGGAAATTGTTTTAATTTTTCATACCCTGACTCATCCCCCCTCTCAGGGTATCGAGCCTAGTGTACCTAAAAGTGTTCGCCTATAATAATAGATTTCAGGCAATAATTCAGATGTATCCTTTTGAGGCCTTTTATAGTAGGTCGTACTATTCACCCCTATGTTGGCTAGAGGAAGGAAAGGTAGCCCTACTAAGTCCTCATCTCTTTTAGGAGACTTTAGAGAAGGTTCGACTGATTAGAAAGTACCTGACTACTGCTCAGTCTAGACAGAAATCATATTCAATTGTCATCAATGACCTCTAGAGTTTGAGGTTGGGGGTCATGTTTTACTTCAAGTATTACCCAGTCTAATTCACAGATGGTTATAAAAGCAAGATAAGTTATTAACTCATTTTTTAGGGTCATTTAGGATCCTAAAGAGGGTCGGGCCAGTAGCCTATTAGTTTCTATTACCTCAGAGGTACCATTCCATGCATGATGTATTCCATGTTTTACATCTTCTCTAGTATCATTCCGAACCATCTCATACCTTTAATCCCATGGAAGTGGAGTTAAATGCTAATGCTACATTGGAGGAGTACCCAGCACGTATCATTGAATGGAGCATGAAGGCTCTCCAAGGTAGGTCTATCCCTCTAGTATAGGTGTTATGGAAGCATGGATGTGTACAAGATGAGACTTGGGAGTGGGGGGCCGATGTACATGGCCAATATCCAGAGTTGTTCTCTTTCAATATTTCTCTACCCTAGGAATGTGAACTCAGGGATGAGTTCTTTTAAGGGGGGAAGACTATAAGAAACGATTTTTCACTCAGGTATGGATCCTTTAAATTTCAGTCGAATTCTTTATTTAGGACCTAATATGGTTTCCTAATGAGTTAGTGAAGGTTTCGAAGGTATCCAGGGCTTGTTCAGAGCCTAGAACCAGCTATTGGGAAAACTAGTCCTAGTGCATAGTTTGTAGTAAACTATACGGGAAGACCGCATAATTAGATAAAATTGTACCGGAGGTTCCTTTTTGATAGAGCCTCACCACACATTTGGCACAAAATTTCCCTAAATATGTGGCCTAACCATGCTGGTGCCCATTTTTCCAAGGTACCCATGCAAGGTTTGTGCACGGTTTGGCAAACTGTGCGGACAAACCGTGCATATGAAAAATTCTGGGTAATTTTACCTTTTTCCCTTAATGATCTAATTAAGCCTCCTCCTCCCTCTGAATATAATTTCCAATGAGATTATCCTCCATTTCTCTCATTTTGGAGCTTATTTATGGCCTAAGGTAGGGATCAAGAGATCTCCTTTGTTGATGATCTGATCAAGCTTCTGTTCATAACATTAGATGTGCAATGATAAGTACTCAATTCATTTTTATCCATTACTCATCTCTCTTACTCTCGACCTAGTTATCAAGGTATGTGAATTTTTCCTCTTTTCTTAGATCCAATCCAATACAATCCAAATCAAGAGACGATTCTAGATTAGGAGAGTCATACGACCCTAAGGTGGGTGTTCTATAACTCATCCCTCAAGTTTGTTGATTTTAAAATTGTCGTGTGGGGCCCACCAATTTCATCGGGTTCCATTTATTGAATTTATATGACATTATTATATTCATTAGAACTATATGACTATTCTCTTTCAAAATATGTGAATAATATTTGGTGGTTATGCCCATAACTCCATTTATCCCATGTAAGATTTAATTCCATAATTGGGTTTTTAGTATTTGAAATGTTTGATCCACTATTCGGGTCTAACTTGGATTGACCCTTCTAAGTGTAAGCTTTTCTATATTAAATGACTTGCCTTATATTTTTATCTTCATAATGGTATGTACCATATATGATCACCACTTGATCCTTCCAAGTTAATTTCTTCAATTGATAATTAAATGTGAAATGAAAATTTGAAAGTATACTAATTATATGACTTGACTAGATTAAATATAAATAAATCATAGGTTTCATGTCTGTAGTACCCCTTACCACATCAATGTAAGGTACCAGAATAGACCTTAATTATTTAATATTCCATAAAATGGATTTAATAAAGTTTTCATGCTACTTGGACAATTAACACTAATGAAAGGAAATACTTGAATCAATTGAAATTATACATGACTTTATTATTAAACATGAGTGGGATGGCTCAAACTCACCTGGGATTCTTATCATGGAATTCCTTGAGCACTCAAGAACCCCATTCTGATTCAAGGATGTATCTTGATTAGGTTGAGACCCACCTGGATCCTGATCTTTTTCTATTCTTGGATGCCCAGTATGACACCATAGGATCCCTCATATAGTATTAAAGGATATCGTGGATACACTCCTTGAATCCATCAATGACAAGTAGGTTCCATGGTTAAATCCCATAGCACTCAGTCACTTCTTATCCCCATTTTACCTTGGATGATCACCTTGGATTCAGTAATAATCTTATTGTGAAATTCTTTGGACTATGCTCCTTAGATTACATTCTTACCTTAGCTAGACCTAATTACTACTGAGTTAGTGAACCCTGAAGTCTAGGTTTCCTTGGTGAATACCATGGAACCACTTCTTAATAACTATTAATTACGGTTTCCTTGTTTCATCTTGGAACCTTCACCGTTGATAATGTGTAACTTATTTATAAATTGGTAAAATCAAATAATGACTTGGTTATATGTTTGAACACTAGTTGAGGGCTGAATGAGGTACTTGGGTATTTAGTTATATTGTACAACTTGAATTTATATATTCATGCCTGAACACTGTTACATTTCCATTACACAGGCTAGATGTTATAGATATAATTGGTGGTGGACCACTGATATTTATCTCACAACCTCTCTAGGCATTGTTTGGTACATGGGGTATATTACATGAATGGAGGTGTTGATAAAGTGAAGGATACATCTTTGAACACTTGATTGATTTCTATTTAGGATGGACCATGATAGTAGATGACCGATCCAAAGCTCGAGATGCCTGGGATAGTTATTTTATTTCTGATATAATTTTGTGGAACATGTTATGATTACTATCTTGTATCCATGTTTTCCAGTTTTATAGTGATATGACATATCATCATCAGTTATTATAGCTAATACAATTATTTTTATCCTTATTTATCTGTTTAATTATATTGATTCCACTATTTACCTCTGTTTATATCTATCCACTATTATATACTCTAGTAATGATGGAATAATATCCCGATTAACACACCCTATTCCCTCATTGCTAGTCAGTAGCCTCTAGAATTCAGGGAGATGAGTTTGAGGCCATGTAGTCCACCAGGCTTGGGGCACCCATTAAGTGGCATCCGGGTTTGGGACATTACACAAGTTCAATGGTATCCAGAGAATGGTGTGACTAAAACTCAGTAGTTATACACCACCATGTGTTAATAAATCTAGTGTGAGGAATATAGTGCATGCAATAAAGTGATAGATAGTGTAATTAATTCATAAATTAACATTGTACATAAAATGAACTTGCTGACCCTCAAGTTCTGAGTTGACACCTGAGGTTAGTCAAACCTTCTTCATCACATTGCTAAATATTTCCGAGCACACTACAAAACTAAGATAATCATAAACATAATCAAACCTATATAAGAAAATTTACATATATCTCTATCAAGTGGTGGATCCTTATATATTAGGATGGATCAACCATTCCATGGAGGATTCTACTGCTTAGGATGAATCACCAATATCATACATCAAGAGCTGAGCATCTTCCCCTCAGGAAACTCCTAATCAAGCATCTCACCCTTGAGCATTAAAATTTTAACATACTCCTCACCACCAGGAACTGATGATAAACATTCACCTAGACCTCAGGAATCAAATAATCATGCTCTTAGACCTCATAAAATCTATATCATGAATCTATCCCTCAGGCAGTACATTATCATGGATCTATCCCTTAAGTAGCACATAACCATTCACGTGGACCTTAGGCTCCAACATAAACATGAAGTCACACAAGAAATAACTAAAAAGGGGTTCATGCAACAATATTTCCTTAGGAGATACTCACAATAGATTCATCTCAAAATATAAATATACCAAGAAACTCACATGGTCAAGAACCAAGTATAACGACCGGTCATCATAATCCATATTGGTAAATTAATCTAGTTAAAAAAACTGGGCAAGAATAAATTTAAACCATGTTATCAATTAAAATAAAAATTATTATTATTCTATTTATTTTATCATTAGGTAATAAACACCATCAAATCTGTTATCATATTCATTTATCATTATGTATTTATACCAATAACAAGTTCATTCTAAGATACCACTTATAGGCTAGGTTATTTACTCTCATGTTGTTTATCATAATTTCCTAGTTCGGACGAATCCATAAAAAGTCAAGTTCTCAATTAACATTTCAATCGAATCTTATGGTTAAACCAAAGTATAACCAAAATTTACTTTATTCAATGGATCTAGGTTTATTCTGCATAAGTCCCCAACCTAGGGTCAAGTGTTGGTACACCCCTTAGGTGTCCATAAGTCCAAGGGTCAATGATAATGAACACTAAGGGATCCAAAGGGATTTATATACCTGGTTAACACATAAATTTATCCAATTAATTAGGTCGTGCGCACAATGTTACGACACAATCACACATATTTTAGATACTATTAAAATTTTAAATAGAAAAACATGGATATGTATTAGACCACCTACCTCAAATGGATTTAACTCCATGCCAAGTAAGGTTCTACAACACTACCTACATTGAACAAGTCCAGTCAGCATTTCCTCAAGCACTGTGAGTTCCTATATCAAGCCAAAGAAACCAAAAAAATATTATAATTAATTAAATTATAACAAGGAACCTTGAACACAGTGGTGAAATACAAAAAAACTAAAAGAATTACTAGATAATGATGTCTAGATAGAATAATGACCGTCCATCCATGTGTGGTCCACAATGTGCTTCTAACTCCATCCCGAGAAAAATCTCTATCACACAAAAATGAAACAAAAATAATTTAATAATATTAAAATTTAAGACATTAAAAGGTTAAACCAATGAAATACCTTTAATATATCACCCTTCAATAGAGCGCATTCATCAATACAGGATACCCTCTTTCCAAGAATATCCAAGATCCCACCTTTGATCATCTAGACTCATCTCAACAACCCAAGCTCCTATCTCATACTAAGAAAAAATAATTAATTAAATATAAACTTTAATTTTTTGGTTAACTAATCAGGAAACTCTATCACACTGAAACCATTGAAAAAATGGTATGTTCTACTCCTGAACCAACCCCAGATCTATTCTGCACAAAAGCCAGAGTTAATTATATCGATTGAATAGAAGATAAAAAAATTAGGGAAAAACTCTTTAGAAAATAAAAATAGGCTCAAACCTTAATGAATAGATATGATAATGTAGGCATACATTGTCTTTAAATCCCTTATCTCAAGTATTTAATAAATCTATAATGAAAACTAATGATTTTCCATCTGATTTCTCAATCAAAATTTAGACCCATAAAAAGATGATGAATTATTTAGGACAAAATAAAACATCTAGGGATGAAAAAGGCTAGATATCATTGAGAGGAATCCATATAAATTTACAAAAATTTAATAGGTAAAGGAACAAGTTTGAAGGAGACTTTAGAAGCCAAGATATTTTTTCTCATTAATTTTTGTGAAGGGGTTCAAAAGGGACCAAGTTTGGAGGATTTACAAAATCATCCCATCACTTTAAAAAGTACAAAATTCATACATAAAAGTTTCAAAATTTGTAAAATAATTTCACCTTGTGAAAAACTTGGGAAAATGGGCTTACTAGACTTGTTCAGCCAATGTCACACTGTGACACATAGTTTCACACCATGAAAATTCGGGCCATGCCTCATGGTGCTAATTTTCACATACTGTAACCTCCCAAGTACTCCCCATGAAACTTATTCATGTCATGTATCATATAAACATCATGAATGGCCTCCAAGGGATGTTCCCATCTACCCATCTCATCTTTTTCCCCTTTGGTGTTTATCTGGACCCTTATAAATTTCATTAAAACTAAAAAACATGTCCCAAAACATCACGTTTGGATTTTTAAAATCATGGAACCTCATTCTGATTCTTGATTTTTAATCTTCTCATCCAACAATAGAGATATTTAATTTCTCAATAAAATTATTAACATGTAATAATAAGGTTTCTTACAATCTATCTACTGTATTCATTGATCTTATTGATAATAAAATATAAATTTGTTTAGTGGGATAACAATAATTTCTTATCATGGATTATCCACTTGATAAAAAGAGTTGGTAAAAATTATATATTCCCTTGTTATGTATGTGTTCTTTATCACTCAAACCCTTATTATCATGTTCTCATTATTGATATCCAATTAGATTAATCAGTGATGAGGATTAAATAGATTTAGAGTTGGTGCTTTGGGAAACCACTAATTCACCCACCATATCATTTGTGGGATAATCTCTCCTGGGACCTTTCTCTTATCATTAGAGTGTTCTTGAGGTAGTCCTTGTTTATATTCCTATAGATATGATTTTTTTTTCAATTTCTTACATCTTTGTTTTATGAGATATATATAATCTAATAATATATTAAATATTAAAGGAGTCACTATTATTTAATGGAAATTGATTTAATCTATTAAAGGGGAGGATGGTTTTGTATCTTCTATCGATTGTCTTGGATATTCATTACATTACTGAAAATAGTGTACATCTTCTCTAATCTAGGGTAGTATACACTTTTAATGATAATAAGAATATCAGATCCAATGGGAGAGTGCATAATGCATTACTTTCATCCATCTTAGAGAAGGAGTTTACACAAGTCATGAGATTAAAAACTACTAATGGAATATAGATGAAACTCTATGATATACAAGAAGGATAAAATAAAGTGAAGGATTCATGGTTAGAAACATACCAGGCTCAATTTAAGGATATCTAAATAAATAAGATGAAACGATGGATGAGTTTTTCTTTATGGTGATCAAATTTATAATCTCAATTTAATGTTTGGTATAAATTATTAAAGATTATACCAAGGTAAAAAATATGATGATTGTCTTCCCAGATAATTTTAATTGAAATATTTCTACCCTTGAGGATCAAGACTTTGATTTTTGGAACATCTAAAAAATAAATAATATCTTGATTTCTTATGATATGAGAATAGTTACTAACCTATGGAGAAAAGTATAAGTAGATAAGGAAAATCCTTTGAAAGCATTAAATGGTTCAAGATATATAGTACCAATTAAGTCTCATGGGTAATAAACTTATGCTAAAGATGATTCCATGTATTTTTTTGAATTCATAACTTTTTTTAGAAGGAATTTAGTGAGTAAAAGGTAAATATGAAGGTAATATTTCATTCAAGTGGTTTAATTTTAGAAATATTGCAAAATTTTCAGCTAATTTCCTTAAGAAAGAGAAACAATATTAAGATTAGAATCACTAATATTAAAGTTCATCAAGAAGAAACAAGGTTTCAAGTGTTAACAATAAAGGTAAGTCCTTCAAATGAAAAAGGAGAGTCTACATAACAAATAAGAACTTTCTTTGAAATGATGATTCCACATCTTGTAATGAGGAAAGTGAAAACGAGTAATAGGACTTATAGTATAAAGGATTAATGACTTTCATGGATAAATCAAATCATCCAAAACACTCCCTAGTGAAGATGAATATGAGAGAAATGGTGAATAAGAAATAATGTAGGAAGAAGCATCTAAATATATTCAACTAATAATGGATCTCAATATGTGATTGAAAGAAAAAAGAATCTCAATAGAGAGAATAATGCTTAGAAATTTGAGAATGACTCATTGAATAAATCTCTTGATGAATCAAAGGCTAAAGATATTATTGGGATTCATGTTATTTTCAGATGAAATATTATATAAATCAATGAAATAATTTAAGATAAGTAAAAAATGATTGATATTACAATAAAAAATCCCATCCCAAATAATTAATAAGTAAAATTACTTTAGAAGTTAAAAAATCTAAAAAATCCTCAAGTATCACCTAATTTGTGTTTAAAAATTACATCAATAAAGTTAGTGAAAGTTAAAAAACAATTGAAGAAGTTACTAATGATACTAAAAAACATGGATATTTTTCTATGGTACCATAAACCAATATTTTGGACACTTGGGATTGAAATTGAAGTGATAAAAGCAATGAAAAATTGGGAAATAATTTTTTTCATCACCTAATATGGTGAACACACCCATTGATAATTTTGGTATTGGATTTTAAAGTTATAAAAGAAATAAGGTATGGGAAAATAAGAATAACATGACTAATATTAAGGACAATGTCAAGGTAAAATAGAAAGCTCATTATCATGAGAAGATTAAGAATAACCATTAGATTTTTAATTAAAGAGAAACTTAACAATTTTTTTTTAAGAATCTATTTACAATCAAAGATCATTTCACTTTGAAGGAAGATGTTGGTGCTTTAGAGTTTGTATAAACAAATCATATACATGCGCATACAATTTTTCATTTCCCACGTCATAGAGAGTTTATAAATTGAGTGAGAGTAAAGACTAATCTCCTATAAATCAAACTAAGTGAAATCTAAATGAGAAGGTGAAATTGTAAAAATCATTTAATTATACTAAGGAAACTTGTGGTAGGCGTGATTAACCCGAAAACACCACCAACAAGTGTCTTACAATTCTACTAGAGCTACTAGAGAAAAATGATAATTTTAAATATATTAAGAGTAAAAATAATCAAGAGTATGGGATGATTGTTGAGATCATATATAAATATATAAAAGGATAGAGTACTTGGATACTTGATAGTGGTTTCTTATCTCACATAGTCAATAATAATAATATTTCTAAGGATATACAAAGGTATTATGGATACACTCTCACTTTTAGAAAATATAGATTACTCAATGTCAAATGAGTTGAAAGCACCATAATTGGTTAGAAGAAACTTTAATATAATGATATTATATTTTTTATAGGTTGATTTACAATATTTTGAGTGTATCTCAACATTATGATAATGGGAATAATGTTATTTTATAAATTAATGGGAAAATTATTTGAATGTTTAAAGATCTCACAATTATTATGAAGGGGGTAAAAAATAAGTAGAAACCTAATTTAAATTTCTAATGATCAAGATATATGTTTCCATTGGATCAAAAAATGTGTTCCACACACATTTCCATGGATTTGATGATATATTCCTCACTCGGATGGAAGAAGTCAACTATTGGTGTGTGAATATATTTTTTCATTAAGAAGATGAAAATGAGAGTTCCATGTGCTTCATGATTAGTCACATGATACGGTATAAATATTCCTTAAAAAAAATTTCCAGTCTAGTGACATGGTTATGAGAACCTACCACTTAGAGCAGTCCATGTATTTATTTTTCTTTTGATGAAAAGGTGTACTAAAACATCAAAAACCATTTTTAGGGGTTTAAATAACTTTTTGGCCTTATAAAATACCTTCCTTGGGAGAACTGGATGGCTACGAAAATATTTAATTTTATAGGATTCAATTTTATTTCTTGTAGATCCCAAACAGACATATTGGTCAAAATTTATTATTGTTTAAATTTGGAAGGAATTTATTCAAATTCTAGTTTTGTTCGACGGTAAAATCCATGAGCGTACCCTTCCCAGAATGCATGAACCATAGTCTCCCACATATAAATGAACTAAAAAAATCCATGCTCTAAAGTCTAGGAACCCATGCACATTCCCAATAAATCTAACTCAGGCCTCCTAGCATGCCCTACTTTACCTTCCTGCACACCCAAATATCCTTTTCACAAATTTCTTGCTTGAGTTCACTATTAGCATGACTATGTCATGTGGCCAGATTTTATTGCATAAAACACCTTCTATGATTGAAAATGTTGTTTCCTACTCCCCATGTTTTTATATAAATAAACTCTAAGGGTCCTCATTTTAAAGGAAAACCACATGATGGAAGACAAAGTGATATGATCTAAGGCCCCAAGAGTGAGGAATTTCACATGAACCTAAGTCTTTGAACTCATTTAGATGGGTTATTAAACCAAAACCTAACTAAAACAAATATTAATTGTTACATCCAAAGAAGTTACCATATAAAACTTCATGAAATAACACTTCTACCATGGTCCTCAAGTATTAGGGAAAAGGAACCCAACATGTGGACTTCTCACTAGGGTGACACTTTTCCAAAGTATCTAACTTTGGAGATCACTTCTATCAAGTCTCAAACTTTGGAGATCACTTCTCTCTACCCTATACTAAGGTGAAAACTTCTCCATACCCCATAATAGGTAGTTCAATTCTCCCTACCCTATACCAAGGTAACCAATTTACTTTACCCCGTACCAGGGTGGAACTTTGCCCATTCCAACCACCAGGGTGCCATATTTTCCATACCTTATAAACAGGGAGATAATTTGTCTTGGTACCCCATTAGGGTGCCAATTCACCCGTTTCATTATACATGGGCATCCTTTATTCTCAAGTACCTTACCTAGGCACCATATTCACCTAATACCTTCACCTAAGTGTCGGTCTCACTGGGGTCTCCCACCTAGGTGCCTACAAGCATAGCCCCCCACCATGGCCTCCTAAAATACATGATTGGGCTATGCACACCAACATACACCCTATCAATCATGTATTATCTTGAGAAATGTAATATCCTATAAAATCCTACTTGATTGATAGGCTCCTCAGGGAATTCATGATCATGTACTCCCTTGATAATGAAGGTTCCTAATATGAGGATAATGGTGAGTCCCATACTAGATAAACATAATCATTGTGGATACCTAAGTGTCATGTTTTTTAGCCTGGTCTACTTAATGTTCCATGCATACATGAACCTCTTCTTCAGGTGTAAGCCCTGAACATTTCCTCATCAATGAGATATAGATACAAAAAATCTATTGGCATCTAATTTGGTGTAATTTCCAACCTATTTATCATGAGTCCATATCCCCCATTCATCCTATCATCCTTCCCTATCCAATAATCAATCAATGGGAATAAGACACATGTTTGGTATTCCTATAAGATATAATCATAGAAACCTACCATCAAATGACTCACCTACCAAGATAGACATCTATGGGAATCATCCCTGATTGTTTCTCCCAAGCATAGGCCGAAAAAATGAATAATCCCCACAATTATCCTTCTTAATCCTAATCAAGGTCTATCTCTCCATTTTTGGTGTTTTCCCCAACTAAAATATCATCGATGATATCATTACTATAACCCATAAACTATCCATACATATATGGGCATCCTACTAGGTGTAAACCCTTATCATACCTTCTAATGTTTAGTTATAATAAGTAGGATGAATCTAGAAAAGGGATTCCCATATGAAATACCTGATCTTTCTCCTATTTTATCCCCTTTCATGACATAGATTTCTTTACCACATGAAGTTAAACTACAAGGATCAGTTCTATCACATGGACCTAAATAATGAAATAGAAACTCCATGTTATTTAATTCCCATTAACTATGATACATAATATTCCTACAAATGGTTCAATACAAAAACCCCTAGCTCTTTACACATGATCCTAAAAGAAACTTTGGTTAAGGATACAAGTCCTTAAAAGGAAAAACACCAGTCCCTAACAAATAAACTTAAAAGGTGTGATGTTTCATATTAAGTGGAACCAAACTACTGAGGTTCTGATTCCATTCATAGGGATAAGTAATAATCCATTTCTCATGGGCCTCAACCCAACAGAAAATCACCCACCACCTCCCTATATGGTGATAAACTATAGATTTATCAGCTAGGTGACTTTAAACATAAAATAATCAACAAGTAAATGATTGATTAAGAATCTAGGATATATATAGTCCCATCAATTCATGGTTTTGATCAATCACTCGTACATATGTAATAAATAATGCATTGGGATTTGGTAAGGATCCAGGGATATATATTAAATATTTAAGAGATTCCCAAAGTAGGAAATAATTCCCCCTAAACATTGTGATGATCTCAACCTCTCATCCTCTAGACCAATGCACAACTGAAAGAATTATTGGTAAAGCCCCAATGACTTCCTACCTTTGTAAAGTAGGTTCATGTCGACTCAAAATTTCATTGGTGTAACATCATGTTATAAATATAATGGTGAACCTAATGTGATTCCTTTACCCATTAAAGCAATTTATTGACCATGCTCTTACTTGAGATACTTTATTGATGGGTTTTATTATTTTTTGTTGTTAGTCCCTTTTAGATACTTTAGAACTCCATTCAAAGCTCTCTTTGATACAAATAGAATAATATCCCTATCCATGGGGCAATTTTTGACACCCTGGATATATATATTCCCAATTAAAAATGATAGCTATGTCCCCAACACCTAGAAATATGTTTTCACTGAAGGTTCTAGGCGTAACGGAAGTTCCTGATGGGAAAATAACCATAATGGTTTTCTCAGATTTGATGGATCATTCTCTAATTATGAAAGAAATAAAGGTCACTAAAAATGACATTTCCCATCAATTATTGTCATATAAAATCCTAGAACCCAAATATAGGATATTATTCATGTTGAATTTTTGAAATATAAAGAAAGGTAACCTCATCTTATGAATTTTCTTTGATGATGATGTCATTGATCATATGATTTCTTCAATTATTATCATTGCACTGGCCGAATCCCGGTATAGAATCCCTCTAGTAGTGATCTAAATGTTCTTCTTTGATATCCAAAAAACACCAATGTAATTCTAGGTGCTATAATGGTAGATCTACTATCTTGTGTTTTTTTCCTTGATCACTTCTAGTTCCATCAGGCTTGAAGAATTCTCTCTTGTACTTCTCATTCTTAAGAGGATGATAGAAAGGAGAAATCTGAGATAGAAGTCTATTGTAAACAATTATTCTTAATTATTTATTATCCCTATACAATAGAACATATCAATATATTTATAGAGTTAGGGTTTAAGTTAAAATATTATTTAATTACACAAAAACTAATAAATAATATAACAAACTTAATCTTACTACATGACATATAATAATTATAATAATATTTTATGGTGTGTGCTAACTGTCACAATGATAAATATTATTTTATCGGCACACAAATTAATATTTATCACCAAACACGATCTTGGTCAACTCATCTTCATCAAAATTTATTGAATAACAGAATAAATATTTAATTAAATATTTTTATTTATAAATAAATATTTTTATTTTAAGTACAATGAACACATATTTATTAAATATTAAATAAATAAAATTAATATTCTATTCATAGTTTAGAGAATAAATATTTATTTAATATTTTCAATCAATAAAACTTGAATAAAATTATTCCTTGGTATTAAGAATAATATTTATTCCAATCATTAAATTTAAATATAATTTAATAAAGATCAACGAAAACACTTAGTGTGTCACCCTCTAGGATTTTATCATTGGTATTATATAGGCTTTCTTATAGTTCCAAATTAATGTCTAGCAATGGGTTAAGGTATAAAATATAATGAAAATAATGTCACAACATCAAAAATCACATATGAACACTTTTTTTGTGAGGGTGTAACTTGATGCTGGATGTTTTTGTTGGTTCCCACTTACCATCAAAGTGGCTCTTCAATAAAATAAAAAAATGGATTGTGGATGATCAACCAATATGCCTGATGCTTATTTCTTTTCTTATCTAAAATAAACTCACCATTACACCATGGACATATATTTAATGAAAATGTTCCATTTTAATTAAATGGTGGAGATATTTTCTTCAATAAAAATTGGAAGGAAGAAATCCTTCCTTGACTTATTAATTAATAACACATCACTTGTGACATACACAATATATCCAAATTTACAAAAATTATATCATCAAAGTTTACATAATAAATCAAATTTCACCACTAATAACATGCATTAATAATATTTTTAAAGTCTAAGTGCCATTACACATGCTCATAGATAAGAATATCTAATGAAATATAAACATAAGGAACTCATACAGGTGGGTCTACTCTTATAATCTACCATACTGTAGATAACCAAGTGTGAACTTTATAAGAAGAATCCTCATCTGATTATGAGTACTAACACCTGATATTAAATGTTATATGTTTCCCATAATAGTATGTTATTTAATGGTAGGACTATATTTTAAAATATCTTTATATCATTTTAAGAATCTCATCATAGCGAGGAAAAGATATGTCCTTATCAATGTGATAGATACTCTTAAAAATTATTACATTAAAGTCATGTAGAAAAATTTACAATATGTAATAATACATTTTATTAATATTCATATCCTTTAATATACATGTAATACAAAGAAAAAATGTTTTTTTCTAGACTGCCAACACTAAAAAACTACCAGTTATACTGGATCCAACTTCCAATGGATTTTAGTCTAATAGAACTCCCATGATGATCATGTTTATAATAATTTAAGGATTTAGTTAAGGGTTTTTCCATGTTGTATTCAATAAATATTCTAGTTATTTTGGCTTCTCCTCTTTGAGAAAAATCTCTTGAGAGATGATATTTCTAATTTATGTGCTTCATCCACTGATACAACCTTGGATTCTTTATGAGAGCCACTACTGTAGTAATATCACAATAGAGTGTGATAGGATCTTTACTACTAGATACCAGGTCAAGATATTAGATGAAGTTGTGTCACTAAACAACTTCTTTAGTTTCCTCAAAATATGTAACATAGTCAAACTCTATTGTAAAATCTTTGACCATAACTTTCTTTGATATTTTCTAGCTCAAAACACTTCCATTGAGAGTGAATATCTATCCTGTATATTATTTTTGGATATCTTAAACTATTTGGAAATAAGAATTTGAATATCCTAGGATGACTAGTTCCTCATATCCTCCACATACTGGGAACAAATTTTTATTAAACCTCATATATTTAAGGATAGTCTATATGTACATCCATTAGCGTTCAACTAAGCCAGATTGATATTTTCCTACCACACTGAATGATTTGGAAACATCTATCATAGTACATAACATAACATACAGGACTTTCCTAATCACTGATTCATATGGAATCCTTAGTATTATTTATCTTTCCTCATGTGCTTGAGGACATATTTTCCTGGAAAGATGAATTTCATGAGAAATTAGAAACAAACCCCTATTTAATTGTTTCATATGGATCTCTTCAATATCTTATCAATATATGTACCTTGACATAGAAAAAGTAGACCCTTGGATCTATTATGATGGATCTTTATCCCAATAATATATACCGATTCATGTAAGTCCTTCATGGAGAAGTATTTATTAAACTAGACTTTAACAAACTATAAGACTAATACTTTATTTCTAATAATTATTATGTCATCAACTTATAATATTAAGAAAATGACTTCAGTCCCACTAAACCACTTATAGAAATAAGTATAGTATTTGTTCTTTATGAAAGAGAATTTTATTTTGGAATCTTCAAATCAAATGTTGCAGGACTTGGAATCTTTATGTAACATATAAATGGATATTTTTAATTTTTAAACCTTGTTGGAATACTTTGGAGTCACAAACCCTTTGAGGTTATGTAATATAGTAATCTTACAAAAGGTTTATGTTAAGGAAGGTTGTTTTTACTTTCATTTTACAAATCTCATAGTCATAGTAATCCGTAATGGAATGTAGAATTATGAGGGATTTCAATATAGAAAATAGTGAAATGGGTTTTTTTTAGTATATACCTTAATACTATTTGAACAATTTTTGTAACCAGTCATGCCTTATAAGTAATGTATTTTCCATCATGGTCCAGTTTTTCTTGAACACCAATTAAAAACCAATGGGATTTACTTCCACTAGAGGATCAACTGAAATTGGTACATGGGATACATTTCAGAATTCATATATTCTTTACACTTTTAAATTGATTTTCCTTTGTAATATTTTGTTTTAACAAAGTTTTTATTTTATTGAAAACTAACTTTTTGTAAAGAATGTTTTCAATAAAATTGGTGAATATTCTTAAATTCTTTTACTGAGTTGTTGCAAAATAATAAAGTGATAAAGTTTGGAAGTTATAAAGTTTTTAAATTTCTATTCTAATGTCAAACAATGATTTGATGATCTCAAAGTTCTCAACATCATGGAAAACCTTATGATACTATCTTTTTATAAAATGGGTAAGTTGAAATATTTTAGAATCAGGTTTTCAAAAATATTTCATTGGACATAGATACAATGAGAAAGATAGATGTATGAACATGATGAGGTTTGATAAAGTTCAACATTACTGAATAGACACAACCTTTCGTATAGAAAGTTTAGAATTATCTTTTGGTGGAAATTCCAAGTTTGTGCAAGTATCATAGTTTGTGATAAAACATGAGAAAATGAAGATATTGGTTTTTAGTCAGTCTGATATGGAATTATTTTTTTAATTTATAAATAATTTAGCTAAGTTTTGATAAAACAAAGTGAGAGATCATCTATGGTTTTGAACAGAAAGATCTGGATGAACTCTGCTAGATAGAGGTTTCTAAAGAAGTATGATGATGCGTGATTGGATGAAATATGTTTAGGTGAAGAAGTAAAAACAATTATGTAAAGTTCATATTTTTAATTGGAAGTAGTTTTATAAGTATACAATAATGGATGCAGTTGAACAAAAAAACCCTCCATACAAAATAATATGTGAGAAATGTTGAAGTTTCTACCATATAGTCATTATAGACAACTAATGTCTTTAGAAGTTTCAAAAATGTATTCAAACATATTCAGTTGTCTTGGAGAAATGGAAAAAGAAAAGTTTTAATTTTTTTATTTTGAGAGTGTTTTTCTTTAGTGATTCAAGATCATCTTCTGGAGGAAAAATGAATTTTGAAGATGTAAAGTTTTGAATATCTGGATAAGAAAGTTCATGTGATGAATATTTTCATAAGAATTTTCATTAGAGAGAATGTTTTTAAAAAGCCTGATATCAGATGAATGGAGTTTTAATTGGAACCTTTTTTTATTTTTTATTTTTTCATTTGGTTCAAGAGGACTCGATAGATGATGAGTTTTTTAGATAGAGAAGTTCCAAACCAACATCTCCAGAAAGAACTCTTTCAAAAAGTTTTCAAGTTATGAAGATAAGAAATATTGAGAATTATAAATTTACAGAGAAGTCTAGAAGATTCAAGAACACTCTATATTATTTGATAATATTTGAAAATCATTCAAACAAAATTAAAATATCCAAGAAATTTTTATTTTTGATTTTGGGTGAAAGGGAATGAATTTCATGTTTCCTATATTTTCTATTCTAGGAGAACCTATAAATAGAGGTGTAAAGTACAATGGTAATAGAAGGTAAGAGACTTTCCACCCATGCATTAAAGATGAAATTATTTATATTTTGTATCAAAAATTAGTTTCCAACTGAAGTTGAGTTTCATGCTGAAGAAGAGTTTTTGGATAGATACTTCGATCTGAAGATCAGATAGTAAAAAGTTTAGATTACTAGACAAAGGTTTACTAGATAGTGAATGGGATATAGATTCAATGTAGAATTTTTATGAGTTGTTTAGTTTTCTAATCAGATATAATAGAGGTTTTTTAAAAGGTGTAGTTCTAGAAAAGGTGCATCAGATAGAGTTCATTATACACAGGTCCATCAGATGTAGTCACATCAGATAGAGTTTTTAGATAAAACTTTGGTGGATCAGTTTGAACAATATTACCCACTTATTTTGTGGATAATTTTTTTAAGAAAAATGTGTAAACTAACAAGTGTTAGTATAATCATTCTTATCATGATATAGAAGGTTTTTAATATGATTTTACACAAATTTTTTTTTCACTTCTTTATAATAGTGATTTTCAATAGACCCATAGAAGTGGCTATAGTAAGGTTGTAGGTTCTCACACTGAGGCCAAACCTTGTAAATATTGTGTGATTTACTTACTTTCCAAATTTTTCAAGCATGTGGGTTTACTAAAATGTGATAAGGAAATAATTATAACAAGTTTCATGCGTTAAGTTTCTTAAATATGGAAATTCATAAAAAGATAACAACTGATTCAACCCCCTTCTCAATTATTCTATGATCTCTAGAAAACTCAAGTGGTATCAAAGGGAGGTTCCCCTATTATATACTTATCATGGAAAATATCAAGTATTTACATAGTATAGGTATTCATACCTTCTATGGAAAAATTATCATGGTTATAAAAATATAATGAATCCCTATATTTTTTCACTTGTCCTAGAAGTTGTTGATGCTACTACAATTTAGTTTACACCCATTTAAAAATAATTCCTTATAACTCCTATTGAAAAGAGAAACATTTAATTTGTTGAAAAATTTATAAATTATATTCTTGTTTCTTTTTAATAAATTTTTTATATGAAGGTTATTGGTATCAAAACAGAAAATATAAAATGGGAAAAGCTTAACAGTATTTTTTGAAGTAAATACTAAAGTGAATGAAGTGAAGCTACAAATCTTGTGTAGTAAGTTTGAAGAAATAAAAATGATAGATGAAGAATATTTTGATGATTAATTCACTAGAGTGAATTAAGTTGTATATAACATCAAAGGTTGGAGATGTCTTGGAAGATTCTACAATTGTTAAAAATATCCCAAGAAACTTTTCAGACATGTTTGATTCTAAACTATCTACTTTAGAAGATAAAGAATATTTATCACTTTATGAATTTCATAAAATTTTATTACCTATGAAATGTGAAAATATCTAGGATTTATAAATAAGATCAAAAAATAAATTTCTTTTGAATCTTTGAGGAATATGATAATTATAGATGATAAAGATGTTGATCTTTGTGATTCTTAAGATAATAAGGATGATAAGTTGAATAAAAAAATCACGTCTCTTATCTCCAAGAATTATCTAAGAGGGAGTGGAATATATGGAGGAAAAATTAATCTGAAAAGTTTTATGTGTGGTGGAATCAAGAAATTTTTTATGAATTTACCGATGAATAAATTTAGTGAATTTGAATATCCTTTTGAAGATATACTCAACGGAAGAAGTTGAAAACAAATTAACAAAGAAAATAAGTACACTGTTGGAACAAAAAAGTTCACTAGAAATAGAAGAATCATGTTTATTTATAAATTATAATATGAATTAGATTTTACTGATTAATTAGAAGATGAAAGTTTGGAAATAATTAGAACCTTATTTGAAAATATTGATAAAAAGAAATATTTTTCAAAAAATGAATTAGAATAAGGAGGCGGAGAATCTTATAGAGAGTATCAGCTCAAATCAGAACTTTTAGCATGACTTGAGAAAAAAAAATCTCAAGAATTAAATTATAATAATTAATAAAGAATGTGGAAAAGTTATTTAAGGAATAAAATATGTTCTTAAGAAATAAGAAGAGTAGATTTAGGAAATCTTAAACTGAAAACTGAGAATTATTGAATATGGAAATATGATTGAAGAACTCAGTAAGAAGTTTGAATATAAAGAATATAAAGTTAATAAATCTCAATAAGAACATATTAAAGATAAAATTACCTTAATAAATTTGATAAATTTTTTTAAAAAGTCTTTTTAATTAAAACATGAGTCTTCTAAAGCTATAGAAAAAATCACTCCAAGAATCAGGTGAAAATATCACTACCTAATTATAAAAGTTCATCTGATTTCTCTTAAATTTATGGTGTTATGATAAGTTTAGGAAAAACTCAAGTGGATAAGGTATGTAACAAACCTATCACATCCATGAGATTTGAAAAATCATTCCATAGTAAAGATGGACCTTTCCCAGATAAATTAAGAACATAAAGATGTTATGAACTTTAGAAACATTTATTTAGAGAGAAATAATAAATCTATTTAAATCCAAGATTTAATAATTTTTTCTGGTTTTGGGGAATTTATAGGAATATATCTTAAAACTATTTCCATAGCATGTCACTTCCTTAAAATAGGCATGAATTTTGTGGAAATAGTGGTGGAAGAGTAATGAGTAACTCTTATAATCCATAAGAAGTAAGAAAAGTGAAATCTCAAGATGTTAGAAAATAATCAATGAAAAATTTGTTTGACTTCCTGGAGGAAGTTTGTGGAAGATGTGATCATAAAGGTAACTTTTCTGAAGAATGTCTACCTACACTTCTAGGGAAAAGTTTCCATTCTAGAAAAGTAAAGGAGTACAGAATGAAGTAGGTTAAAGAAAGAGTTTTTCTTTTTGAGATAGCTCTAAAAGTAATAAAAATGAAAAAACCATGAATTATTGATAGTGGTTATTCCTCAAACATAATGTGAGATATAAAAATATTGAAAGATGTTGAAAATTGTGAATGGAGATAAACTAATTTTGGAAATGATAGTTCCTTAAAAGTTATAGTAATAGGAAATGCTGAGATAGAACCCTAAAAACTAAAATCTAAATAATTTTTATATATTTATGGGATCAAGAATAATATTCTTAGTGTGTTTTAAATTTTTTATAATGGAAAATAAGTGATATTCAAAAAATATTCTTACATCATTAGAAGTGTGGAAAATGGAAAACTTTTTACAAGAGAAGAAAGAACCAGTAGAAATATATTTCAGATTGGAGAATTTGATAACTCATGTTACTTGAGTTCTAAATATGAGAAAAAGTTGAGGCATTATAGAATAATGCATCTTTGGAATAAGAGTATGAATAAAGTTTCTAAATTTTATGTTGTACAAAATATATAAATTTTGAAAAGAATGGAATATGATGTTTGTATAACTGTAAGAAAGGAACAATGGTTAGTAAAAGATATAAGAAGTAGAAATTCAATATTATAGTCATCTTGATCTTACTCCCTCATATTTCTTATAGACCGATGAGACATCAATAAATAAAAAGGATATTTGTACTTTATCACTTTTATTTATTATTTCAATAATATAACCAAAATCATGTTTATGAAACATAATTTTGAGGTGGTATAAATGTTAATATATTTTTAAAGATATGTTGAGAGAGAAATGGGTGTTGATATAAAAACATTGAGTATTGATAATGGTAAAAAATTCACATGAAATGATTTTTAATCTTATCTAAATAATAATGGAATCAAATATTAATAAATTAATCCATATACCTCTCAATAAAATAGATTTTTATAAAGTAAAAATAGAACTTTGGTGGAAATGAGAATAATAATGTTGGAAGAGTACAATCATTCAAAGTTATATTTGAGAGAAGCTGTAAGTAATACATCACATGTACAAAATAGATGTTTCCTAAGGCTGGAATCCAAAAATAACTCATATTAAATGTGGAACAAAAAAAACCTTCATTGAAAATTTTTATAGTTTTTATAATTATCTTTTGACTAAAAATAAAAAATCCAGATATTGGAAAATTTGATGTAAAAGATGAGGAAGGAACTTTCATGGGATATTCTACAAAAAATGTTACAAATGTCAGAACAAACATCTAAAAAAGTTGGTTGATTCTCAATATGTGAAAGTTATTGAAAATAAAACTTACTTAACCATGTTTGTTGAAAATTATATCGAAGATAAATCAAAGATTTAAAAAGATGATAGTGAGCCATGAAAAGTGACCAAAGAATAAAAATATTCACGTGATATATAAAGTGATATTAGGAGAGAAACACAGAAAATTCATAATTTATAGAAGTAGGTTGAGATTGAAAATATTATTGGGAATATAAAAGATTTTGTTCAAACAATAATAAGTTTGAGATTATAAAATCAGATATTAATCATCCCATATATCGAGAAATAATCAGTTTTAGAAGAAGTTGAATATAAGGAATAGGTTGATTCTATGAATTAGGAACATGATCAAATTGAGAAAAATGAAACATTGTAACTTTTTCCACATCTATTCAGAAAAATGTTATGAGTAAAAAGTGGGTTTATAGAAAAAAGTTAAATGAGCATGGATAAATTTTAAGAAACAAGGATTGACTTGTTTGAAAAGACTACTCATAGGTGGAAGCTGTGGATTTTGAAGAAACATTTTCCCCTATAGCAAGATTAGAAACAATCAAAATGTTATTAGTAGTCATTGCACGTCATTATTAATTTTTTTATAAATTTGTGTTAAATCATATTACTTAAATGGATAGATTGAAGAAGTTTATATTTATTATCCTTGTGGATTTCTACTTGATAAACATAGAAGATATGTTTTAAACTGAATCAATTCTTATATGGGTTAAAACAATCTCTATGTGTTTGGTAATACAAACATGATAATTTCTTGAAAAGGTTGATTTTTTCTAAAGTTAAGGTTTATATAAACTTATATGTGAAATAATTATACTCCAAAAACCTAATTCTAATTTTTATGTGAATGATATAATTTTTAATAGGGATATAGAAAATTTCTATAAAGAGTTTTCTAAAGAAATGAAGAATCTTTTTAAAATGCCAATATTGAGAGAATTAACTTTATTACTAGGTTTAAAAGTTCAAAAAAAAAGAAAAATAGATTTTACTATCTAAAGAAAAGTATGCTAGGGAATTGTTACAGAAGTTTCACATGGATGAATCCAAAGAAATCTCTACTCCTATTTATGTTCGGTTGAATTTGAGTAAAGATAAAGCTGAGAAATGTGTGAATTAGAGAGAATTTTGAAATTTGATAGGAAGTTTTCTTTATCTAAAAGATTCAATACATGATATTATTTATGTTGTGACTTTATGGAAGAGATATCATAGTGATATGAAAGAATTTCATCTATTGGTATCAAATAGAATTATGAGATATGTTAAAGGAAAAAATTCATATGGGATGATGTGAAAAAGAAGTTATGATAGGAACTTTCATGGTTATAATGATGCTGATTGAGTTGGATATTGTAATGATAGAAAATCAACTTCAAGAGGAACATTTTTATATAGATAATGTTGTGTGAGTTGGAATAGTAAGAAATAGAGTTAAATAACTTGGAGCACAACAGAATCAGAATATGTTGCTACTATCCAGGGTTGTACTCAGATGTTGTGGATGGAAGTTTAGTTAGAATATTTGAAAGTGAAGGTTTCTACACCATTGAAGAGAATTTGTGATAATAATTATAATGATTTTTTTTCATACTTATACATCACATTTTTTAGATTAATATTCATTACGTTACATAAAGACATTCTGGATGATCGTAAAGATATAATGACTTTGGAAACTTTGACACATAAACAACTTTCCTATAAGTGATCTATGTCATCTACCACTATGTTATTCATAACCAGAACCCTTCTTAGACCTATCTTATATAATACATTTCTTCATATCCTAGGGAAAGGAAACATAATAAAGGTCAATCTAAAATTCTCAGTAAGGGTAAATAAGGGAGTTATCAAATATAATATGAGGATATGGGCAAGATAACATGAGAATAACATATGAAAACCATACTCTTCAAATCATAGACCATAAAAATGATTCATGGAATAAATATTGGTAGTTAATAAGACATGAATCATAATGGAATCAAATAACATGATCCATGATAGTATAACATTGGAATACGACATAGATTTTTGGAATATACATAATTATATAAAATATTATGTCAAGTCTTACCACTAAGACATTCATAACATGTTAGGCTTGGTCTAACCACCCATGCACCTACTTAGAGATTGGGATAACATCCCATGTACCCTCTTTTGGGATTTGTATAACCTCCCAAATACCCATTTTTAGGAATGGGATAGCCTACCATGTACCCTCTTTTGGGATCGGGATAACCTTCTGTGTACCCTCTTCTGGGATTGTGATAACCTCCAGTGTACTATGTGAGCTCATATAACCTTAATCATTACCAAATGCATTAGAGGGATATATTGGTCACACCCATAAAATTATGAAAAATCATAGATACATGTACTAAAAGATCATAAAAAATCCATCATATCAGAACCCATGAAAAGAAATGGGTTTCATAAAACTTTCATCATAGCATAACTAACAAAAATAAATAGTTTCATAACCATTTTACCATTTAATCATATAACATCCCATCGAGAAAGAAGTGGGTATTATAATAATTATATCATGGTATAACCTATAAAAAGAAGAGGGTTTCATAATTATTCTAGCATGGTATAACCCATGGAAAAATCATGTTTCATTATAATTCTATCATGGTATAACCCATGGAAAAAAGGGTTTCATAAGAATTCTATAATGGTATAAACTATTAAAAAAAGAAGAGGGACTCATAAGAATTATATCATGGTATAACCCATGTAAAAAGAAGAGGGTTTAATAAAAATTATATCATGGTATAAACCATGAAAAAAGAAACGGGTTTTATAAGAATTCATTCAGGGTATAACCGATGAAAAAAGTAGTAAGTTTCATAGGAATTATATTATATTATAACTTTTGGACAAAGTAGTAGGTTTCATAAGAGTTATATCATTGTAAAGCCTGTAGAAGGGAAATGGGTTTCATAAAAATCATGTCATCATAAAAATAAATAATTCCCAAAAATAATAAGAATGGAATCATTTTATTATATCCCCAGTAAAGAATAAGTTACCCCAAAGGATTTCATCTTATATGGAGAATTATTTTGAAAGAAAAATCAATTGGAACTTTTCTTGGGGAAAATAACCTTTCTTGGAAAATAAAATTTTAAAACTAAACATTAAAAAATATTTTTGGAAATACTTTTATTTTTAAATATACTTGAAAACTTATAAATTATTATTTATAGAAAATAATTTTCATGATAGAGGGAAACTCCATTCATTTCTTAAACATTAAAACAAATATTCCTTATGCATATTTAGTAAAATAAAAATGGTAATTATTTTGAAAATGACATAATGATTCCACTCAAAACATTTTGTAAAAATTCATAAATGGATAAAAATGAATTTTATAAATTATTTTTAATGTTTTTAAAAATTGTATAAAACATTTTTAGAAAAAATGGTTTTGGATGAATTTTTTTTCGATTAAAGGGATAAATAAAGATGATTTTTTTAAAAACATTATTTTGAAATATTGAGTACATAAAGAGAGAAAGATGATGGGAAATAATTTAGTCTCTAGAAAAAACCAAAAGATAAGAAAATTCATTATTTTATTGAGATATAGATCTTAATATTTCATTATTTTAAGCATAATCATAAAAAATTCTGATAATGATGAGATTGTAACATAAAACTATTACCTCTTTGGTTACATTGAATCATAAAACTTATGAAATAATGAAATCAAATGAAACTTATAATATCATTAAAATAATTATATTCATAATATAAAATTTCAAAGCTGTAGTATATACACCTCATATAAGAAGGTGGGTGCATAATATAACTTAGGCCTCTAAGAAAGAAATTTGAGGGAAAAATCCCTTACCGATTTGGTAACTTTTGAACTCTAAACCCCATGGAAGAGATATCTTCAAATAGATATGTAAATACCCATAATTTTATTATAATAATCATAAAATACATTAATTTTCAGTATACATACCACATAAAAGAGACACGTGGTGAATATGACATGTGTCCCACAAAAGTATAAAATGAGACGGAATTCCATTACCATAAGTCTCAAATTCCCTCATACACATTAAAAACTAATATATAATAGGTAAATTTTTATTATAAATATATTAAAGAAATTTAATA
The DNA here is from genome assembly GCA_963277665.1 of Viscum album. NCBI lineage: Eukaryota > Viridiplantae > Streptophyta > Magnoliopsida > Santalales > Viscaceae > Viscum > Viscum album. The sequence goes on from OY728162.1 coordinate 1,228,478,209, forward strand.
ATATTTATATTAAAATATGTGATTTAATTATGACCTTTTATTACTCGTTATCAACAATTATTTGTTAAAATTACGTTTCGAGTCATAACTGCTTTGTTTTTCATGCATGTTTTGATTTTTTATTTTTGGTCCTCTTACTTTGACTGGGGTTAAATCATATCAAGAATTTTAAACATGATATAAATATTATATGTTTTCATTATATATTTATTTATAGTAATCTATAAAAGTTAGAGATAGAAAATTAAATACATTGTCCATGGAGACAGTAGGTCGTACGTACACATGAACACTATTTCCATTTTCTCAATGGATGAATTGAAATAAATGTAAATAATAAATTAACATTAAAGATTTTTTATTTCATATATATATAAAATTATTTTATTTAAACCTTTCCTCATTATCTTTCATGTAAAGTGTACATGAAGAACAAATCACATATCTTTGTGTGGTGGTAGTCCACCATACATGTGAGCGACGTTGTTGTTTTCCAATGGGTTAGGAGATAAGAAGTTAGATGTGGTATTATCATTAAAAATGTAAAATAATATTATAAATTTCATATATAAAAAATAAATATATCATTATATCTATCCATGAGATGTGGTGATGGAAAACGAATAACCTCGGTTTGCGAGATGGTAGTCCGCTGTACACACAAATGATGATTTTATAACCCATTTTATGGAAGTGGAGATGGATATAGGCCATTAAATTAACATAAATAAATATAATTATATTTAATATAATAATATTATTATATCATCATGATTTAATTATAACTTAAGTAGGTGGAGGAAGAAATAAAACAAAATTCTTGGTTAGGGATGTTACCTCTTCTCTAAACAACTTCTTTTAGTTTACACCAAATTGATTATTAGGTTTGATTTATGAAACAAATAAGGCTTATAGGATGAGAGGATGAATGTAAGGAATTTATTTGGGTAGGTATTTTTTTAACCAAATGGTTTTGAAAGTGTGAAGAGGAGAGGATAGGGGGTGGCCTTTTATAAGTGAGGTGAGTTCCACACTTGTAATTTTTGAAAAGAAAAAGGTGTACCCACATTTTTAACATTCCAAAAGGTTACAAAATGGAATATTATAGAATATATAATAGTTAAGTTCCAAATATGTCCATACAAGTTGTTTATTAAAATTTTTGTGTCATTTATAACCCTTATCATTTTAGTTTAACCATCCGGTAAACCCATTTTTTCCTTAACCATGATAAATAGTTTTTATTATTTTACAATTAATTATGGTAAACAATTATGCTGAACTTATTAGATAATATAAATTAGAATTATTCCAAATATGGAATCCATTTTTTTAAAATTACATTTACATAATTAGAAAATTTTAATTTAAAATTAATCTAGTAGTTGTGATGAGAAAACAAGTTTTTGAAGATAAAATGATCAAATTTTTACAATGTTTTTATATCAAAATAAAATATTAAATTGATTATAATAATATAAATTTGATTAATATATATATAATTGAACTAATTTTACTTTTAAAATTATTTTGAAACAAAAAATAACCTTATAAATTCTTTAAACAAAAGGTAGTTTTTCAATAAAAACCAGCATTTTTTACTATTCATTGAAAAATTAATCTTTTTAGAAAATTACAAAAAATTCACCCTAAGATAATTGTGAAATTATAATTTAAAAAATTAATTTTATTTTTATAAATTGTATATAAAACATATAATATCAATGTTAAACATTTCATTAAATATATAATATAGAAATTTCGGTAAGTTCATTAACCAAATGTGATTTGGTTAATTTATTGATATAAAAAACATTTGTGTGCATAAAAATAGTTTTTTCAAAAAAATATTTCCTTTATTTTAAAATTGTTATTATTTTTATTTATAATTAATTTATCACCAAATATTTCAATTTATATGCATGTATATACCATATATTTTCATAATTTAGTAAATCTTATTTATACCTGCTATTCCAATGGCTAGGTGATAACTATCCTATTAAATGATAATATTTTAATAGTATGTAACATTTCATTTAAACTATATTTTTCATGTAACTAATTATAAAATTAGTGTTTCATATAGTTCAAGTAAAATCAGTGTTGTGCATAACATAAAATTTTGAAATGATTAAATTTATTTGAAAAAAATATATTTCAAAAAATATCAGGGTGTTACATTATACCCCACTTAAAATGAATTTCTCACTTGAGATTAATATATTTATTACCAATAGATGAGGATAAATATTCCTAATTGCATCCTTAGGTTCCCACATAACTTCCTCAAGTTAGTGGTTTCTCCATAAAACATTGACTAGGTGAGTGGTCTTGCTTCATAAATTTTTCACTAATTTAGAATCTCCATCAGTATTATCATTAGAAAGGTCATGCTCCCTCAATAGGAAATTTTAGTTCAGTAAATTTAAATGATAAATTTCACACTTCCTTAGGATATATACATGTAACACATCATGGACTTGAGAGAGGTTCAGTGGAAGCATCGATCGATAGGCTACCATGCTAATATGGTCAACAATTTCAAAGGGATTGATATACCTTGGTATTAGATTTTACTTTGTATAGTAAGAAAAATTTCATCATTTGGAAGTGATTAAATCAATTTAAACTTCATATATTACTCTAAGAAATACATATGATTTTTTATTCCTGAAGTACAAAAATATCATAAGGTCCATAAATTGTTCCTTTTATCCCTAGTTATCATCCTAATAAAATGGTTAGCACTAGTTATCGAATATGAATAAATACTCATATGGTGAATTAATACATTAATATAAAAAAATCCATCATTAAACTTAATAAATTTCATAAATGGTGAACCTTATGACCCTTCTAAAAGATTAAAATCCAATTTTTTTTTTAAAGAAGGTCACTAAATTTCCAAAATGAACTTCTCATTAATCCCACAAAAAACATGAAGTAGATCTTAATTATCACATACTAAAAATGTGAATACCTTTATCATGTACTGTCTTGAAACTTGGTAATAACTTTAATTACCATAAAACCTTTTTAAAAACATGCATGCTTCCTCAGTCCATGAAAACAACCACAAATTATTGAATATATTCTTTAAATACAAAAATCTTTTAAACTACATAAATGATAACATAAACCAAATTTCCACAAATCATTAATCAGTTTCAAGGTCATCATTTCTATCCAATTTAATTTATCTATATAAATCATCTCTTTATCCAAACTAACCATAATTTTCTCAACATTAGGGATAGACTAATGGTTACCTTTTCATAATCATGTGATTTACATAAAATATAACATTGCTATTAAATCACCTTTATAGGCCATTAGTACCATTTTAAATATTATTTAAAATACTTAAAGATAAACTTATACTGAAAAATCCATACATATTTCATTATTTATATAAAAAATTAAATAATTCCACTATATAAATAGTTCAATAATCCAACTTCATTATTAAACCATTAACTAGGCTTCATCATCTTATACCTTAATACATATTTCTTATAATATGAAATATTAATTGTGTATTAACATTCATAAACCTAAATTTAATAATTATTCTAAAGTTTAACCTAAATGATACTATAAAAATTTCTTATACCTTTCATATGTCATTCAGGGTCTCTACATCATCATTAGTATAACCATTACTCATACCACCTTACTGATTCTCTTCACGATCTTTCCCCTTAGGAAATAAATTTTTATAATTGCTATTATTTCTATATTTAAAACATTCATCCCTTGATAATAATTTAGGGAGACCAATATACCCATTCATTGCATTAACTAAAGTTTTTATTTCCCCACATAAATTACTTTATTTGTGTCTTTATTTTCCACACTCCAAATATATTCTCATTCCTTTGAGGCATTATATTGATTGATTCTTTACTCATTATTAATATATTGGAAACTAAATATTCTTTCCTATATAGTATCCACCAAACAAACTCTCAATGAACTATATCCTTCCCTTATTTGGTATGATCGAGAGTTAGTTAATGCGAATGTTTTTAATCATATATCATGATAAAGTAGTAGGAATAATCACAATATACTTAACTCCAGTTATCATCCCATTTAGTTTCTTATCAAAACATTGTCTATAAAATTCAACATTAATTCAGTTCCTTTTGGTTATAACCATTGAATAATACTAAAAATAATAGTGTGAGAAACAATATTCATAGTGGGAAACCACATAATCATGAAAATTTACTTTTAGTGTGTCTAAAGCATGACACCTTTTTTTAAATATATGACAACTTAGGCTTAAGACAAGTCATTATATATTTAAATCTTTCATAATGGTTTATAAAGAGTGTGAATTTACAAATCATATCCTTTAGGAGTTTCAAATCAAGTGTGAAATAAGGCTAATTATCATGCACCATGTGATGATCGAGTCCAACTCAATGTTCCCTTTTTCAAGTTATTAACCCTAGGCACCTCAATGCTAGAGAAACATCCAATTAAAATATCTAGATAGTGATGTAATTTCTTGGAAACCACTCATTCTATCCTTTACCAAAATTAAATGAAATTTCCTATATTTTTGACTCCTCCTTATACTTATCCTAAGACGTATCCCTAAAAATATCCTTAGAGTCATCACTAAAGTTTTCTTATAATAGTTTCAAAAGGTTATCTAAACCTATCTTATGATAACAAAAATAAAAGCCCATGATTTTCATATATAGATATTATATATTTTAGATGAAAATTCATTACATTACACGAACACACACATTAGGATTATAAAGGTATAATGCCTTTGAAAACTTGGACACATAAATAAATGGTCCATAAGTGATCTGTGTCATCTCCAACTGTGTTCATCATAAATATCACCCTTATTATACATATCATACATATCATACATAATACCCTTATTCATATCATTGGGAAAAGAAACATAATAAGGGACAGCTCAGATTCTCAATATGAGTAAACAAGGGAGACATAAATATAAAATAGGCATATGGGAATGATAAAATGAGAACGACATATGAAAAACATACCCTACATATCATATATCATTTACATGATACAAGGAATAAATCATGGAAGTTCATAAGACATGAATCATAATATAATCAAAGAACATGATCCATGAGAGAATAACATTGAAATAAGATATAGATTTGTGGAATATTCATAAACTTAGAAAATATTATGTGAAGTATACCCACAAATAAATAAATAACATGTTAGGATTGGGATAACCATCCATGTACATACTTTGGGATTTGGATAACCTCCCATGTACCCTCTTTCAAGCTTGGGATAACCTCTTGTGTACCCTCTTTTAGGCTCAATATAACCTCCCATGTACTATTTAATCTCATATAACATTAATCTTTACCCAATGAATTATAGGGATATATATGTCCCACTCTTCACATGATGAAAATAATACACATGGGTACCAAAAAATCATAAAACCATTATCGTATCAAAACCAATGGAAAGAAATGGGTTTAATAAACACCTCATCATTGCATAAGCTGTAGAAAAGAAATAGTTTCATAATCATATTTTCATTTCATCATCTCATAACCCATGGAAAAATAAGTGGGTTTCATAAGAATTATATCATAGTATAACCGATATAAAAAGAAGCAGGTTTCGTCATAATTATATCATGATAAAACCTATAAAAAAATAAGAGGGTTTAATAAGAATTATATCATGGTAAAAACCATTGAAAAATAAGTGGGTTTCATAAGAATTATTTCATGGTATAACCCATGGGAAAATAATTGGGTTAATAATAATCCTATCATGGTATAAATTATTGAAATATAAATGGCTTTCATAATAATTATATCTTGGTATAACCCATAGAAAAAGAAGAAGTTTTCATAAGAATTATGTCATGGTATAAGCCATGGAAAAAGAAAGAGGTTTTATAAGAATTATATCATGGTATAACCCATGGAAAAAGAAGTGGGTTTCATAAGAATTATATAATTTTATAACCTATGAAAACATAAGTGGGTTTTATAAGAATTCTATCATGGTATAATCTGTGGATGGGAAAAAGGTTACATAAACATCATATCATCATAAAAATAAACCATTAATAGAAATAATAATAATGGTATGATTGGACCATTTCACATGTAAATCATAATTAAGCTAAAATTATTTCATCTTATATGGATAATGATTTTGAATGAAAAATCACTTGGAACATTTCTTGAGAAAAATAGCCTTTCTTTGAAAATCAATTTTTAAAATAAAATTTATAAAATATTTTAGAGATAATTTTTTTTGAAAATAAAAATGAAAAATTATAAATTTATATTCAAATAAAATAATTTTCATGATGGTGGTAAACTCTATTCAAACTGCACACATTAAAACAAATATCCCTTTCACATTTGTAGTAAAAACCAAATGAGTATTGTTTTGAAAACAACATGAAGATTCCTTTATTTTTTTTTGTTAAAAGTAAAAATTGGGTAAAAATTTCTTCAATAAATCATGAATATAATATTAAAATTATTTTCTCTATTTTTTTAGAAAACATGGTTTTAGAATAAAAGGGGCTTTTGATAGAAGAGATAAATAAAAAAGATTTTTCTTAAAAACATAATTTTGAAATATTGTGCACATAAAGAGAATAAAATGATGGGAAATCATTTATTATCCAAAAATAACCACATTAGAAGAAAATAAATTAGTTTATTGATATATATCATTAAATTTCATCATTGGAATCATAATTATAAACAATTATGATAAATAATGAGATTATAACCAAAAAATATTACCAATTTGGTAACTTTGAATCATAATCTCCATGAAAAAATAAACTTTAAATAAAAATTATAATATCATGAAAATAAGGATATTCATAATATATCATTTCAAATGGTAATTATATAACCCTCATAGAATTAGGTAGGTGCATAACATAACTTAGGTCTCTAAGAAGGCAATTTGAGGCAAAAATTCCTTACTACTTTGGTAAATTTTGAACCGTAAACCCCATGGAAGATAGATCATAAAATGGACATGTAAATCCCCATAATTTTAAGGATAAGAATCATAAAATATATCCATGGGTAGTTTATACACCACATAAAATAAATAGTTGGTAAATATGACATGTGTCCCACTAAAGTAAAAAGTGATATAGAAATCCATTACCTTAAGTCTTGAATTCCTTAATACAAATTAAAAAATTATATATAATAAATATAAGTTTATTATAAATATATAAAATAACCATATTTACATTTATCATACCATATATGATTTACCTATGATCTTTTATTACCTATTTATCAATAATTCCTTGTTAAAACCATGTTTCCGGTAATAACTTATTTGTTTTTTTGTATGTTTTGATTTGTTATTTTTGTTGCTATTAATTTTATCATGGTTAAATAATATCCAAAATTTTAATCATGATATAAATATCATATATATACAATATATATTTATTTATAGTAATCCATACAATTTATAGATAAAAAATGAAATACACTGTTCAGGGTGACTATAGACCATACATATGCATGAATGATGTTTCCATTAACTTGGAGGATTAAATGAAATAAAGATAAATAATATAATAACTTTAGAGAATTATTATTTTTCACATATATCACCTGACTTTATTTAAACATATACTTATTACCTTTCATGTAAAGTGTATGTGAAGAACGAATCACATCGCTTTGTGAGGCGGTAGTCTGTCGTACACACGAGAGATGTTAATAATTTCCAAAAGGTTTAGTGATAATAATTTTTATGTGGTATTATAATTAAAGAGTTATAATAATATCATAAATATCATATAAAAGTATTAAATCCATCATTATATCCATTCATGATAGGCGGTTATGGAAAATGAATAACATCAGTTCATGAGGTAATAGTCCACCGAACACATAAATGATGATTTCATAACCCATTTCATAGAAGTGGAGATCGATATAGGTTATTAAATTAACATAAAAAATAAAATTATATGGAATATACTGAGGTTTTTATATCAAAATTATTTAATAATAATTGAATGAGGTGGAAAAAAATGCTCGGTTTCAGTCATTACCACTCATTCTGACAACTTCTTTTAGTTTGCACCAAAATGATTATTAGGTTGGATTATTAATGAAATAATTTTTATAGGATGAGATGATAGAAGTAATTAATATATATTTTCAGGTATTGTCTAAAACAAATGTTTTTTTAAAGTGTTAACATAAGAGGAGAGGGGATGGCCTTTTATATGTGAGGTGAGTGACACATTCGTAATTTCAGAAAAGAAAAATATGTACCCATGTTTTTCAGCTAAAAAAAATATCCAAAAGGATCTATTATAGAATATATAATATATAAGGTCTAAATATTTCTATAAAATGGGGTTTTACATGTTTTTAGTCATTTTTAACCCATATCTTTTAATTTTAACACCAGCTAAACCCATTTTTTACTTCAATTGAAGAAAATAATTTTTACTATTTATTATGGTAAAAATATGTTGAAATTATTAGATAATATAAATTATTATTTTTTCAAATATATAATATATTTTTACAAATATCATTCATAGAAGTGGAAAATTTTAATTTAAAATTAATCCCACAAACATGATGAGAAAATGGGTTTTCGAAAAGAAAATTTTCAAAAGTTTACAAAGTTTATATATAAAAATTCAACATGAAATTGATTCCAATGATCTAAATTAGATTTATATATATATAATTGAACTAATTTTACTTTTAAAATCATTTTAAAACAAAATAAACCTTATAAATTCTTTAAACGAAAAAGGCAATTTTTCAATAAAAACCAGTATATTTCACTATTAATTGAAAAATTAGTATTTTCAAAAAATACAAACAATTCACCCTAACATAATTTTGAAACGATGATTTCAAAAATTAAATTTATTTTATAAAATTAATTTTAGAACATTTTAAAAAATTATTTTTATTATAATTGTACCAAATGCGATATTACTACTTTTTTAGAAAAATATAGTTTTAAGCATAAAATTGGTATTATTATTATATATTCTCTAGAAAAAACATAAATTAATGTTAAGAATTTTATTTAATATATAATATATAAATTATATTAAATTTTTTAACTAAAAATGAATGGGTTAATTTATTGATGTAAAACACATTTGTGTGCATAAAAATAGTTTTTTTTTTCAGAAAAAGATTCATTTATTTTCAAATAGTTTTTATTTTAACTATTATTAAATTTTCACTAAAGAATTAATTTTATATACATCTGTAGAACATATATTTTCCTAATTTATTTAATCTTATTCCTACCCACTATTCCAATGACTATGTGATAACTATCATATTAAAGAATAATATATTAATTGTGTTTCATGTTTTATTTAAACTCGGTGTTGCATATAACACAAGATAAAATCAAATTTGGGTGTAATGAAAGTTATTATCATTTTTTAATGTAACAAAAAATATCTAAAAGATTATTTTTTTTAAAAAAATTATATTCTATAAAATCTTAGGGTTTTTATTATTAAAGTGTAACTAATATTTCTAAAAATCCACTCCAACACTCAATATCCAAGAAACTTGATATTAAGTTTCACGTCATAAAACAGAAATTTTCTGGTGAATATGGTCCACTATAATGTATTTATAAAAAATATTAGATTGATGACATTTTCACAAAAGAAATCCCAAAAGTTAGATTTATAGAGTTGAGGTTGTAACGTCAGGTTTTTCCCCTACATATGAATTTCTAAAATTTGTAAGGAATTACTCTAACAGTGATTTGGATTATGTTTAGAAAGTTAAATAATAATTTTTAATACAAGAAGGAGATTATTAATTTTCTTACTTAAATTAATTTCAAGATGTGGATATCATAAAATGGATGAGTAAAAGAGAGATAGAGAGTGAGAAATTGTAAATTGATAATTTGTAACAAAAGTGGAAAAGATAATAGTGAGGGGGAGTTTATCTTATCTTGAACACATTTTTTTCACCAAGGGATAAAATTACATTAAAAACATTACTTTATTCAGTAGTTTGGTGTTATGAAACTCTCTTTTGAGAAGGGATGTTTTCTAGTAAAATTTGAAAAAATATAGTTAATATAAAATGAGTTGTGAAAAAGTTTGAGTGTTGAAAAATGATGAGTTGAAAAATTTATTAATGAATGTTGTCAACATATCCAAAGGGGGAGATTTAATATCCTTTATAGTGTTTTATTTTAACAAAGTTTTGTTTTTTGATAATTAACTTTTTGTAAAGACTGTTCTTTAGTAAAATAAGTGAATGTTCTTAAATGAGTTTTCTAAGTTGTTGAGGAAGTGGTAAGTGAGAATGTTAGGAAGTTTTGAATTTATTAAATTTATAATATAAATTATGATGATTCTTTGATAATCTCAAAGTTATCAACATCATAGAAAATCTCATGATATAAGATTTTGATAAAATGAGGAAGTTGAAGTTTTCCAGAATGATATTTCCAAACACATTTCTCCTAACAAGGAAAGTGAAATAAATATCGAAGTGAAAACTTGATAAAGTTTTAAAAAGATAAAAATTTCTAAATAGAATCAACCTTCTAGATAGAAAGCTTATACAAATATTTTGGTGGAAAGTTTGAGTTTGGGAAAACCGCAGAGTTTGTGAAAAATTTGAGAAAATGAAGATTTTGGTTTTTAATCAAGATGATAAGGTAAGAGTTTTTAATTGAAAAATAATATTTTTGTGTTTTGAGAAAATAAAGAGAGGTATCGTCTATGGTTTTAGAAACAAATTTCTTGACAAACTCTTCTGGATAGATATTTCTGAAGAAGATTGAAGATGCATGAATAGATAGAAGATGTTCAGGTGGAGAAGTTACAAGAAGTTTGTAAAATTCATGTTCATAATTAGTCAAAATTTTCTAAACATACAAGAATCGACATAGTATAATGGATATATCCTATGGACAAAGAAAAATGTTAGAAATGTTGAATTTGTTACTAGATTTTTTTTTTGAAAATTTAAGCCTTTATAAGTTTCCACAATATAGTCAAACATCTTCAGTTGTCTTGGAGAAATAGAAATAGAAAAAGAAAAGTTTTATTTGTTTATTTTTGAGGGTTTTTATTTAGTGATTCAAGATCATTTAGTAGAGGAATGATGATTTTTAAAGTTGTGAAGTTTTAAAGATGTAGTTAAGAATTTATATTGGAAGAATGTTTTGTAATAATATCTTTCATAATTTTTTTTACAAAGTGTAACATGAGAGGAATAGTTTTTTCATTGTAACCTTTTGGTTTCTTTGATTTTTTTTAAAGTGGGTCAAGAGAAACAGATATATGGAGAGTTTTAGAAACAAATAAGTTATGTATAAAAATCTCTAGATATAACTTTTTCATAAATTTATAAAGTTATTAATTTGAGAAATATTGACAATGATGAATTTTTTGGAGAAGTCTAGATGATTCATTAAAACTAAAAATGTGTTGAGAAGATTTGATAAGAGTTCAAATGAAATTAAAATATCCATGAAATTCATATTTATGATTTTGGGTGAGCAGGAAAATATTTCAGGTTTCCCACCTTTACTATTCTAGGAGCACCTACAAATAGAGGTGAAAAGTACAATGGTATTAGAGGGTGAGAGAATATTAACCAATGCATAACAGATGAAATTATATAGATTTATTGTTATATTTGAGTTTCTAACCAAAGTTGAGTTTTATGTTGGAGAATATTTTTTGTATTGAGGCATTGTTTAGAATATTATACAATAGAAAGTTTAAATTACCAAATAGAGGTTTAATAGAAAGTGAACCAGAAAGAGATTATGTGTAGAAGTTTTATGAAGTGATGAGTTTTCTAATTAAACAGAATAGTGGTTTTCTAAAAGGTGTAGTTTTAGAAAAGGTTCATCAGATGGAGGTCATTAGATGCAGGATGATAAGATGTAGTCACATCAGATGGAGTTTTCAGAAAAACCTTTAGTGGAGCAGTTTGAACAAAGTCAAATAATTTTTTTGTGACTCATTTTTTGTATTAAAAAATTGTAAACTGATGGGATTAAGTATAATCATTTCTATTGGTGTATAAAAATGTGTCTAATAGAAGTTGAAACAAATTTTTTCTCACTTCTTCATAATAGTGAATTTCCATAGACCCATGGAAGTGTGTATGGAATGGATGTTAGTTCTCACAGTAAGACCAAACATTTTAAGTCTTGGGTGTTTTTATTACTTTTTTACCTTTTCATGTATATGAGTTTACTAAAATGTGATAAGGAAATAACTCTAATAATTTAAAGGGGTTATATTTCTTAAATCTAGAAATTTATAAAAAGACAATGATTGGTTCAAACCCACTTCTTAGTTTTTCTATGATCCTTTAGAACTTCAGAAGCATCTATTAAACTTACTACTTCATTATAGGTTATAGAATCATTATTATATAATAATAACGAGTCACTATCCTTGATGACTATAAAACCATACCATTCAAGTTCCCTAACCTATCTTATGAGTATACATAGTACTTTCATCTATGGAAATTCTTCTTATATGGGTATCTATGAAATTTATTTATATTCTTACTCTTGTATATATTGAGCATTAACCTTATCTAACTCTATCTTACTCCCACTATCTATTTTAGAGATATTATCCTTATCAAGTAATGTTGTATGTATATCAACTGCAACCTTTTTGTATGACAATTTTTATTGGTAATATCACCCTTTTTTCTTAGAATATCTTGTAAATATGCACATTGTACCTCAAGGTGAAATTTTGTTACTTAAAGTGGCCTTAAAAAATTATTCACAACACCACACTAGTAAGTACGAAAACATGAGTTTATTTCCACTCTACAATTGGTATGGAATACCATCTTCTGCTTTAGTTGGCACTTGGTTTAGTATGTATACTGCTATTTGAAATGTGTAAACCCAAAAGGATAATATAAGAATCACACAAATAATCATTGATCTTACCATGCCTAACAAGGTGTGATTCCTCCTTTCACATACACTGTTCCATTAAGGTGTATAAAAAGGAGTGAATTGAGATTGAATCTCAAATTCCTTTAAATAATCCATGTAGACTTGATTAAGATATTATACATGATGTTATGAGTGTAGTTTCTTAATAATATTACCAATATGGTTATAAACTTAATTCTTATATTCATTGAATAATTAAAAAGAATCTGACTTATACCTCATTAAGTAGACATATCTGTATTTAATTAAATCATTAGTAAAATTTATCAAGTACGAGTACTCACCCCTTTATTTAATTGGAAGTTTTCTACACACATTAGTACAAACTAATTCAATAATATATTTATCCCTTTAACCTTTTCCACTAAATGGTTATTCATTTATTTTTCCTTATAAACATACCTAACATACACTAAGTGGTTTTAGTTCAAAAGAATATAAATTTCCATCATTGTGTAATTTTTTCAAACTCCTTTCATTTACATGAACTACCTCGTGATTCCATAGTTGGGTGTGGTATGAGTCATGTGAAGTAGTTTTGTTATTTATTTCCATTACTTGGTCTATGTAATCTAAAACATAAATACCATTATTTAGAAGTTATTTACCATAAAAAATGTTATCCTTATAAAATAATAAACATTTATTCCAAAATTTGAAAATAAATCCATCCACATCAAGTATGGATATAGAAATAATATTTTTAGTAAGAAATAGATCAAAATAACAATCTTTTAAAACCAATATCATTATTATCTACACCGTAAGGTTGTAGTCCCTAATAGCCATGGCATCAAGTCTGTATCTATTGGCTACTTGTAGATCTACCTCCCCTTAGTATATCTTCTAGAATCTACTTAGTTATTGTATTTTAATAAATATATGAACACCAAATAAGGTATCTAATACCCATTTTTTAGAAATAGATAGATATCAATCGATAACAAATTCACATGAAGGTTCCACTTGATTCTTTTCCTGGTTGTAGTTTTTATTCTAGTGGGCCTTCTTCCTACAAGTGAAACAAACAATTTTATTCTCCCTTTCTTGTCCCTTGATCCTTATCTTCACGGAAGGTATTTTTGAAGAAGCATTAGTCTTAGATATATTTTCATAGCCTTTAATTTTATACACCATAAGGATAGAAGTATTTTCACACTTCATGTCCCTGTAAACTTGGTGAAGTGAAGTGAAAATATTTGGGAGATACTTCTAAAATTTTTTCATATTAAAAATAATAACAAATATAGAGATTCTTTGAGGGAATAATAAAATAATGAGATCATTGCATAATTATTTAGTTAGTTTAAACAGTACAACCTTTAGATTCTCAATATAGATAATGAGTTTGACTATGTGAGGTCCAACTAGTGATCCTTCTCCAAGATTACACTGAAAGGGTTCCATGGATATATCAAATCATTTCTATCAATCTATTTCATTATATAGAACATGGAGATTCTAGAGCATACTATAAGTATCCATGTTTTCTTATGACTTCATGAGTTCATTATACATGGAAAAAATCAATAAACATTGAACATTGGCTGTATTGATCAAATTTTTATCATAGACAAATAAATCTTTATCACTAACATCCTTAGGATGAAGATCAGTTAGTGAGGATCCTAGCACATAATACATCCATTCATGGTGAAAAAACCACCTGTATGCATCTAAAACATTCCTAAAAGTTATAAAGATATGGGTTGTATCTAATATTGATCACATGGATAATGCGGATGATATAATTTCAATTATTCTACAATTAAAAGAGAATATTATTTTTTTTTCTAGTTTACAAATTATGTGAGTCATGATAATAATTTAAATTTTATTAAGTCTCTCACTATCTTATCATGTCTCAAAAACCCTCATCATTGAAGTAAAAATGTATCATTACTCAAGAAATTATAGTGGCAAAGATCCATATCTCCTTTATAATAATATGGAAGTAGGCAATGGAAAATACTAGAAATTATTTAGGTAGGAGGTCTTTCTAACTGAAAATTGGAAGCTCCTTGATCCGTTGAGTGGACTACCCAATACATAAATCCTAACTGATATTTCCTCATCACTTTCCACCATATTTTTATTGGATAGACATGGGAGATTAAACCCAATGCATAATTGGTTAAGTCAACCCATTATCTTAGTTAATAATTATTGAACATTAAAAATTCCCCTGATGTTGGTCGAATTGAAAATTTAATTATGGTTTCATCTTAATTTAGATTATGGAAGGATTAATGAATTAATATTAACTTGAGGGGTTTTATTTTATTATGTGTAAATAATTTTTTTATCTTTTACATTTCTAATTAATACTAAGGAAATTTTACTTAAGTGATGAACTATGTTTTGATAAAAAATTTAGGCCTAATACATTTATTTGAATTCCATATTTTCATATTAGTTCATTTATTTATGTGATTTTGGTCTTTAATTTATAAATATAAATAATGCATAGGACATAAATAAATAAATAAATGATCCATTTATAATATTTTATAATAGTTTATTGATTGAGTAGACAATAAATAAAACTATGACCCAGGGTAAAACTCATTATTCCAATCTTGACATGAGTTGTAACATTACAATTGTCCACCTATGTATCACC